>VYZV01005983.1:52037-121787 GCA_013401275.1 Pandion haliaetus | reverse complement strand
GAGCCGGCGGGCGGTGCGTGGTACCGCGGGTCGGCGGCGACACCGGCATCCTCCTCCGCGCCGCTCCGCGCCGCCGGTAAGCGCCGCCAGCACCGCGCCGCCTCCCGGGGCCGGCTCTGGCCGCGGCTCCCTGCCTGGGGCGGGCCGCGTGAGTCCCGCTTCTCTCCCGGGGTGCGGCACGGGGCCGTAACGCCTTCGTGCGTGTGCGCGCGTGCGGGCGGGCACGCGCGTGTGCAAGGAAGCGAGCCGGGGAAGGTGGGAGAAAGTTAGTCCTCGGTCTCTCTCTTCCCTTCCCCCGCCGACACGACGTGGGCCGTCCCGCCGGGCACGCAGGACGGCTCTCCGTGCAAAGCCCTCCCCGGTGCTGGGCACCGTCCGGGCGCCCGTGGGGAAGCGGGACGTCCTTCGGAAGGTGCCTCGTCGTTCCGGTGAGGCGCATCGGGAACTGGGAGCTAGCAAAAATGAAGCTGATGTAGTGGTTAATGATGCGCTCGTTTGAGTCTAAGACGCTGCTGCGTTGAGAACAAGAGGTGCATCTCAAAACAGATATCTTCAATTACAGGGTTGGTTTTTTTACAGGTTTTGTTGTTATGACTAATTTTTAACTTGGCCTTTTTCGGGTTTCAGAGTAGAAATCTTTACTGAAATTTAACTACTTAGTTCTTACAACGTAATCTGAACGGGGATATCGGTGTGCTAACTGCCAAGAAGCAAGCAGTTTCAGCTAAAGTGCTAACAGTGGCACTTCATTCTTAAAGATATTGAACCCTAAACGTTTATTTTTTTCTTGTGACTTGTATCCCGTAACCGTGCTGTTCGTGTCGGACACACCGACTGTGGCATTGTATGCAGCAGTCAGAAGAACGTGTTTTCCGCCAGTTTGAGGGAAAGTTTGCATTAAGCTGAATGCGGACAGCTGTACAGAACTACAGCTCTGAAAGCTGCATTTTTATCCCTTGTAATAGTGCTAAGTTATCTTAAGATTCTGAGAAAACCAAAGCACAATAGCAATAATCAGAAGAAATGGAAAGGTAACACTAACGGCTTTTTTTTTTTTTTCCTAATATTTGTGCTACTTGTGGCCAGGAAACTATGACCTCGTTAGTAGAACTTACAGGATTGAGAGGGTTGGAAAACAGCCATTGCTTGATGTACCTCTTTGTTGTAGAGAGGAAATCATGGTTATGCTGAAGATTTCATCTTTCCTTGCTGTTTATGCCTTGGTTGTGTGCCAGATGGATAGCTTCCAGGCAGCCCCTGTCAGGTAAGAAGCTGGTCCTGTTGCTGAGTGCTGTATCTGAATGGCATGAGAATACTTAATATCCTTTAGAGATCTAGGAGGGAAACAGATTAGATTGAACGAGAAAGGTGCAGTCTTTTGATGCTATTTTTGACACTGTGGCTTCTTACTACATATATAAAACGCCTAATGCTGTGCATGAGGATGGTTTGCATATTCACACCAGAGAAAGACACTGTCAATAACATGCCGTAATGCATGACAATCCCCTCTCTCCTGCGCGTGGCTCTCTGCAGCAGTCTGGGTTTTATTCATCCTGTTCTGCTTGCCTCTGCTTAGACCTGGCTTGGAGTCCATAACAGATCGAGTGACGCTCAGTGATTACGAAGCTCGGAGGTTATTAAATGCGCTGGTGAAAGAGTTCATACAGATGACAGCAGAAGAGCTGGAGCAAGCTTCTGAGGGGAACAGGTAAGGACTGCAGTCCTGGGGCGGGAGAAGGGCAATGGGGGAAATGTGCTTGATATTTAGCAAAAGCCATCTGAGCAGACCTTCTGCAGGTCAAGATTTTTTTTCTTTTCTGGGGTTACTAACTGTGGTCACTGAACTGGTAAAGGGTGATACTGCAGAGACACACTAATGTTGGTATCAGGAGAATGGCTTCCACCTAGGTAACCTGCTTCTGTCTGTCTTTTACAACTGAAAGTGGAGGGCGATTTGAGCTTGAATGAGGGGGTTATGTTAAAATATGTCAGCACAAGGTATGTCTTCCTAGTGGGAGTGTTAGGGGCCATTCAGTCACTCTTGGATTCTCTGTCGTGAAAGTGCATGCTGTTTAAGGCATGGGAAGCCCCTGGCAGAGGGGACGTGTTCCCCCTAATGCACGCAGCGCAGCGTCACTCTCCCCCGTAGACCGGAGGCATGCGAGAGCATTTGCTTTATCCTAACAGGATTTGTATTGCAAAGCATGGTGGTGATGTATGAGAGACTGAACAGCATGCTGAATATATGGGAAGTAAAACTTCCTGACCTCTCAATATGAGCATCCAAAAGGCTAATGAACTTGCTTTTCAACAAAGTTGAATTCATTGAGAAACAGTGTTTTCCTTCTGACTGCATTTGTATGAACTTTCCTTGCATGGAATGTGATGTGGAGGGTTTGGGGCTTTGGTTGTTTTGGGGTTTTTTTTTTTTGGTTTTCTTTTTTAGTCTCCTAACTGTAGATATTTATCTAGGGAAGAAATGCATGAACATGCATGTTTGAGATTACTCTCCCTTTGGGCATTTTTTTTTTCCCCCCTGCAGCCTGGATAGACCTATTTCCAAACGCTGTGCCAGTCTGAGTACTTGTGTGCTGGGCAAACTGTCTCAAGAATTGCACAAATTGCAAACTTACCCTCGCACTGACGTCGGGGCTGGAACTCCTGGCAAGAAACGAAATGTGCTGAGTGACCTGGAACACGAACGCTATGCAAACTATGGGGAACCCCTAGGAAACAACTAGACATGCTTATTTCTCCCCTTCTCCCTTTTTTAACCTGATGCATGTGGATCTAACTTTGATTGCTAACTTTGCTATGTTCTTTTGATTATGTTTTCGACAGAGAATGTTTGAGATGGACCTAATGTTAGGAAGACAGAGAACATAACATGCATACCAAGCTAGGGAAAAAAAAAAAATAAATAAAAATGAACAGCACTGCCTTGACATTTCAAATTATTTCCTTAGACCCTGATTAAAAAAAAATTCTAAACAAGGCTCTTCATTTCTGGCTGCTAAATGTACAAGTAGACTCTTCTTTTGTGCTTGCCCATGCACTTGTTCAATAAACCTATTTTTCTATAAGGATTAGATCTGCTTGGTTTAATAACTTCTTTTAGAATGTTTGATTTCTAGGTAAGGCTAGAAAAATTTTACAAGTTGTCTTAATGCTCAAGAGAGGCAATGCCAGTAATTCTAGAAAAGTTGAAGGAGAACTTAGAAATTGAAATTATACGCATACATTTATATGTACTGATGTAATCAGGCATGCATGCAGTCCTGTTAGTAAGGATCCTGAGAAGCAAAGGAATCAGGGAAAGGCTCATACAGATTTGTTCAAACAAACTAGAAATGTAATCCTGTTTAAAACTGGGTGCTGAACACTTCCAGGTAAGAATTTCACGTTCTTTTCCTTTTTCCTTCTTACTTTACAATAGGTCTTTACACTAGTATATTTCAAACTCGGGTATCTTTAAAGTATTTGTATTAATTCAAGACAATATAATGTAGCTGAATTGAAAATTAAGAGACAAAACCGGATTTCTTTACAGTTCTTTTGTTGCAGCACTGCATCTATCTTGTAATCAGAGGCCCGTTCCAAAAAAATGGCATTGATGTTATGAACAGCATTCATGGTTAAGCATTATTACAAGACAGTTTATTAACATTATCTGAGAAAAAAATACCTCCTACTGCAAGAAAATGTCATTGCTTTAGTAGAAAATTCTTCAAGCAAGGACTGTGTGAATGCATATGCCTTGAAGTCGCCCATCTAGCAACGCTATTAGCTGTAGGCTGAACTCTGAGCACAGAACTAATCCTGCTGAAGTCTGTGAACTACTCCCGTGGTGAAGTGCTGTAGTAGACAGAGGTCTCACCCCAGGAAAGAGGGGTTCCCACATTCCCATTAAATAGTGGAAGCAGTATGTTTACGTGTGGTTCAGCTCTGAAAGCAGCTGGTGAGCTGCTGTGCAGGTACAGCCCTACCACAGTCACTGACAAAGCTCCTGTTGTTGTCAGCGATGCTAGGATTTCATGTGTTTTCTGGGCACCGTGGAGCATAGGTGTTGAGGTGAGAAGCTGAAGATCAGTGTCTGCTACTGTCCTTCAGCAGCACTACCAACAAAACACAGATCTCAGCTTTTGGAGGAAGTGGGGATTGGGTAAATGCTCCAGACCCGGACCTCCTCAGCACCTCTCCCGTGGTTATAATGACTTGCTGGAGGCAGGCAACGGCTCAGGTGTTGCTGAAAATCTGGCTTGGCTTAGTCGTCGGTCCAATTGCCCAAGAAAGGAAGAGCTCAGCCACCTTTTGTAAACTGAGACTGACACTTAGAAAAACAGAAAGACTCATCTTTTAGAGCGTGCAAGCTGTGCATACAAAAGTTGCAAATCCCTGCTGCACAGCAAGCCTACTTTTTCTTCTACTGAAAAATCTTTCTGAGGCATAGCATCCCTTGCTGGCATTTCATTGTGTGGCAGGGTGGGTACTTCAGGAACTAACACTCTATTTTCCTCTTGAAAAGCAGCGTAACAGCACAGAAGAGGGCATGCAACACAGCAACCTGTGTGACCCATCGTCTGGCAGACTTCCTGAGCAGATCAGGAGCAGTGGGCAAGAACAACTTCGTACCAACCAACGTGGGATCCAAGGCCTTCGGCAGGCGAAGAAGAAGTGTTCAAATATAAAAAGCTTGAATGATGGTAAATACATTGCGATAAACTGAATCTGCAATGCAGGCAACATGTGGCATTATCAGAATTTTAGTTTTGCTGGATGAGTAACAGACCTACAGTCGTAATCTCTGAGAAAGCAGAGCAAGTAACAGTATAAAAAAAGATGTTACAAATATAACAGTAGCACATTTAGACGTGAAGAAGAGCTTTTGTAGATGTTCTGCTTAGTTAATGCACTGCAATGCTAGTTATCTAAATGCAACAGTTTGGTTGGGACTATTTGCTTATGTTACCAGTAATGCTTCGTTATCAACATATTGGTAACTCTGTGTTCATTTCTTTCAGATTGCCATGAAACTGAAAGTTCAACTTCAATTTCTAATGAAAGCAACTCTTCTCCATAAATCAAGACAGCCAAAAAGAAGATTAATTTTGCATCCTAATATTGAAAATGTCTTATTTAATACAAATGAAAACACTTCTGTTATGTATAGTACAAGAGAATCTAGTTATTAAAGTTAAATTATTGTATATTCTTTTTATATGCAATTCTATTTCAAATAAAATGTGACAGCATCTATTATTTATTTATCTTCCAGCTTATATGCGATCCATGCTACTTAATCCTGGCCCTACTGCCAAAACTTGGGGATTATACTAAACAGCTGCCTGGCAGGGCATATGTGTATTATATGGTGTGCTGTGCCTTGATGTGAAACACCTAACTAACCTGATTGTACAGTATGTTTAAAAAAAACCCCAAACACTTCAATATTGTATCATTTGTGAATTTATGCAAAATTAAAAAAAAAATCTATTTTGGATACATTTGGATTGAGAAACTGATTTTTCATTTGAACACACTTAAGGAAACATTTGGCACTAACCCAACATCATAGCAGATCAGACAGCCCCTTGATCTGCTACACCCTTATTAACGATAAATACTAGGATTTGAGTCAAAAGTTCAGAACAGAAGGAATAGCTGCCTTTATATATAGTCATAAAGCAGTAGCTCAAAAAGGCGCCACTTAGAGAGACTTCTGCTAGAAAAATAAAAAGAAGCCACAGTTAGATTTAATAAAACCATAGAGACAAACTTCATCTGTGGGTTAAGACTAAATGGTTTTATACGGGATGTAGTTCAGATGAAATGGCCTAACGTGCTTTGTAGATTTTTGTCTAAGGTCAAGAAAGTGAATTAGAAAGGGAGAGAAGAAGGAGCTACGGAAATGTACATTTCTTTTAAGCAATCCTGAAACAGAGTCTATTTAGGGCTCAGGGAGAAATAATTAGAGTGAGTGGAGAAGAGGGTAGCTGGAAGCAATCCATGGACTTCTAAGTGATGCTGCCAACTTCCTCCTCAAAGCTGCTGCTGTTTCAGTTTAGTAGCTGAGTCAGATATTTGTTTAGATTTGTTTTGTGCTCCACAGCTGGACTCTAAGATCTGCTTCAGCAGTTCAGACGAAGATCACCTCGTCAAGCAAAGTAGAGGTTAAGGCTCTCATGATATCTCTGTCTGTCTCTGCTGCAGGTGTAATAGCAAAAAGAGAAGCATGGTCAACCAGGTGTAGACATAGCCAGTAAGGCTGTCCAGGGATGACGCTTCTATACCATGCTCATTTGTGGCTATGGTTTTACTCCTTGGGGAACATTTCAGTCCTGGTAAGTCAGCATATAAAGCGGACCTTGTGGAAGATATAAACCATTTAGAGGGAAAAGTTCCAGTGCCTAAAAGGACAAAGGAGGGATTTTCAGACTTGGCTTGCAAATCTGTTGCCCAGAGATAGTCTAGTGTTTTTTTCCATTTTCCTCTGAAGTATTGGAGATTGGCCACAACTGGGTGTAGTATGCCCGCGTGGTGAGCCACTGCTCTGGTTTTGTATGAGGATCTGGTTGAGTTAGACCCAACTGCCAGTTTTGAAGCCTGGAAGCATTCTTCACCAGGTTTCAGGTATTTTTCTTCATTTTCCTTTGCACAAAGTGGGGGTTATATGCTGAGATCACCTGGCTGCCTCAATAACACTTTTCCTTGTTGTTGCAGAGCCTCTGGGCACAGGTGACAGGTTGCCTCTTTTTTTCCCTACTACAGCACCCAACAGCTGAATCTTCTCCAAGATAAAATGCCTAAGCACAGTTACTGGGATGAATACATGTAATTTAATGATTCATATTCAACAAGAAGCCAGGGCCCCTTCTGGCTTTAAAGTCTGAATGCTCAGGCAGTTTGTTTTTTCCATTTACAGCCATTCTCTGTTGAGAGACTCGTGAGGCTGCTTCCCATAATTTTATGACAGCCGTAGCGTCCCTCTCTTCTAAAACTATTAGTTCTTCTTTTCAATTTAACAAAGTTACGCATTTTTTCTGTCGGCCTAAGGGATTTCCTCAGACTAATATTCTACGCCAAATCACAAACCTAACATGTAAACCAGATTCTAGTAACCTTGGTGCTGTTTTTTTTGTTGTCCTGGTTGGAGGAAGGTTGAGTGAAACTTTTGATATGTGTTTTTTGTTTTGCTTGGGTTTTTTTTTTTGTTTTTGCTTTTCCTTAGGAAGAAATAGTTACTTTCATATCTCAAGATGTATTCCTGTTGTATCTGCTGCCTCTTTTCTCGTTAAGATCTCTATCTGCACAGCAATGCAATACACTCACCAAATAATATGCCTGTAAAGGACAGAGGGCCATAGCGCTATGAAAGCAAGGGCAAATAGGAAAAAAGGTGAGGACCCTTACATCCTCTTCTGTGATGTGAAGAGATAGAAACCCTTCACGACAAAACTCAGAGCTTTAGGAGAAGCAGATTATTATTGAAACAAGACAAAACTAGAAGTGTAAACACTACTATATTAATTTTTTTAATTTTAAGGCAGTGAACTTGGTAGAAGGAGTAGCAGAGCCACTAGAAGCTTGTCAACTGCTTTGACTGACTTTGTGAACAAGTGGGAGAAATTGCTTCCATTTATTAAAAGTGCTGTTCTTGATGGTATTACCCAAACTTGTCAGGTCTGAAATAAACCCCAACGTTCTACCCCAGGAGAAAATCTATTTTGGAATTAGCATTTAATAAGGGAAAGTATCGTTTCTAATGTACTTACCTTTACATTTTAATTACATTGCCATTCTAAGCATGCTGAAAGCTGGCAGAAAATACGATGTTGGTGCAGTATGTGTGAGTGGTAGCAAGCCCAAGTTACTTAGTATTAAGTCAGCCAAGACAATACAGATCAGTCATGCATGAGTGTTTGTATTCTTGTTTATGAGGCAATATCATGATGCCTATAGTTTGGTTCTGATGTTTTTAGATGCTTGCCAGTGTGTGTTTTCTTTAACAAACAGGTTGTTTTTTGAAGCTGTTTACAAACGAAGGCTTTGGGGGTGTATTTTGCAAGTAAAAGCAAAGAGGGAAGAAATTTCTGAGAAAGAAATATCTGAGGATAATTTGTGACTGTTTCCATGTCATTATAGATTTTTTTGGGCTTTAATTTTGCAGATTATTTTCTAGTGGTCTGGTTTTCCAGTACAAATATGGACTCGAGCACCGTGTGGGCCCAGGGAAGGTTACAAATTTTGCCCAGTCCTCTGCTCTGAGCTGATGGGAAGTAAAAATGCACCATCTTGTGGCCAGTGAATAAGCACAGCAAGGGCATACAGGGGTCCCTCTCAGGCGAGTTATTTACCCACCTGTCGTGTCCCAAAGTTGGAGCGACTCAGGTTTGTGGATTTCCTTTGTCAGAATTAAGGTGAAACGACACCAGGGGAGTTCAAACAACAATCAACATTTATTCAACCTAGCTAACCTTGCCCAAGTAAAAGTGAATTTATCAGTAAGACCCTTGCATCACGTCATTAAGCCACTGTTTGAAAAGAGAAGGGAGGTATAGAAAAAGAAGTGGAAAAAGGAACATGAAACTGTGTCAGAAGGGGATCCCTCCCGTCGAGTCACGAGGTTCAGAGCAGACCCCCTTGCTTTCTGGACTCCTTCTCAAAGAGGAGCCCGGGGCGGCTAGATCCACTCCTAGTCTCAGACTTGGTCAACGGTTTATGTTTCAAAGGATGAGGTGTAGGAACTGTGGAAAAGAGAGAGGAAAAAGAGAAAGAAAGAAGGAAAGACAGAAAGAAAAGAAAAAGAGAGAAGAAAAGGGTTTCACCAGTCCTGGGTCCAGCGTTGGTCCAGCCAGCGTAGAGATCCAGTTCCCGAGCACTCCTTCATCCTTCTTTTATAGTGTGTTAGTCGGTGGTCTCGACATGCGCAGTTCACGTTCCTGGGGTTCTCTGGAATCGGTCAGTGAGCTTGGGGGGGGTTCACTGGGGAGTTGCCTCTCTTTCCCTGCTGGCATGACCGCTTAAGATAGAAGCACAGTCCCATCCTCTGTGGGGCCCCCTCTTCCAGGCTTTGAAGAAGTGTGGTCCACCCTCTGTGGGGCCCTCTGCCCCGCGCGCATACGCTGTGCTCCTTCTCATGGTCACTTAAGATAAGGAATTGCAGCCCTGGCTTCCATGTGCATACGCTGTGGTCATTTAAGATAAGGAACTGCAGCCTTGGAGAAGTGCGGTCCCACCCTCTGCAGGGCCCTCTCCTCCGGCCACATTGTCCTGTTCACACAACTCAGCGTTTTTACAGAGGCGTCTTTTCCACCAAAGTTCTTTAATGAATGTTTGAGACATTGACTATAATTTGTCAGACTCTCACACCACCTGCTCCTGCTTTTGTCTTGCTGGTGGGTGCAGCTTCCAGCTGGACGTGGGGTGGGTGAGCAGGGGCACCCACTTGGGCTGGTGCCATGAGGCAAACTCACCTGCTCGCCTCTTGGAGTGCGCTGCAGGGATGGGGACATGCAGGAGGCTGGTGTGGTCTCCTCAGGGTGTCACTGGCCTCCAGGGCCACTGTGCAGGGCTGTGGCACCCCAGGGGATATCAGGCAGGTTTGCACCAGCTGCTGTGGGGACCAGGTGATGAATAACAGAGGAGTTAATACTGACACGTGTCCCCATGGACTTTGCAGCTGCCAACACAGAGATACAGGAGCTGTTCAGCTGTGCGCTTTTTGCCACGGGGCAGGTGGGCTTCTGCTCCTAGATCCGAATGAGTTTTGGTTCAGGATCATGCACCAAGACATCGCTGCATGTATTGACAGAGCATCATTTTGAAATAACCTAAGTGGACTTTCACTGTGGCTCTTTCCAGACCTTTAGATCCCTTTTTTCTCCTTCTGTTAGTGGAATTTAATTCATCTTCCTGAAAGCTTCCATCATCTGCACTGTGAGAAAGAAGCAGAGCTAATGCTATTGCTTCTGACACTGAACACTGCCAAAAGCAACTTATAGCAGGCAGTTGTAAATTTTGGTATTGGTTATCTAATCCAGCATTGTCATGTCTAATTAGCAGATTGAACATCTCTACAAGGTGAAGAGTTTAAAACATGCTGGAGAATTTCCATCTGTGCGTTCTTCTAGACTGAACTATTTCAGAACAGAATACCTGTTAGAGATGAACCAGGCATTTGAAGCCCGATTTCACCCACGTTGAGCACTGGCAGCTTCTTTCCAAGCTGGCCGTGCTCACTGCTTCTGACAATCAGGTGAACCCTGCCCTGGCTGCTGGAAGGGGTCCACATGGTGCATATATTTGCTGCCTCTTTACTGTTCTAAAAGGCACCACATACTTCCCCTGTTCTGCACAGGATTGTCCTCTACTTTGGATGCTCCTTATGCCTTTTAAAGTTGTTCTCTTCTGCAGAAAATGTCCAAGGAGTATTAGTACCTTTTTTTTTTTTTCCCCAGATAGTAAATAGTTCCCATTTCTAAATTATGCCAAACATTGCCATACCTTCTCTAGGAGATTTCTGATCCATCCTTGAAGTAATAAGAATCATTGCAACATTTTCTCTTTTCTTTCTCTTCTTGGCTTTATCACAATTCTTGTTTGCACCAATTACTCTTTTGGCTGGGGCTGAGGTGTGATCCCAGCTAATTTACTAGTGTCACCTTCACAAAAGTAAATGTTGCCTTTAAAAGTCTGAATGTATACTTCTGGGTAGGCTTTTTTTCCCAACTAATGTGTGAGAAAATACTCATAGGTCCCACTTGGTACTTCATTAGACTCATATTGCCTGGCCACAAAAGATGATTACACTCTTGCTGGTTTGGCTTTTCTATTTACTTCTGGTGTCATGTCACATTTCTTCTTCTTTTCAATGGCTTTTCCTAAGAGCATCTTGTCACATTGGCACGCGAGGCAGTTTGACATTGTTTTCATCTATACAGTGCCCAAGAACTACAGTCTATATCGTATATGCAAGAAATCAATTTGATTTTCCAGTTGCTCTTTGAGAGTCTGCAAACCAGTCTTCTCTGAGGAGACTACCTGGCAAGGAGTGCGGTCGTCCGCAGGTGACAGTCATATATGGTAAATGTAGATACAATGGTCTTGAGTAAACCCTACCAAGGTTGTCTTGAGTAATGGCTCCCAAGATTGCCAGCAAACATAAGTGCTTGAAATGTTGGGAGCTACGCTTTAGACAGGAAATTGCCTTGGGATGAGGCAAAGGAGAGGAAGCAATGAAGGCTTTAAACACTTTGTGTAATTACGAAGTGCTGGATGTAGTAAGCAGCGGTGTTTGTGAGCTGCCTGCCAGACACCCCAGGCATTTCTCTGAGAGGCCACAGTTCCCATTAGAGTGTAGGAAGGTGGAGAGGACAGTCAGATTAGTGTTTTCAGTGCGTTACCTTGTTTTTCTTAATATGGTGTTTTGTCTCCTTCAGAACTAGTCAAGTGTTGCTGGTGATCTCCTGTCTTCGAGTCCCCTCTCCTAGCTGGGTCGGAAAGGCTGGACGTCCCCGGTGCTAGGGGCTGGCAGGTTGGTGTAGGGCAGGTTGCTCTAGGGCTGGCAGGTGCCATGGGGGCAAGCTGTAGCCCAGCCCCTCCACAGCCAAGGGAGGGCGATTGGTGACTTCTGCTCCTCCGGGCTGGAGCCCCAGCCTTGCCCCGTGGCCAAAGTGTGTCTTCTTGGCGCCCGGGAGATTGGGGTATAAAGGCTGCTTCCTACTGCATGGCCTGGCACGTCTCCTGAGGTGCCAGCACTGTCGCGGCAGGAGGAGGAGTGTAGCTCCGTGCTGCTTAGCTGCCTCTCACCAGCTTCTGTGCCCCCGGCGGCAGCTGTGGCCCAGGGTGCTGGGCAGGCTGGAGGGTGCCTCCTCCTCCTCCTCTCCCAGGGCTGATGGAAGGAGCCCATGGACCCCGATTGTCCCCCTCCTGGTAGGTCCCACTGACTGTATTTGTTGCACAATCAGCTGTCTTCCTGTATAGCTTTGCCACAGGTGAGAAATCATGGTCATAAAGAACACTTCTCTTTTGCTGCTTAGAAAACCAGATATTTTGCTTACTTTCTGTTTGCTCCCTCTCAGGCCATTTCTGCTCCATGAAAGAACTTCATCCTATGACTACTGGAGTCTCTATAGCTTCTTCATAGCTTTGAAAACACTTTGAAAGTCCAAATCAATTATGTCAGCCACATTATTTTGCCCATGATTCTACTGACATGCTGGAAAGGCTGTTACAGGTCTCCACTGGCTCTTGTGAACGGAGCCAATTATTCTAATTAGCCTATGTTCCTAAAATAGTTACATAGATAGTTTGTAATTCCATTTTTAGCTCATGAGATAACCATGTTTTTATATTGAACAACATCATAGTTATTGTTATTATTAGTGGCTAGGAATGGCCTGTTACCACAAATGAATCCCAGACAAGTGTATCGTGGGGAAGGATGACAGTACCAGTGTGGTGACTTTCATGTGGACTGGCAGATTTTTATCTATGGAAGAGTCTCAGTAGCTTAAAGGTGCTTTTTAGCATGTCAGTCCTCCTACGGAGGCTTAAGAAGACAACGCTGCCGGTGACATTTTTGAGTATGTGTATATTTTCCAAGCAAGGTTTTTACTCTTAGTTAACGCAGTCCTTTCCTCCTAGGCTGGAAAATTCTTCTTTATCATTCTATAGTTAAAGATACTATCTTAGTGTTAAATTAGTTATGAAACCAAATATTGATTTGTGCTCTGAATGTGACAGAAGCAGAGAATTAAATGGAAAAAGGAAATAGATCTGACCTTCAAATGCTGGAGCTGTAGAGTTTGAACTAAAACTGTCTTAAGTTTTCAATTAAAAGACTTACAGATAAGCAGATGAGAGACCAAGCCATTTGAAACATTTTATGTATATTGAGAATGGAGTCAAAGACTTTTTCATAAACTTTATGCATTGGCTATTTCTAGTTCAAGTGTATTCCTGGTAAGGTTACACACTTCAATGTAAAAAGTTTTGTTTGCTTTATGTGAAGCTGCCTTTTGCTTCTCTTTCCTTACTAAGGTTCTCAGAAGTGACAAAATGCCTGTATCGTACCTTTTCTCCACTAGACAGTGGCAGAACTATGTGTTTTCTTGCTCCTTGGGTGTTGAAGCACTGGTTTTATAACTGTGTATTTTAAAACCACATGTAATTAGTATTTAACTAACTGAAACATCTTTGTGACTGAAGTTCTTGATAGGATTAGTGTCCCTATTCAGTTAGTCCAGTGACTTTTCAGAAAGATGATGGAATACCACCTTATAATATCAGCCTCTACAGCTGCAGCACTGGTAACTAAAAGCCTTGGCACTGTGTCCCATCTCTTGGTAGCACAGGTTGCCAGTGTCCCACTCGCAGAAAGAGGAACAGCTCAGGTAGCCTCAGGATCCCTAAGACCTTTCTCTCACTGTAATCGCCAGTATTTCTCCTCACCAAAAGTTTTATTGGTTATTTGGGTATTCCTTGCAACATTTGCAGAAGCTATGCTTTATAGGCTGCCACTGGTGCCACTCTAATGATATGGCAGGTAGGATTTGAGGTAAAGCCCCCACTTTTACAGATGTTAGTAATTTGGCAGGTAAAAACTACTTGTAGTTCAGGAACTCTTGATGGTATGTCAAGATAAAAGTTAACCAGAGTTGTCTCTCACAGCCAGCCAGCTTTAGCTATCATGCCCCATCAGCCCTCCTAAACTGTGCAAGAAACCCTGTTTCTCTTGCAGGCTGTGGGATCTCGCTGTGGACTCCAGGCTTATCTTTTTTTATGAGCACATTTCCCCCCTGCCAGGTTTTACTCTCTAATCAGAAATTCAACCTGATGGGGCTTCACAAGTACAGCCTCCAGCATACTGATTAGAAAATAAAGGTGCTTTTTGCTGTATACCATTTAATGACCTTATTTAACTTTGTAATTAAGTCAGGCTAAGAAGTGATATCTTACAACTCACTTTTTTTCTCAAGATCGGTATATCCAGTTCCTGGAATTCAGGTGGCATTTCTGAGGTGAGCTGAAGCTTCTTTACAGCACTCATGGAGGACCCTAAATCGATATAAATATAATGTGTACCTATAAGGCCTATTTATATTGACACAGAAGTATGAAGTGCCTTTAATGTAAATGAGAATCTAGACTAACATTTTCATGTCTTCATTTCAGTCTCGGGTAAAAATTATATCTGGGAAGAAGAGAGGGGAAGGCATTTCACTTTCTGTCTTAGTAAGTTTTTAGTGAGTGCATAGAAACTAAAACTACATAACTGTGCTCAAGAGAGTGATTGGTAAATACATTTTCTAAAAGCTAGAGGGCATAGGAGACACAGAAAGTCTCCAGTATAACTCGGTCATCAAGAGGGCTGAGTGAGCTTTCTGTTGCTTTCGCATAAAATGACACTTGCTGCTCAAGTTCAAACTGCCTTTGTTCTCCTTCTGAAAAATAAGTGACTGAAAAACACAAACATCTTCCGGGATTTTTATCAGTTTTGCAGATAGTCTAAAGGAAAATCTGTTATTTGTAGAGCTATTGATCTAAATGAAGATGTTAATATATGCTTCCCATTTTTAATCCAGAACAGTTTAGTATTAAGTTTATGTTCTGCAGGAGCTCCTATTATTAACTATTAAAACAGAGACCTACTAATAATTCTTTTAGTGGAAAAAGTGAAAGGTATTTTCACGGGCATAAGAGCATTGCTATCAAGTGGGATAACCATAGACTTCAGAGTTTCACTTCTCTAGCCAGTCTGGTCAAGATATTTTGTAACTTTTCTTTGCCCCTACACAGTATTTCTGTGATAGGAAAATCCTGCTGTGTTTTGTGTTACAGTCCACGTGTCTACTAGTGTAATACCTGTGTGAGAGGGATACTGGCAGACTTTGCGGTATAGACCGAGCCTTATTTTGTTTGCATTTTGAGAATAAAGTTCACAGGGTTTACCCTAAATGTGTGAGAGGAACAGAGCATCCTGAGCTGCTCTTTGGAAGACCTCCCCAAATTCCAGTGTGTTTTGTTTTCATTTCAAAGTAATCCGAAGAGAGAACCAAACATTGCCCCAGTCTGCAAAGGAGGCAAGATGTATGTATCCATTTGTTTATGCTGAGTTTCTCAGGTCAGCTGACTTTCTCTCTCAAACAGAAAATCAAAGGTACTGTGAGTCTGTAGGGCTCCAGCATCAAAGAAAAGATTCCATCCAGCTTGGGAACGGCTACATTTTCTACAGGTTTTATGCCTGAAGGCAGATGGGTGCTGGACCGTGGGATGACATTCCAGTAAACAAAACAGGACTGGTGGAGTAATGGAACACCACTGAATTATTCATTGGGTCCTGAATGAGGCAGAGAGAGTTACTACAAATGCCCCTGAGGACGAGAGCAGCACACAGCACAGCCCTGCCTGTGCGGTACACCTGACCTGTTTTCCCAGGTAGGCATCTGCAGAAATGAATACCTTGTATAAATGAACTGGAACAACCGTGTTTGGTAGCTGTCCATTACTCATCTAGAAATAGTCCATCTAATTCCAAAAAACCAGTTAAGTGCATGCTCCAGTGCCATGGATATAAAATTAAAAGCACGTTCAAGTGCTTTGCTGAAAAGCAATGGACTTCTACACATCTTTAAAGAGACGCACATCTTCAGGCTTGCTGGCTCAAATCTGATGATGCCTCTTAATAAATGTGACAGATAAATGCAGGAACACAGAATACATCAACACAGAGCTGGTTCCAAAAACCAGCGTGCACCAGTAACATAATTTTAGCCCATGTAGCGTTTTCCCAGCTGGCCTTTGGAAGTTGAGGAACTGTACAGCCTCATCAAAAAGGTAGGTATCTTGAGGTACAGTACTCCTACTGCTGTCACCATTTACTAATGATCAGTGATGCGTTAATGTGCTGAGTGGAGAAATTGAAGGAGGATGTCCAGCACAGGCAGAGAAGCTGGGCTGGAGAAGGTTATAATTGTGAGGCCAACTGTGTCTATAAAACTGAACTCACCTTTCAAATAAAAAATATTTGGAGGTTTATTTTTGAATGGTGCTGGGGGGGAGTTTCTGCTGAAGCCTACTGATAATGGTGGTGAGTGAATCAGTGTTTCAATCTACAGCCCTGGAGGAAAGATTACAGGTTGGGGCGGAGAAGAAACCCCTCTATAGAGTTAATTTGAAATCAAACTCTCTCATCTTCCTGAAAGAAAGTTTATTCTTTGAAACCCCATTACAAACTTTGGTGGAAGCAATAAAACATTCAAAATTACTGCATAATAGTCTGATTGCTGTATCCACTCATGGCAGAGAAGCACTGGTAGGGACAATCATGCTGTCATTTCAGATTTGTGCTGGGCTTGTATGTGGTAATGATGAGTGCTATAAGAAAATCCAAGAGCAAAATAGTGGGTGATACCACAGAGTTTGAGAAACATGCAGTGCCATGAGAGCTAAGTTATAAAATACCGTTCATTGAGTGCCATCTGTATTGTGTACTCAGTGAGGCAGAACCCTGTAGACAAAATAGAATATAAGCATATAAGACAGGGCAGCATTTTGAATTGTGTAATAATGAGTCAAGGAAAAGCTGGAGTACTCAAGCTTCCCTGCATGTGACTTTGTATCTTAAATAATATCTTTTTAGCACTGTATTAATATAAAATTCAAGTATATAGTAATATGCAGATTAATTTAACTCAGCTGATATCCCATTTTAGATGTCTGGTTTCCTTCTTATGGTGGTTACTGCTAAGACCTGTCATACTACTTGAAATTCCCTGAGAACAAGGTACAGATGTTGCTTCACCATCAAGTGTCACAGAATATTTGATTTTTTAATCCTCCAATATTTTAAAAAAAATATCACTTACAATTTATTACAACGTTTTTCCTGTTCGTTAAAGGGAAATTAAAACTTATGAGGATGCCTTGAAATCCTAGACTAAAGTTTAGTGAAATAATCTGATACTTTGTTTTAAGAAGCCAAAGGGTTATTTGCTTTGCTACCGGATATCTAAGCATATGGCTATCAGAGTATGTAACTCTTTGCTAAAGGCATTTTTCTTCCTGATAGTCATTTGCAGAAGACTGATACAGGCTTAGTCCTAAAAATGCAGGTTTTGATTGAATACAACATTATTAACTTCATGCAGTAGAAGACTGCTGTCTTTGCATTTTTCTATAGGAGCGGTGCACACCACCTTTGCTAGCTCTGTTTGGTGAGACCATGTTGCTAGGCAGAGACACGGAAAAGTTCTAGTGTTGTTTCCTTGAAATTATACATTTTTATATCTTGCCACTGTCACAGGCCTCCTCCCTCCTGCCTGATGACTGGAGTTATCTACAGTACTGGGGTTTGGTACTTTATTCTCCGAGCTTGACTTCTAAGAGATCATAATTTATAGGGAGCTTCACTGAGAAACCATTGATTCTAAAATGTTATGTACTTGTGACTTCTCTTGCATGGCAGGCTTGTAATTTTTGACTTGATTTTTTGTGATATCTTTGTCTATAGGGCTGAAATAGGATGATGGTTAGTTACTGCTTCTCTGAACTTTTGACACTCGCTGGCTGTTTTCTGTGTGTTATTCCCTATCCAGTCCAGATGTTTCTGCACACGAGCCACCCAGCCATTCAGCTTGTTTTTTTGGATGGCAAGGCCTTAATTTTGTCTTCTGATGGAAGACCTCTGAATATGGACACTACCCCATCTTTGTGGAAGGACTCCAGCGGCTTTGGGATTTTTTCATGATTGGATGTGGTTACTGAGAGCCATTATGTTCAGCTGCTGCATTAAAACTGACCTTGGTAGAGGTTATGTAGCGTTTCTCCAGGTTGCTTTGGGTGCACTGCTCGGTGTTCCTGAGGGACGGTAACTTAAACTCATGGGAATCCCACATGAATGGCCCTTGAGATTACTGGCACTCCTCTCAGCCTGTGCTTGACTGATGCTTCCTGCAGCCTGTGTTCCCAAGGGGCTTTGATGTTTTAAGCCCAAATTTGGATCCGTTCCTCCCTTGAGACATATGTTGAGAGGGTTGTACTCTGCTTAAGTCTGACTGGCATGTTAAAAACTGGTTGCTCACTCCTCAGGCCAGGTTTCCAAACAAGCTCTACACCAAGCAGGTCTGTCTTACTAGGATGAGGGAGCCAGGCTGAGCGCTGCGACCATAAACAAGACAAAATGGGAAGATTTTTCAGCAAAGCTGACTTTGGGCTATCCTGGCAAAACCCTTGTTAAACTCCTTGTTTAGGGCCACGGTGCTTGTACAGGTGGGAAGAGCATGTGGAAAGCCGGCCTTCTCCTCTGGGCTGTTGGGGTAGGTCAGGCTGCCTGAGAAATGAAAAGCTGGGTTTCCTCTAACAGCGGTGGCTTTCTCCAGTGCTTGTACGACACATTTTACATTATTAAATTGCTGGAATAAATACATGAAGAAGGCAGAAAGGGAGAAAGGAAGCTTCTGTTTTCTAGTCAGAAGATTAAGATCTAACTAAAGTGGCAATTGTGCAAGGACTTTGGTGGGTACCTTACTGCAAGCACTGCCAATAGTCCCATTACCGGGGGGGCAAGACAGAGCAAGGCTAAGCAGGGATTGCGAACACACATAAATGAGAATATATAAAAAGTAAAATAGGAAGAGATAAACTGGAAAGGGCTAAATTGCAAACCTTAAAATCAAAGAGGGAAGATTATTCTGCTTCTTCCCCCTTTGAAGTTTTTGGGAGGCCAGTTCTGACTATAAGCTGTACAGAGCAAGAAATGTGCCCTAAACTTAACAGAATTTGGGGTGCTATTTAATTTGCATTGGATTAAATGAGAAAGAGAAAAACGGAAATCCAGGCTCAGCAGAAAGGCTGGTTTTTGTTGTGTGAATGCAGCTGCAGGATGCAACCACATCCAGTAGCCAGGAAATAAAAAAAGCATGTTGGTAGTACCATTAGGAGTGCAAAGGAGTGCTGGTATCGGTGCCAGTGCATACTGACCAGTCAGAGCACTTACAATGAGAACAATTACTACCAGATTCCGGAGAAGGTGGTGGAATTTGCCAAGCATCCAAAAAACAACCAGACCATTTTCAGGTCCTGATTATTTCCTAATGAACTGCTTGACCCCAAGGGCCTATAGCAGCCATGAAAGTCTGCCTTTGCAAAGCCCCTTAGAATAGTTCCATTCAAATACGGACATAATTACACCTCTCCTCACAGTATTACATTTCAAATATCCTCCCAGTAATCAGAATCACTGCAGTATGTGTGAGGAGTGAAGAGCTCCTTTATCCTTACAGCAGAAAGCATCTGAACTTTTACAAGCTAAAGAAGGTTTATAATTGGAAAGGCTAATAGAAAAGGCTTTGAGGCATCATCACAGTCACAAAAAAGGCATGAGCAAATCTGTGTCTGAGAGCGAGTGACAATGCTGTCCCTTTACTAGAAAATACTCCAATGGAGAGTGAGTGAGAGAGAGCAAGAATGCCCTGCATCCCCTGCAGAAAATCACAGCTACAGAAAAGTTGTTGTTTATTTCAGTTTGTTCCCATAGTTTTAATCTTCTAACTTGCTCTAATTATTCCTATTCAAGGCTGATTTATGTTTGGCAACTTTACACTAAAAAAAGTTCCCACTAACAGAACAATGCTCATGCTTGCAGGCAGGACAAGGGGAATACGACATGTTCAGATGAAATGTGAACCAGTCATTTGGCCAAACTTTCCGTGAAAATATCTCTGATACTGGCTGTGCCTAGTGATTTTTCCTTATTTGCAGTGGGCCCTCAGTTTTCTGTCTCCCCCTGAAGAGCAGAAAAGTTGACCTCATAAGGGATTTCTTCCAGTTTGTTTCCTAGGGTTTTTTTTTGGTACTAATACATAGTTTATTTAACAACTGCATGTTTTTTACATGAGCAGTATGTAACACAGTAGTAAGCCTATAACCAGCTGTACTGTGTTATGCTGCGACATTCAGAGCTCTGCTTTCCAGAATGGAGTATGAGTTTTTGTCAGGCATACTCAGTATCCTCACATTGGGATGCCCACTTCACAGGTAGGGGTAGGACATGTCTGACAGCTATGTAACTAGGAAAGTCTGTAAAATCCCAACATCTCATGGATATTAAGCTCCTACAAGTTTTATCAAAATCAGCATCCAGGTGGTTTCCTACTAAGGGAAAGGTGAGGAATTAGCTGCTCTCTTTTACAGAAACTGCCAGTCACTGTGATCTGCAGACGAGCTCGAGGGGTCTGTCGGAAGGAGGCAGGGGAGCCATTGATGTCTTGAACAAAAAAGGCAGGAGAATGAAAAACTTTACTGTATCACTCTACTAACGAACTTTTGCTTGCTTGAATAACTTTGAAATTTTGGTATGTACTAATTAGATAAGAAAAACCTTGAGCTTTTTCAATGGTATGCGCTAAAGGCGCCAACAGACAGGAGGCCTCTGGCCTGATGTGTCAACAGACAAGAAGCCTTGGGCCTTGATGATAAGCTTTGAGTTCTGCTGAGTTTTTGTAATTAAAACTTGCCAAGGCCAGCTAACTAGAAGAAAGAGATGACCCACACTGCGTGTGACCAAAAGGTGGACACTATGTAAATGATAATATGAATATGTATGACTGGAATAATATAAATTTTGCCTGCTGTAGGTAATGGTGTGCTGATAGGCGTAGCGATTCCCCCTGCACCCAGCACTGCAATAAAGAATGCCTGCTTTCTAAAACTCCAAAATCTAGTCTTAGAGAGTTTCTTTGACTGGCTTTTTTGTTAACAACATAATGGGTGTAATATGGGACATGGTAAGGAACTGAGTTTAGGAAGCATAATAAACAGCATGGAAATCTATAGTAAAACAGCCTTTGCTAGTTCTGCTGCTTGTGCAGAGATACAGACTTTGCAGTTTCTCTTCAATGGGTGTGGGTGTGCATTCACAGCACAGAGGTGAGTCATCTGGGGAGGTGACCATTTTTTCAAATAGAAAGCAGCTGGTAGTGGTGATTTGATTATGGGACAGAAAGTGAGAGCACAGAAAAAACAGGTAACTGAGCTAGAAGAGGAGCCTGAAGTTATAGCCAAATGGCTCCAAAGGCATTGCTTTGCATTGCAGAAGGTGACTGATGTGCCTGTTGGGATGTACACACAAAGATACAGAAGCAGCGAGTAGATCATAAGTAAAATGGAGGAAGAATTACTAGTGAGTGAGCTATACACTCATGAGTGTTACTGCAAGAAGCTTTACTGAAACAGCCTGCAAAGTCTGAGGACTGTAATCATGCATAGAAACAAACTGAGCTGGTTTGACTGAAAGCCTGTAATTTACTAGATTAACAGTTTGCAGAGATATGGTTTAGTACTAAGTGAGGGTTGCTAAATGAAAAAAAGAAAAATATTGTTCAATAAATATCGATTTGTCTAATTATGTGCAGGACTTACTTAAAGCAGAGACTAGGTTGCTTTAAAAAAAAAATTATAGTAGGTGTGTCTGTCTGAGTGCATCTACTGTTGGAAACATTGGATTCCCGCATGTGGTATCATTTAGTTGTTTTTAAAACGTGTAAGAAGGAATGCCTTTATTGATACTAAATCGTCTTATCTTTGATAAAGTACAGGTGATCCTGGGTTATGTCTACGGCACTATCAAAGTAGCATTTGATATAATGTGGGAAATTTTATATGCCCCATGGTCATTAGTATTTCTGAGGAGAATAACAAGAATGGGCCAAATACCGAGGACTTTGTCTGACAGTTACTCTGTGGAAAGGGCTCTGGATCTGCATGGCAAAGTGGGTGAGCTGGAGCTGCAGCTCTGTGGAAGCTGTCCAGGGGTCTTTTCCTGGTCCCACTTGGTCTCCATGAGTCGTGGAGACTGTGGGAATTTGGTTTCTTATGAACCCCCTAATGAAGAGTGGCGGATGACAAACTCCTGCTGGAATTTTTTCCCGGTTTTCATTAACCTCTGTATAGATATTATTTTAATTAAAATAATCTTGACAGCACATATGAAAAAGCTGTGGGGGTTGCAACAGCAATTAAATGTGTTGTCAAAAATGATAAGCAGCCTGGTATCACAGGAAGGAAATTAACACTCTGACCAATAATAGAACAGTAATCTTAATCCAGAGCTTTTTGCCTCTCAGGAACTCCTTAAAATGGATGGATTTTGGAGACCGGGCAATTTTAGAACAAGACAGTTAAGCAATAGGTGCCATAAAGCATCTCCATTTTAAAAGTTGGTGTCGTACTGGTGTAATAGTGGCCCATAGCCAGCCAGCAAGAAATGTGATGTTAATTAGACTTTAATAATGGTGTATGTACAAAGCCTTGACTATTTTCCTAAATTTTAGATGTCAGAAAGATTGGGAATTGTATTTGATATTACATCCTGGCAGTGGAGTTTAACAACGATCTGCATCAGTGCCGGTTGTCTGGTTTGGGCTATCCACTGCAGAGAGAAGGCTTGGAAATGCCGGCAGGTTGTTCACTGTTGTGAGGAAGATAGGTTGTGGGAGCCTCAGTTTCTAGACTATGTCACCCTGAGTCTTTTATTACCTGGGAGCTGTGCTGAGCACATAAATGCACAGGTCTTCTTTTGGTAACTGACAAACTCCCTAAATCATAGTATTTTGTTCATCCTAAAGCACTGTTCAACCTTTAGGTGAACTGGCACTGCATTTGGGCAGGTGCAAGAAAAATCAAGCCCTCTCTCCTGGTCCAGCTTGGAAGGCACAATCCTCTCCCCAGTCACACCAGGCTCAAGAGGGGCAGGAGAAGCTGTGGTGGGTGCAAGGACCAGGCCTCTCTGCCCAGCACACTCACAGAAGGACTGGTGAGAAAGGCCACCCAGGAAGGAGCAAGCTGTAAAAAAAGCCACAGTTTTACTATGGAAGAGGGTGCCAGGTGATTGAACTAAAGGGTGGAGTCAAATGGCTCCTTGCGAGAAGAGAAATGGGAATAATCCATCAGTAGGCACCAGGCAGAGCAGATATAGGCAAGCTTGTAGGACCTGGGAGTGGATGAAGCTGTCATTATTCAGAAACTCCAAGTAAAAAATGATGCTGAAGAGAGTTTATGGTTTCCTGGGCACCCCTGTGGCACTACCTGAGGTAAAATGCTTCTCTACCTGTCGCAAGGGCAAGGGGTGAAGGATTACCAGGGATCCTTGTAACTAAAGGTTAAATGGAGAAATTCAACTCCTATGTCAGCAAGAAAGGGGCTGACAAGTTTTATAAAGATAATCCTGCCTTATCTTGCTCCAGCCTCCCCAAATGTAATCTAAGCAGAGCTGCACCTCGGCAGTTAGGGCCTCCTTTGGCCCTTCTGCCCCCACCCTGTGCCCCAGCTTGTGGTCCTCTCCTTTACATTGTCTTGGCCCACTCTCAGCAAACATGAGAATTAAAGGATGGGATGATAGCATCTCATGTTCCTGGTTAGGGAAGCCTGCACAGTAATGTGCCCGAGATGTTTCAAAGGGAAGCAAGTTTCTTGTCCTGCTGAAGCTTTAATAGCCTGTTGTCTTTTCTGGTAATGTGTGTGCACCCATCTACAATGTGCACCCATCTACACAGAGGTTTTTTCTCTCCCTTTTTCATCCCTAAAATTAAAATTAATCTCTTCATTCAGTTGAAGATACATCTCACAAGAGCTATGATTTGAGAAAAAAGGTAATAAGTAGCAAGATGTTAAAGAAAGAGCTTATTTCTTGCTTGCTTTGCAATAATACCCAGCAGTGTAAAAAGACTGGATCCTGTTATAATAGAGACTAATTCAAAACGTAGTAAGAGATATTTCCTACCCCAAGGACATTCACACTGTAAGGGAACTTGAAACATTAGAGCAAAAAAGCAATGTGTAAGTATGGAGAACCAGGGAACAGGGGGACAGCGAGTGCTTCTTTTCTTCTCTGTTAAAAAAGGTACTGTTTGTTCCTCACAACCCTCCAACTTACTGTTACGGTTGACTCATGTCTTCTAGTGCATGTGGATGAAGGCTTTGACTGGAAGGATGATGGCAGCCAGGACCAGCTTACTTCATGGACTAATTCAGAAGAGAGCTTTCTACACTTAGGACTAGCTTGGAGGGCAGCCCAGAAGGCAGCGGTGGCTGGAAAAGCCCTAAGACAGACCGGCAGGACAGGGCGTTCACTCGGTGTACAGGATGAGACAGGGACTTAGAGCTGCAAAGGGGACTAAAGAGAGGTATCAGTGCATAATGGAAAAGGGCAGCCATGGAGTACATCGAGGGGGGATTGATGGGGGCAGAATAAGAAGCAAGCGTGAAAGGCGCAATGGGTGAGGAAGTTGGAGCAGAGAGGAGAAGGCAGCAGGGACAAAAGTTCAGCCTCCTCAGTGATGGCAGAGTTTTGGGGAATTGAACTAAAAGCTTCCTTTGTGAGGAAAGTCTTGTATCTGGAGAGCTCAGGGGATCACTAAAGATGTACACTGGGTTTCAGTGTCAGCTTCCAGACTGAATGTACACAGGAAATGACCATGCTTTCTTATTGATATAATAAGAGTAAAAATTAAATGCAATGCAAGCAAAACATATAATTTCCAAGGTATTTTCATACTTTACAAAGTCAGAGGTTTAGAAAGTTTATTTTATAGGTCAGCAATAGGCAAAATGTGAAGTACTTCTAAGGACACACCTGTGTTGAATAAAAACAGTAACATTCCAGACATAACATGGGTGGTAAACCAAATGTTTAGCTTTCCATGTAATATCATTAATTTTTTTACTAAAATTATTTCATTAAAAAAGATAAGCCTGTATTCGTTGAAAATGTGTTGTTGTCCCACTACTCCTGACAATAATGCTGTTTAAAGAAAAAGTTTTTTATAACTTTCTTCCAGTAAACCACATCTGGATTTTTAACCTTGTTGAAAGTTTTTACTGTGCTTCTATATCAGAATGTATTGTAATGGAATTGTTATTTTTCTCCAGATTTATCCAGTTCCTCCTTTGTGGACAGTCTTATGTTTAAGAGGGTCTTTAATTACATTCCTCTACTAGCTGACCACTACAAAAATTGAAATCCTCACCACAAATCTGTAAAAGTGTTTCCACTTGCACTGGGAGACAAAAATAGAATAATTCCATGTCTTTTTGGATGGATGCCTAGCTGAAACTATGCAGGGTTTGACTGACAAGAGGATGTAGTCTTTGCTGAGAGCACTTTCTTTAAGACCCTTTTTAGTCTTCAGGAACATTTAAGTAGATGAATGAAGAGAGGATTTATGCTAGTTTCCCTTCATTTCTGTTAACTTTGCCTGCTTTTTTGTAACTTTTGTCTTCTGCAACAAAATCTTTTCATCTCATCGGGCTTACTGAATATATAATCACAAACTGGTAAGTAGTAACTTCAGGAGTCTTGATTTGAAATGGCACTCTATTCTTTTGTGTACAGCTGTGGTGGACGAATAAAACCTCTTTGTGTGGCTAAGCAAAAGTAGAACTATTTAAATGCTCAGTATTCACCAGGGTTGTAACTGTATAGTCTTTCAGTGGTGAATAAATACGGTTAACACATAGCTCAGCCTGTGAATGCAGCAGCGAGACTTCACTTGAGTAAGTTCAGAATTATTTTGCATCCGAGTGAGCTTTCCTCACTGTGCTGCACAGCATGTTGTCCATTTCCTGGGGAGTGTGGATGGGAGCTTACAAAGCACAGCAGGTAATTGGCTGCTTCAGCTGAAAAAGCAGAAAAAGCATATTTGTCGGTGTATACAGAAAGAAAATGAGAACAACTGGTAATTATTATTGGGTGATGATATTTGTCCATAGTCTCCTGAGCTGTCCGTGAGGTTAAATCCTTACTGACACTCTGTAAGAGCAGTGAGTGTGTTAAATGTGATGTTTAGGCAGTTGAGCAACATTTTCTGTCAATGCATTTTGGACTGGAACTTTCATAATCTTTGAATGTAAAATAGGAGGTGAACATGTATGTGATAACACCATTTTTCAGACTGCTTTCTTCTGCTGTTCAAGATGTGTTTCTGTATCTTAGCCTATATTTTTGTATTGTTACTTTATTTTGAACCATATCTTCATTTTTATGTGAACGGTCCTATCTCTGCAGTCTGTGGAAAGTGAACATAGCTCAGCCTTTAGGCACTTATTTCTGTATTTCTAAAACTTGCGTACACTGATGCAAATATTTCCTCTTGGAAAGGGAAAGCTATTACTGAGATAGATACTTTTTCCAGTTGCACATGTGGCAGTTTCTACAGACGGACTGAAAAAAGCTGTAATGGTATATCTATGTTTTTTGTTTAAAGTGGTTTACGGCCAAATGGGGTGTGGAAGTGTGTTGGCAGTGTGAAGACAGTTGTACCAGGTTCCTCCTGAAATAGGGCCATTTTCATGAAAACCTTTTTATTTGCTGCTTTTCCTTTCCCTCCTCTCTTTAAATAAAAGAAGCATGAGGTTTTAAGTCAAGGCTGGTACATGCTAGAGTAACATAAAATCTATTTTAAGTTTCATAATATAAATACATTGGGTAAAAAAAAAAACATATCTAGGGTTTCATATTTTAAAGATTTATGTCTACAGGTAAAAATGTGTGACAAGTCTCACTGGAATTGGTTGACACAGGAGTATAATATTCACTTCAAAAATCTTTGCAGTTTCATGTTGCAGGACTCCAGTTCTTGGGCAGCTTGGTTTTAGTTTGCTGAAAAATCTCACCAAGAAACCTGTACGCTGTGTTGGAGGTCGAAATTGTGCTGCATCTGTAGGAGGAGACAAAAATGAAGTATTTTATGGATTTAGTAAGTCTACGTGACTGTATGTAGGGAGGCTACTTGGAAGACTGAAAACCAGATTATACATTGTTAACACTTTACTATCATCACTAATTTGTTTCCTCCTCTTTGGTAAAGAGGAAATCAAAATGTTTCTTTGCTTCTTTTATATACCCTTGTACTCTTTGAGGTGGCTTTAAATCTCCATCAGTGTCGTACAAGGTAAAATGTGTAATAAAGCATTAAGGGAAATGGGGTTAAGACACACAATGTCTAATAAAGGTTATTAGTATTTATTGGCAGTCATCCTTTGGCCTATATAAATTTTTTTTCCAAGGGGCACTGACATTGCTCTTGCTCTCTTTACAACCATCATTCTGTGTGCAGATGTGTTTTTTCCCCATTCACCTTTTTTTTTGAGGTTTTGAATGCCAACTACTTAATGTGTCATTTCTGGCAGAAAGTTCTGGTGATGAAAGAGGAAATAAAATGGGCTTGAAGCAAGTTGCTGGAGAGGTACATACAGGATGGCACAGACATGGAAAGCTTTTTTTTTTTGCAGGAGTTGCGTACCAGTCTTCATACCGACTTAATGAACACACGAGGAAGCCCATATTTTTCTTGGGCCTGGAAAGCAAATGTGGTCTAAGAGTGCAAGGTTTACTACCAGTGTAATCAGCTATAGTAGCGTGAGCGACTGCATGCCAACTTTCTTTTGCCTCCTGTGTACCTGGCCCAATTAACTCCAGTCTTCATTCTTCAGTCATCTCCCCAGGTGGCCATCTGGTCTTAATGGGCCATAAAATGGCTGGCACTGGTCCATATGGAAATGCCCTGTGGTATGGGGGGTCTCATAGCTTTCCATAGGGTCCCTGAGAGTGTCAGAGGTGGCAGTGCTGTCTAAAAGGAAATTCAGAGGATGAGTACCTGTGCTCTCTTCCTGATTGCTGGAAGAGTCTCTTTGGATAACATAGGTCATCAGATGAAAGCTAGATTGGTTTGGGAGGGCTACACAGAGGACCCAACAGAGTGAACTTCTGCTAAGCACAAAGGGAAGAACTTCAGCTGGGATTAGATACTGTTGTCCTTATCTCTTAAGCAAGAAGTTTTTTTCTTTGATTCTCCCTCCCTCCCAAGTGGCAATTAGCCTTAACTTTTCTAACTGGACTTCTAAATGGATTGTGCTTAGTTGCAAGTCAAGTAGCTCAGTTGTTTCCCTGCTATCCCGGCTGTGTTTTCTGGACTCTAACCCTCTGTCTGCAGAGGTCAATGGGGTGGGGGGTTGCTGGGGGCAGACGGTTCGGTGAAAGACGTTCACTCTGCAGATGTCAGAGTCCAAAGACAAACCCCTGGGAAGGCCTGAACTTCTGCAGGTGAAGCTCTGCAGGGAGGGAAAGCACCTCGTGCTGGGAACCCAGCGGAAGGAAGAGATCCACAGGTTTTGTGTAGGCTTATACTTGAACATGAATTGAAAACATTTTAGCAGACCTTTAAAAGAGGTTAGAGCTAGTTATTAGTTCCTTTCTACCTCAGAATGTTTATTTGAGTATGTGCTCTATATTAAGGGTGAATAGTATGCAAGTGGCTTTCTTCAGTATTTCACAGAAATTGTGTAGAGCCAAGGAATGTATTTGATTACATATACCTATTCCTTGGGGTCTTCCATGGAGATGTGCTCAGGCTCAGGATATTATCCAGAGCATCAGGATTTAAACTGTTGATTGAAACTGGAGTAGAGCAGATGAGAAGATCTGGGACTCTGCAAAACTTTATGGCTAAGCCAAACTTCTCAGATCCTGTCTTTCTTATGTGCTATTTCTGAGCGTAGCTTTGATATCCAGGCACTCCTGTACTGATCTTGTTAGCATAAGAAAGAGGTGTCACCAAACAAAAACCTAACAGTCTGGCAAACCAACTGATATCTACTAGGAGTGATTTGAAGGAGGACTGAGAATTGGGAAGTTGGATTTCTGACTTATTTTGCTGGGAAAGTTGTGACATATGGGGATAATACACGTGCTCTGTGACACTTTTATTCATCTAGCAAATCTAGAACATTCTGTGAAAGTAAACCTGCCCAGCTCTCCTGTCATATCGGAAAAACATGCGGCACAGCTGGAAACAGTTGGGAACTGTTCCTCTGTGAGCTCCTGTGGGGATGCAGGGCCACTGGTGCCATGTCTGGTGGCCTAAATGAGCATAATTTCCCCCGATTGCAGATGAGCCAGGTAATAACCCATTTCAGTTCTTTCTCTCTGTGCTTAGGAGGAAAAGGGTCAAGTACTGCTCTGTATGCCATGCTTAGCTCTGAAAACTGGCCACAGTTGACCGACCACAGGTTGAATACCACAGTATTCAATAGACCAAATTACTTCCCTGGTGCATTTCAGGAATTGAAAATTTGTTCTCAAACATGCTTATTTTTGGACCTTCATCCCCAGTTAGATCAAGTGACAACAATCTGGTTTCTGTGGTTCTGATTGCTTTCTCACATGGAACTGCACATGATCTTTTGTGATACCAGAATGCCAACTCATCAAAATTGCAATAAATCAGAGTTACTGAGAAATTTTTTTTTGTCAGGCCTAGCAGACACCAGTGAAAAGTTACTTCTAGAGCAATGATGCTGTTTTTATATGCTCACATCCCCAGACTGTGTACCCTGGCAGAACCCTAATGTAGTCAGTAGAGCCACATTAATTTGTCTCTGGCCAGAATAGGCCCTCATAGTTTTATGTAAGTGATATCTACATGAAGGAAGAATAAAATCTGTGATCTTGGATCATACAAGTGTGCCTGGAGAGCACCGAGATTAAAACCAGAGCTGCTGGCACCCATCAGATTTAATTTAGCGACCTCTCCGTGCAAATCCAAATGCACCTCACTGACTTCAAGAATTGTTAGGGAAACTCAAAATGCCCAGATGCTGATAGGTCAGTGATAGCCAGAAACTGCTCGCTCTGATGCCTTTTGGGTTCTTAGTCAGGAAGGAGTTAAAACCAGTGCTGGAAGGGAGCTGAAATATTCAGAGTAAGAGATTTCCAGAGGGGGCTGTGTTGGCCGAGGTTGGGCTTAGCATTTTCAGCTGCTCTTCTGCTCTCTTCGAATGTGAAAGGTATAACAAACATGCTGCTCGCGGGGGCTCCCAAGGCATGGCTCACACCCAAGTCATTTGGTATTTGCCCAGTTGAAACATCCACAAATTTTGGAAGTCAAGCCTGGCTTGCCTTGGAGTTGGGGCACAGCGCGAGGTGGCTGAGAGCCATCCTGCGGCGCCCGTGCCAGGCTGTTGTCGGGTGTACGTGCACCAGCACCCATGCCCTCAGTTTGACTATGTGCGTTAGCTGGGACACAGACGAGCTGCCCTTCTCAGCGCAGTGGAGTCAGGGTTAGCAAAAATGCGTTGCTTTATTTTCACTGCTGTGATTTCAGCAGAGCAAACATGAAAAGTAACAAAAATCAGGCCATCTTGGGCAGCATGGGCTCTATCTCCCCTTAGGGGTTTGCCACGACAAGATGGTGCGCCTCACCTGAGGCAGGACTTCCTACGCTTCCAGGGCTCAAATCCCCATTTCTTTCCAGAGCCATGCACCAGACCTACACCCTCTGTCACCAGCTCTGCATCTCCCCTCGTGGAGATGCAAACTTCCCCCTCCAGCTTTTGCTGTGGGGCAGTGGCTGCCAAGGTCCTGGTGCCGCAGGGAGGCTGTGGCCCGGGCTGGACCTGGGAAGGCAAAAGCAGGAGTGCTAAACAAACCTTGGCGAAAAGTGATCATCTCTTGGCTAAACTCCTAATTCCTCTGGGGTGTTGAAGGTCTGCTGAGGGCAACCAGGGAGCTCGTTCAGCTCTCTGCAGCCAGCTGTGTGTGCCTGGCGGGGGACTTAAAACTCACTGAGGTAGTATGACTGTGTTTGTCTTATTATTCACTTTAAAAAGTGGATCATTCCATGTTAATTATCCTTCTCACATACGTCAAAAGCAATGTATGATTCATAAGTGAGAATATTACATGTGTTGCCTTTGATACTGCGTAAGTCAGGCAGCGACATGGCACAAACTGCGTTCATGGAGTCCTTACTGCACTGGGGTCGTGCCTGCAGCACACGCAGCTGGAGACCAGGTATAAAAAACTTAAATTTAAAAAAGTCTCTTGGAAGCATTTCTCGAGAACAGAGCATTTTGCAAGTGCTGTATTTCCAACCAGCGAGAGCTACATTAGGAATAGCTTTTTTGTTAGCTAATTTCTGTCCTTAAGAGGATGCTGCTTCCTTCCTCTCTTCATTTAATTCCTTTGCTGCTTTGACCTTCACCTGTGCAACTCACTCACTGAAATCCTCTCGGGAGGATCAGTGTCAGCTCTAATAAGCTGGCTGTCACTTTATACCAAACAGAAAGTAAATGTTTCATTTGTTAAATGGGCCAGCAGAACACATTGCCTTTTTCTACCATCCTCAGTTTTCTTCTAGGGGAAAAGTGTTTTACTTTTATGTGGCTGAAAGTGCATAAAGTGGATTTGAAGCTGCAGATTTAAGTGTCTTGAATGAAGACTGTTATGTAAGACTTTTCTTTATTTATCAGTTGTACTGAAATATGATCAGTGTTACAGCACAGGGTCTGGTTGCTATGAATTTTCTTGTGTTTCCAGTAAGAAGATAAGGGATATGCTGTGTAAGGAACCCACCGGGAATTTCTTTTTTTTAGCAAGCTGCACGGGAAGGCACAGGGAAAGTAAGATTGTGGCATTAAGCTCTCGGCTGCTGATGCAGGGCGCAACACTGCTTCTTGTTGGGACTTTTGCCATTGACTTGAATGCAAGCAGGACAGCTATTCTCTGTCATAGCTTCTGTTGTGTTTATCGCTCCCCTTCCATTGCTGTTTTGTGCTGACAAGCTCAGCCTGTGCTTCTCTACCAGCTTGCACAGGTGGGTTAGATTTACACTAATAAGCTTGGAAAGTATTTGAGAGTGGGTGTTGAAGGGAGTACTTATTTTTTTGTGCCTTTCACCCATGAGCCGGTGTTAGGGGCTTGAATTCAGCAGCTTATGGAGTGCTGTTTTGAAAATGATGTTTGACAAACATGAAATCAGTGCATGTCACTGACCAACCACTGCAGTGGAGACCAATTTGAAACAGGAAGAGAAGGTGGTAGCTTCAGCATATGAGAGGAAAGCTATGGCTTTTTTCTATGAACCTGGAAGTTGTGTAAGTATGACTGCTTCTGTGGATTTCTCTCTGTGGTTATATTTTTAAGCTGAAACCAAGCCCATGTGTGCAGTTAGATGATGATGATGGTGCACCACCATCCTCTGGCTCTGCAGTGAAACTGTATGAAACCAGGCCCTCTTCTTATGTAAAGTAAGGCCCCTTGGTGATGCTCTTGAGGGCACTGGCTGCTCAGCTCCCAGAGCAGCTGAGAGTCTTCTTGCTCAATGTTGTTTGGCGGTATCTCCACAGCAGTGCAGCAATACCCCATGGGCTCTCTCCTCCCCATGGGCAATCCCCCATGAGCTCTTCAAACATCTGACTTGCTGCTATACTGCAGGAGCCTTTGCCAACAGCAGCTAAGGGTCAGCAAGTTGCAGGAGGCTGCTCTAGCTTTACCCTGGAGATTAGCTTTTCGCCTTGCTGGCTGTAGAAGTGGGGAGGGTAGCTTGTCTCTTGTTTTTCTGGGCATTTAGTTTGTCCTTGTCTTATGGCCTGCAAAGGCTGCAGTCTCAGGGCCAAAATCCCTCTTTGTTGGCACCCTAATTTATGCTCTAAACTGTTTGCAATAACTGAAATAGATATCTATGAGAATGATTTCAAGATATTTAAATCTAGTTATATCTCCAATATATTGTCCATCAGTCTGACTGAGCTTTGAAACTGCATGTGTATGACAGATGTATGTCTGTCTTCTATGCAAGTATCTCTCAAGTATCAGGAAAGGCCTTAAACTTTAAATCCAGAACATTGTGCTTGGCCCTGCTCTGCAATGAACATCCCTAATTGGAAAGAAATGGTTCTGGTTTTGTTGGTTCAGTTTCCTAGATTTTGTGTCAAAGTTTTTCTCGGATGTATCTGATGGATGTGTTTCTAAGGCTGTGACTTGCATAGATTGGTGAATCTGATATTTAGTACCNCCCCCCAAAAAAAAAGAAAATACCTACAAAAAGGAGCTACCTAATCATTAGGAAAAAAACCCACCACCAAAACTTCTGGCCATAGCAAAACTGCACCCTAAGCAAAGTACTCTGTGGCCATTAAGCTGCACAGCTTTGAATAATTGACTTTCTCAACAATGGCTGAAGTTTGTGGCTTTTCAAGTGAATGCAGCAGGATACCACAGAATAATTGTCTGTTCAAGCCACTGCCTAGGTGCAAAGCACAGCTGAGGTAATGAGTCAAGGCTTTTTATAAAAAAAAAAAAAAAAGAAAAATGGATAGCTTCATTTTCAAGAGATCTAGGATTGAATTTATTTAAACAAAAGTGTATATTTAAGTGTATGACTGTACAAACTTATATACAGAAACAACAACAGATAATCAGCTTGTAAAATGTGTAAGCAATAGATATCTTTCAGCATATATTACTTGCAATTAAACCTAGAGAAACAAAGAAGTTTCTTCTATGGTTAGAGCCCATCATAGGAAATGAGTCAAGTAATTGGTAGACTTGGTGTAATTTCTTGCTGTTGTATTTGGCAAATAGGCAACACACAAATCAAAAGATAGTTCAGACTTCATCTTTGATAAAATCTGGTCCTTGTCACTCCCTGTAATGTGAACACAGCTACTAGTGGGGAAAATGCAATGTTCCCTTGTGTTGGTACAAGGCGCCTGTCTGAGGCTTTGCAGACAGTTTATTCAGTATGCTCTGAGAGTACTGACACTGGGTAACCAAACACTTGTTAATGTTTAAACAAATTGTGATTCATGAACTCAAACTTTTCTCTAAACTTTATATTCCTTAGACCCTTCTGTGATAGTCTCTGTCCTAGAGCAAGAAGCCATAGCATAATATAGCACATTTTGCATACAGTGAGTCTATTGCAGAATTTTGTCCTATATATAGGGATTTTACTACTTATAGTCTCCATATGTGAATTAGTAAAAATATAGGTCTCCTTCTTGGCAATTTGTGATCTAGATCTGGGTTTAGGACCTTATCATCTTGGACATTATGAAAATACCCTGGAGGAGCAGATGTAAAACATCAGCATTCTCAAATTATCTCACTTAATATTTGCAACTTTCTTGGCTGGAACACCATCTTTCTCTCATCATTCAAATTAGGGTTTTTACAAACACTTGTGAGAGCTTTCCTAGCCAGAGAATTTCTCTGTTCCATGTGTTAAGGATTAACTGGTTTATTAACTTTAACACTGCATTTCCCTCCCCAAGTTGTGTTTCTCAGAAAAGTGATGTTGGTAGGCACTAAATATGATGATCCTGAGCACCCTGCTGCAGAGGCACTGCCTGTGCAAAGAAGTAGGGCTGCTGGGGAATTAGTTACCACAAGAAAACAAACAAAACCAAACCCCAGCTGGCTGGACAGTCAACATCAGGTGATTTGGCAAAGAATTGTAAATCACTGCTTTTTTTTTTTTTTAATCTGAAGTATCATTTTGAAATTAATAGTATCTCTGAAACTGGAATAAATCTTAAATATGCTTCCTGGTAAAGTGTCCTCTAAGCTTTCATTGCTATTTTGTTGTCCTCTACAAATGGAAAAGCAATTAACTGGCTCTGAAATGTAGAATTTGGAGAGAAAATTTTGCACCTCCTGAATCTGTTTAACTTTGAAAGTTAAATTGTTGATGTGTGGTTGTGATTACCTACTATGTGTGTGAACCTACATTTGCACTTACAAGCTGCAGCTGATGTTTTATAGCTAGGGATGCAAATTTGTGATGATTCCTACTTAGAGGTTGGTTTTCTATGCTTTGGAAGATGGGGTAACTTTTTGATTTTTTTTTTTCCCTGTTCTGCTCAACTAGACATAGGTGTGCATGCTTGCTGTTTTTTTTAGGGGGGAATGGAGTTTAAAAAAAAAAAAAGCTTGGCTCATGGTTACCATGTGGGTGGAAAATGTGTTTCCAAGTGTGTTGGGATTAATACAGCCAATACCTGTGAGAGCTCATTTCAGTCAAAGAGCAGATGCTGTAAATTCCTCAGTAAGTACTTTGGAGTTAGTATTCTTCTCCTGAGTGTATAAATCTGACATCTCCCCCACTTCCTTTCTCTAAGCCTGCACCTGTCCCCGTCCCCCCCCAATCTGCTTTCCTTTTCTGTCTCTAAAATGTCCCCAAGCCCCTACTGTCTGGCAACTAAAAAAAGTGTACAACTTCCCATCAAGACCTTCAGAATAGCTGTGTACAGTGAAGATTATCTCATGTTTGATCTGTTCAGCTCTAGCAAGAGTTAGGATTTATGCAATTATTTTCATAATATCCTTCAGGACCCAATGCATGTTGCAGAAGGGTCAACAATGAAATAGGCCTGGGTACTATGAACAGGTCCAAAATGATGTAATGGTAAATTGTAGTGCTGATAAGTGTCTTGTTGGTGTTGAAGGGCGGCAATGTGACAAAAATAGTCTTTGTTTTGATCTGAGCATCATGGTGATTGTTTTCTGCGGATGTGAAAGCAGAGAGAGGATATGCTGTAAATTGTCAGGACTACTATGAAGCCCTTTCCAACCTGTTAGTGTCGCTTGTTTATAATAAAGTACAAAAATGGCAAAAGAGTTTGGTTGTAAATGTGAACGTGCCACTGCTACATTTTGTTTTTAAACAAAAAATAGGACAGATATGCAAAATAGGGAGGCCAGATGTCACTTCTCTCTCAACTTGATAATTTAAATTTCTAATGCTTCTGAATCCTCCATATTCCCTCCATGATGATAGGTGGAAATTGAACCACCATATTAATTTTGATACTGATCTGAGCATGATAACAATCCAGATGAAGTTCAATGAAGACTGACAGAAACACTCTGATTGTCACATTGGAGACGACCATTACAGCACAATTCCTTATCCAAATTAAGGCCAAAGGTGGAAGGATGCTCTCTGGGTGCTAAGGAATGTGTACTTTGTTACTGTACTAATAGACAAATTGTTTACTTTTTTACAAAGTAGCTTAATTCAATTGTCTTTAGGAAATTATTTTAAGACAAAAAAGAAAACCAAAGCCCTGTTCTAGAGGTGAAGAAACTGTAGGACTTCATACTCCTACAAATCCCTTTCTAAAAATGATCCTACTCATAAACTGCATAAGATAAACACTATTTTTGTATCTTTTTAATTGTAGCTTTTAATGGGAATGGTAAGTACCTACCCTGTAGTACTGAAGAGCAGTGCCAGAGCTCAAGGACAAGTGCGCTGTCATTCCAACTCTCATCAAAAACCCCTATGTGCAGAAAAATGGCCTTGTGACAGGACATGTTCTAGATAATACTGTTTGATGTAAGAATATTCTTTCTCTTCTCTTAGTTTCTTGGGGGTTTCCATGGATAAACATGCCATCTAAACAAGGTACTTCACTCTAGTAAAATGCATGGGTTTATTTCACAAACACCTGGTGGCAGATTTTGGAGTTGTTTCCATGGAGAGGCTGGCAATTGTACCTAAAGGACAGACAGGAGAATAGTTTGGGATTAATCAGGTTCCCTGTACCTTGAGTTCTCCTTCATGGTTTCTGCCTTTATGATCCTGGCTGGCAGCTCTTGCACCTAATGGTACATTGTGAGATAATTTCAGCTTTTCTCTTGAATCTTGCAATTTTTGGACACAGCTAAGATGATGGAATTATTTGGATCAATCTTGTTGTTGGTTTCTATTTTCAACAGAATTTTTTTTGCCTTTGTCAAAACCTGACTACAAGAAACTACACCACAAAATAATAGTAAATAAAACTTATAAACAAAAACATTGAATAGCACAGTGAATCTCTGTACCATTTGCCAAAGGCTGACTACAGTTTAATGGGCTTTGAAAATAGAACCATTAATCAGATCTATTTCTATGGAAAATAAATAAGGCAATTCTTATTGCACGAATAAATTGTTCCTTTAGAATATTGTTTTGCACCATTATTGCTTCAAGTACCGTTTATGTAATCTCCTAATGAAAGCCCTCTATAACAGCTAGCACACCAGGTACAGAAAAGGTTCAAAATTCCCAATTCCTTTCAAAAGCAAATACAGTGTGTCAGAAAGGAGAGGAGAAGGGGGGGAAAAAAGAGTAAGGACCTGTTTGAATAAGAACAGTGAACTAGCAGGGGAGAAAGGTTCTTATAAAAGGATAATATGTAAAGAGTTTTTCATACTGCCTCAAGTTTTCTTTGTTAAAAATGTATTCAAGTTGTCTAGAGCTTTTTTCAATTTAAAATAGTTTGTTTCTCTCCCCCCGCCCCCAGTCTAGGCACCTCCAAAATAAATTGAAGGAATGGGCACAGGTGTAATCGGTTTGAAGAAAATGAGACAGGAATATGAAAAAGGGAATAATATTGCTAAAGAGGGAATAATGCTGCTCCAAGGAGGGAACTGACCCATCATGATGCTGTAAGAATATTCTTTTAGCTTTCAGGTTGTATTAACTCAATTGCTTTATTGGTTATTACATATACTAAATATAAGTAACTATAACTCTCTATATTTTGGAGAAATAATGAAGTGCAACTTTATGTGCCAAATCAATCTGTTCATTGCTTGTTATGGATTTGATTCCATAAACAAAGTGCCCATCAGTGGAGATGAGATCATATCTTAAATGCCAGACAAACCCTGTAACGGCTCCAGGTCTCTGTAAGGCAATGCCTGCCTTCCTTTGACCTGGCTGCTGGCTGCTACTCTTGGAAAGAGTATTTGGAGTTGCTGCCTGTTCCTCTTCTCAGCGCCAGCTGCCCAGAGAAAGCACAAAGGGCACAGACCAGATTCTTCACGGAGGGGAGACCTGTAGTTTGGCTCAAGCTCTGATTCATTGAGGCTGAGCTCCTGCATGATTTCCAGTAAAAACAAAAAAGTACATTTCTGACAAAAGCTTTTTATTTTTATTTTGATTGCTGTAGAGTTTAATTGCCTCAAAGTGGGGCCAGCCTTTGTTCTGTCTTGTGGTTAAGTAACTCTGGCATTTATGATAGCTTGCAATTACTGTGCAAACTATCATTTTTTCCATTTCAAAAGTTACCGTTTCTCCATGCTTACTGCATTACCCATGCCACAATTATGTGCATCTTCAGAAAGAGGAAATGGCTGTGGCACATCACATACTGTGGTGTGGTGAGTGTAGAGAAATGTATTTTGGGGGTTTCTGTGATAACTGTTCTTATGGAGCCAGATTTTCCTATGTCTGAAGAGACAATTTGGTTCACTGCACATACTGTAATGCCTTTCCTAGGAAGACTTTAGATCAGCTATTCATTTTTAAGTGATTTATACATATGTGTAGGAAGGTAAATATGACGTAAATTATAGGAAAAATAAATTGGTGAATACCCAGAGTCTCATTTAGTCATAGGCACACATGAGGACAGGATCTGGAAGTCAAGAAGGCCCAATATCTTTTTCTAAGTAGGCAATGGTCTTGAACACAGAAATTAAAACAGATGTGCAAGCAGACCACTTCCTACAGGAACTGCTAAACCAGCAGATGACCAGTGCCAGACCTTGGAAAACTGTGCTGTGTTGGTATTCGTTTGTTCCGATTTGCTCTTTGTCTTCCTGGAATTTGTAGAGTTCAAACTCAAATACGTGGTACCTAAAAGCAAACAAGAATTAATCCCTATCTTGCCTTTTTGTCAGGGGTTTGCTATTTATTTTTTCAGGCAATACACAATCTGCATATGACACACTGCAAGTGGGAAGACAGGGGGTTTGTCATTATCTGATCTCTGATATGCTGGGTTCCCGATGGCTTCAGTGTTGTGGAAGAGGAGGGATATTTACAGATGGATTTGGACGTGTAAGATCTGCTGCAAAAATAGATGCAATTTTAACATAACCTTACACAAGAGGCATATAAATTCTTCTGCCTTTTGCCAGTGAATTAACTAGGGATGTTGAAAAGTTATGTCAATCTCTTTTGCCAAAAGCTGTGGGGGAGAACTACGGTACAGCCTTTAAGTTTGACAATGTTCTGCTCTTGTAGAGCTAAACTGTCAAGCTAATTTTTTTAGTGAGAGGCGAGCTTTTCACAGGGATGTTGATTAATAGGTTATTATACAAATGTAGTACCAGATCCCTGTTTGTCAGGTTAATTTTTTAACGTTAACAGAGATATAACAATAACCATGTTCAAACATTTTGATAGCTTGATATACTGGGATGGCCAAAGACTTCAGCTTTTCTTTTTGTTCTTTCATGACAGAATCTTTCATGGATTTGGGACAGCTGGTAAACACTTGCTTCATTCTGCATAAGGGGTGGAATTAGCTGTGTTTATTGTTGAACAACCTAGTGATGATCTGGGGAAGAAGAGACTAAAAGCAGCAGGGAAATAAAAACCTGAAGCCTGGCTGTGACCATTGTTTGGTAGCCCATCTAATATAGGAAGTCTTGTCTCTTCCTCAAAGTTCTTTGGAGTTCAGGACATGCCTGTCTTGAGTCTTTCCCGTGTCTGTAATGTTTTCGTGATCTATTTATGTTTGTCCTGGTCTATTCTGTGGCTTTGCTCATGCTTGTGTCTCGGCTGGTGGAGGGGAGGCTACAACCCCTTCCTGCAGTAACACCACTACCAAAGACCTTCTCTCCCAAAGACCACACATGGTGTTTTACGTGGCTTCTGCTATAATAAACCAAATAAGGCAGCCACCTATGTAGGGCTTTAAAGAGTTGACTTTTTATTTTGTCTTGGTGGTAGTTTTAATAGTGTGTTAGTACTCTGTGTGCCCGTCTAATATTAATGAGAGAAAAACAGGACACAACTTAAAACTTGTGTTTTATAATGGCTTTAGTATTCCTTGAAAGGTGGGAGAGATTCAAATAAATTGCTCTGCAAATTCATTTATACAGTTAATGATATATACGTTTACATGAGAAGTGGTTAAACTTGAAGAGGTTTCTTAATATGTTTATCAAAATTCCCTGGATGGCCAGTTAATAGATGATAAATTATTGATAAAATGATGAAAAGGTTGTGTAGTAGAAACCTGTTAACTATGAGTGAAAAAAGATTCAGTTCTGTAGGCATGTCTGTAAACTCTTTAATCTCTTGTATACTTAAAAGCTCTCTTGGAGACATCTGAAAGGCTTTATACTTGATACACCAGACACTTTTGTGCTAAGTTTATCAGTTTTACAGCAAGCTTCCTAGTCTAAGAAGGGGAATGTGGAACCAGGTTGGCCAGAAACCTCCAAGGTGTTACTAATAAAATCAGTTATTGCCTTTCTGTACAAGTACACAGCATGCATGGAATGAACAAAGCCCCACTCTGCCTCCTACTTTCTGTTTATGAAGTTTGCGAAGTAAGAGGGGGAATTACCTTTACCTAGCCAAAGAAGTAGCTTGGCCCATTCTCATACCCCTTTGAAACAAAAAGAAGGTAGGTGTGGCTCTGGTTTTGGCTCTGATTCAACGGTAGCTGCATGCAGTCCCTCCTTGGACTGTGAGCATGATTTTGTAATTTTGGCCTCAAATACTATGCAAATGGATCAAAACCACTACACAAATACATTAAAATATAAGCAAACAGCGAGAGAATTTGAGATGTTTATGGTTTGTCCGAAGTAACTGAAATGATGCATCTTAGAAAAGGATTTCAGCAAAATTGTTTGAATGCTGAGCCGTTGGCTAAACTTCAATGCAAGTCAGCTCTGTTGAGAGGAATCTGTCATAATTCAGTGCTGATCAACATTGGTATACTGCAGTCCTTGTTTATGACATGAAAAAAAAAGGGTATTGCTAAAAGAAAGCTGAAGATACGGCTATAAAAACTATTAGGCCTCACTGTATGTAGCTGTAGTTTATTATAGTGCTACTGCAGAAGAGTGAAGTCCAGACTTTAAAGTGCTGCTAGAAATTGTAGGCAATAGTATAATTAGATCAAATACAAGGTATGTTTTTTTAATGTTGCAGTATCAAAACAATATTCTCTGGTGTGACAAACCTCTGCTGATGAAAAGAAGTGCTTGTACTGACAAGAATTCAGTGTCAGTAGGTTCACTTGATAAATAAGGTCACAATAGTGGACCACTGTATTTATTCTGGAGAGCCCTTATCACTCCTTTGGGATGTAAGCGTGGAATGAAGTTCTCTTTGAGCATTGCAGTGCCAGTTGCTACAGTGGAAACACCATCCGTCGTCTGAAGGATCTGTGCTTTCTAGTGATATGTGAAAGAAGACATTTCTTGTTGGGTAGTTAAATGAGATTAATTTATGCCAGTCCAGGATTTCTTGGCCGAATACATGTACTCATGTTATGTGCATTTGCAGTGAGCTTGGATCTCCCAAGAAGTATTGGACTACTGCATTTTAAGTACTGTGACTGTATCTCTGCAGTAAATAAGCTTCACTTTCAAAGTGCTGGAGCTACTGTATGTATGATAGAGCTGCACTCAGATTTCCAGTATTACTGATACGTGGCACATGACCAAAAATATTGGGATGTTTCATGTATTAATAGGCTTATTGTGTGTTGGGGGATCCCAGATTAATAGAAGGATTCCTCAAAAGTTCTGTGCACAATGAACTCCCGCTTTATACATGGGGAACTTAGTCTTGTGTGGGTTTTGGATTTTTGTTACAAGCTAAAGATGAGTAGGTGTGGTGGGTTGCTACTAGAACCTGGGACTTTTTGGTGGTATGTCTCAGTGAGCTGATGTCAGAGACATACTTGTGTATGCAGGCAAGGCTTATGCTAACATGATTTATTTTATTTTTTCTCTAAATAAAGGGAGGGAGGCAATCTTATACTTCCATATGTTATTTTTTTTTTCCTAGTAACCTGGCTTTCTACATTTTTGATGTTCAAAACACCCATTTGTGCAAATAATTTCTGTAGAGGATAATATTTCAGGGGATCAGAGGCTGAATGATGAAAAGGCAGATGCTTGTCAGCCACCATGCTGCATCATCCCCACAGTGTGCTGACACCTTGTTCATATGTTAAAACATTGTCCTGACAGATGTGTAGCCCTTGCATAGTCCCTTCTAACTGAAAAGGACAGTATATGCAGAGACTTGTCAGGGTATTGCTAAAGAATGACACAAACTTGCATATAACTAAAAGCAGCCTCAATTTGCCATCCCTTGTTTTTGTGTTTGTTTTTTTTTTCCTAAATGATAAACTAATTTGTATCTGGGTTTGAGTTGTGATATCATTGTCCCATATTCAACTTCTAATTCACAAGATCCTCTCCACTCATGCTGTTTTTTCTGCATGAATCTATATTGCCATTTGCAAGACCATGACTTGCCTATGATTATGTATCTTTGGTACTATTTCTTCATTACAACACACATCTAAAGACTTGGTTGCTATGCTTTGTGTTTCTAGTATGAATGCTGTGGAAGTCTGTACAGTACATTGCTGTGTCTCATTTTATCATTGGAAATAGGTTGCCAGCTACAATCTGTGTATATTAAATATGTCTAAAAACCCCTTTGTGTTGTGAAAATTTGGCCATCTTAGAGTTATTCAATTTACCCTAATGGTCTTTAACTGAGAGTTATGTTCACATAATGGAGGATAAAACAGACTGAAAATTTTTCTCAGACCTATTAAAATTTTGAACTTGATGAGTTTCCATCCAGTCCAGAAAATACAGGTTTCTGGGTGTGTCCTGTATACCTGTCAAATCTGGCAACTAGGTGCTAGATTTGTTGAGGCTACTGGAAGATGAAGGAATAGTATAAAGCAAGAAAAGATGAGAGGAATGGGATTATGTCTAATCTAGAGTGATTAGAGGGCTGGACCACCAGCTTGTGCCCAAGTGATATCATGTCAAAAGTGTAACTGTGCTGAGGCCACTCAGGGGAAGCAGACTTCTGCATCTCTTCTGTCACAGCTCCTTGCTAGATAATACACTGCAGTTATTTCCTTCTTGGAGCTTGAGGGGAAAACAAAACTTTCAGATGCTGTAGTTTTGTTCTTGACTTCTTTATATAAACCTCTTCCCCTCCCCTCTCCCCCCCAAGTCCTAATGTCTTTAAGGACTTACTTCATAACTAAGCACTACTAAAGATCCCAATACATACACTCACTTTGAAGGTGGACCACATAACAACACTGAGAAACCTGTATTGAAAACCATTCCACTGTGCTAAATATGAAGGGGCAAGCCAAGGAAGTTTCATTTCAGTAGAGCTTATTGACTAAATAGGCAGGACAGAAGGGCAAGTGAGAGGGAAGAATAGCACTCTGTTTAAATTTTTTTTGGTAGAATATAAAATAAGCCTTTAGTCCAACAAAGCAGGAACTTGCTTTATTTGACAAAAGAACATGCTTAAACCTTAATGCAATAAATTGTCCTTAAGCATATTCTCTGTATCTTCTTTAGGATGAGAGGAAATGGCCTCAAATTGTGGCAGGGGAGGTTTAGATTGGATATAAGGAAAAATTTCTTTACTGAAAGGGTTGTCAGGCATTGGAACAGGCTGTCCAGGGAGGTGGTTGAGTCACCATCCCTGGAGGTATTCAAAAAGCATGTAGACAGGGCACTTCAGGACATGGTTTAGTGGGCATGGTTGATGGTTGGACTTGATGATCTTAAAGGTCTTTTCCAACCTAAATGATTCTATGATTCCTGGCTAGTCACGCATTTTGCTGAATCAGGGTGTAAGTGACTCACTGGGCTGCATGAGAACCAGGGACAGAATCAGACTGGTGCTCTAACCAGAAAACCATGTCTGTCCAGAAAAGTGTGTCACTTCCAAATGAACTACCTGGAGCAGCTGCTTCCAAAGAGCCCTTAAGGTAGGTGTGCTGTGCAGCCATTCCCTATGAGGCATTAAAAAAAATGCTTTGAGTCTAAGCAATTGTATGGGGGCCATGTTCTTTTCAGTATTGTTCTTACTGAAAGTCTCTGTACCAGGTTCCTTTTTAATTTCTTCAAGAGCTATGTCAAAAGCTTAGAAACCACTTTTACTCTGTGCATTTTAATGGCGAAACAGCAGCTGTGCTAAGGCAAGCCTCAGGTGGCCCATGCTCCAGACTGCGGGGTGCTTGGAAAGGTTAAAGGCAAGCGGTGAAGGACAATGCAACTAATTTCAGTGAAGATTCACAAGCAGCTTAGCTGAGAAGTGCTGAGGTTGCTGGGCCTAATGTAGCAAAGCACTTAAGCAGGTGGCAGGTTTCAAACATGTGAGGTTTTTCATTTTGGTTCCTATGAACATCTTTAAGTACTTTGCTGGATTGGGATCCTGGCAGGACTGAAACCCTGGATATCTTTCACATTAAGCAGTGTAAGTTAAAGCAAGAATTTAGTTAGATTTGCAGCTTTTCCTTAAATTATATATCGTAGGTGTGCTATTTCCCTTTTGGTTGCTCTTGCTTCTTTCTGTGCTTGAAAAAGTTTACTGTTTTTTGTAATATTTAAGATTCTACATTCTCTTGCTATTAGAATGTAAATAAGTTTAAAGAGCTTGGGGAAAACAAGCAAGCAAACAAACAAAAAACCTGCCCAAACCCCACACAATTAAAACCAACAGAAAGTACTCCTATTTCAGAGCTTTAAGGCTGTCCATAGAGAGAATTGTAATCTTGTCAAATAAGTCATCGTTGGGAAGGAATTACTTGTATTCCAGCTCTGCAAAAAAGAGGTGAGTTTGAGAGTTATATTTGCACTTAGCATGAAGGCAACAGCTGAACTTTATACCTTTCCTTTGAAACCAAATGTGTTCAGGTAACAACTCACAGCTAACAGCAAACCATAAATGATGTATTAGTTATACTAGAAAATGAGTGTTATTGAGCTTGATTTTGCTTATGTTTTATGACTGCATTATACGCCCCTCTGTGTCTCTTTGGTGGTGATACCATTCTCTTTTGTAAAGCTTCTTCGTGCTGTTTTTATATATTATTGAAGAAGGATTTGGGAGGCTGGATGGCAAATACTGTATGCAACGAATTTTTCAAAAGGTGTTAGTTGTTAGCATAAACTAGGTGAATTAAATGCTAATAACCATCAAATGACTTTTCAGCATAGAACAACATATGTTACTTTTGGGTGATGAGAAGAAAGCTGAACCAAGGCTGGGAGAGCTGTCACTATTCAGGCAGCAGGAGTTGGACTGTACTCGCCCAGTTTGCACTCTCGTATCTTGCAGGTTTCCTGTTGTTCTTCTAAAACAGATTTTTACACATTGATTGAGGGCATTCTTTGGCCTGAAAGGAGGGAGAATGCAGCAGTTTTTCAGTGCAGAGGGAAACTATTCAGGCAGAGGAGTCTTGTTCCAGCTTTAGGTACTCTGTCTTCCCAGCTAATGGATCTGTCTGAGATAGATGGACTGCAGGAGTTTCCAGTTCTGAAAACTGGGCCAAGGAAAAAAACAAAAAGAATTTTACTTTAAAAAAAAAAAATCTTTTTTAACAATTAAATGCTGATCTCTTGGAAGTGAGCACCATTACTGCTGTTCCTCCAGCTGGATGGATGTAAACGTGTAACTCCAAAAGCATACCCAGTAGGTTGGCCCCCAAAATATGATACTAGTTGCTTCAGTCCCATCATGGACCTGACTATTATTTTGAGGTTGCATAGATTTTCAAAAGGGTTGAATTGGCCCCTTCATTTCTCTTCTAAAAATTCCATTTTGGTAACGAAACATGATCTCAGCTTTCATTCCTTGCTCCAGTGGAAGTAGAAGGAATTGAGTCTACTTTCAGCATTATGTCAACTGCTGGCCAAGGCTTCGGTTGAATAATATCTGATATTCCAGTAGTATCCAAACTGGTAAGTAGGCTAGTGTTCACAAGAGCTGTAAAATAAGTAGAGCCATGTACCATTCATCCCCTTCCTGGTAAGCCTATTAATTCAATTACAGTAAATGTCTCTGAGCAATTCTTTGACCTTAGTTTTGCTAGTTCGTCTTTGTTCAGGTTACTGAAGAGGGAGCATGTGGAAGATGTAACAAACTCTTGGGCAATATGTAGGTTTTTGTTTTTTTTCTTTTAGAAGTATGTGCTTTATGTAGTTATTGTAGAGATGCAGTGTGCCCATGCAGGGCTAAAGCATCTACTACTCTCCTGCCCTCCCCTCCGCAAGCCTCCAGTGGGCAGAAATGCACTCAACAGTCCTATAGATAGCTTGAGAAAGTGGCTTGTAGGGTAAATGTCTGCTTGTTTATAGGATGGATTAAAAGATGGAAAAGTAAATGTCATGTCTAAGTACTAAGCTGTTCTACTATGCTGTGAAAAACAAATTGAACTTTTCATCTATATTGCATTAGTATGCTGGCTTCTTCGTTGTTCTTGATACATAGTTTTGAAAACTACTTTTAAGCCTTAATGTGAGCATTTTTGTGTCACATAATCTGAAGGAACAGTTTCTGCTTTTAAAGGGAAAGGTACTTTTTGGGTCATCTGATTACTTTTAAATTTCATGGACTTATACATGCTTGTAACTGTTACAAGATGAGGTGAACACCAGAACCAAAATCTCAGTCTTTGGCTGGCAATGAATGTTGCCTTCATTCATAGTGATAAGGATACCTGTTTTTCATTTTCTCTAAGTCAGACTAATTATGGTAGTAATTAATACGGTGTTTTACTAATAATGAAATGTCACTTGACTAATTAGTTGGGTGTTTTGTGTGATCACAGTTCTTTGTAACACACCACTCGCAGTAAATAGTTCCTAAAAATAGTGGATAAAGTTGCAAAACTTTTTGAAGAGCAGCTAAATATTTTCTGCTTTGACATCTTTAAATTATTTTGATTTTAAAAATATTCTTTATATACCCTAGTTAATAGTGACAACACAAATTATTTTTTAACAAGCTCAATGCTGATAAATTCTTAGTATTTACAGAATTTAAATTATATATCCTGAAGATGACTTTCTGAATCATACAGTTTCAGCCTGTGCTCTGATCCTACAGAAAAGCAGCTTTTCATTTCCACTTACTGGCCCTATGCTGCAAGGTAAGACCAATGTATGGGGGAAAGGAAGCATAGCATTTACAATTGAGTTTTTTCTTTGTAGGGAAGTGGTAGCCAGAGATGCTGCATTTCCTCAGGGATGTTGCATTGCACATGCTGAATTCTAGTTCATTGCCTGCTTCAAGACAAAGTATAAAAATTTCAGAGAAAGTACAATAGCTGGAAATGCACATTAATAAACCTGGGCCATAGCATAGTATTCTTAAATTCTAGCTCTCTCTATGGCAAGGGGAGTAAGCCATGTTTTCAGCTGGTGTAACCCGGTGCTGGTGTAACCCGGCACTGCTCCATAATTACCAACTCTTGTTGGCATCCATGCTGTCCTCCAGTAAAACAGAAGGTGTTGATTCACCATAGGTGATGTTCCTAACCAATCTATATTAAACATTATATTTTGCTTCAGAAAAGTAATCTTCCAATTCATGTCAGATGTGTGCTTTGGGTTATCCTGGAATCTATATTTGACCCAGAAAATGAGTGTTCATCAAACTTATAAAAGATCTCTGGTTCTTTTTGTTATGTTTTCCCTACTTGAAAATCTGATCCCCTGAATCTGATCTGATTCCTTGAGATTTTTTTTTTTTTCAAGATCTACTTCATTAAATCTACTTCCATTTGGAGGAAAAAAATAATATTTGAAAACTTGTTCACTGGCATCGAATGGCCTGTTGATCATTAGCTGTCTTCAGAAGACAGCTGGAGTAGCACTGGCATATTAAACAGGTAGAAAATATATATGCAAGATCTTTGCCGTTATCAGAAAGAAACCATTAGAAGATATTGTAGGGAGCAATCTTCGAGGGCTGGCTGGGTTATATACTTCCCCTGGAGTTGCAGTTGGGAAAGCAAACCTGTTCAGAGTCGAGCACAGGAAGAATTAAAACTAGGTTGACTTGTTCTCAAAGATCTGAGTAATTTGCAAATGCCAGCTTTTTTTCATATAAAGGATCTATACTGTCAAGCATACACTGCATATAGGATTTAAACATGTCTTTTTAGTCCAAATGCAAGGGAGTTTGAATGCATTGATTGTACCCAAAGTGGACTGACCTTTTGGTATTTTATTTTTTCTGACTCTTGTTTGTTACTGGCCAGGTGACATGTTTCAGGATGGGTGGTTAGTTGTTTTTTGAAGGCAGTATTTATTACATGTAAAAAAAAAAAATCATTCTGATATCTTGTGATGGAGCAAGCAGGTTGACATCAACCCCTGCAAACAACAGTGGCAGACTGAAACGTGTGCTCTTGAGTTTCTTGGACTTGTCTTTATAAAACTGTTAGGGTATGTGTCGTGGTTTTGGTTTCAGCCCAGCCGGTAACAAAGCACCACGAAGCCTCTTGCTCACTCCCCACCCGTGCCCCTGGCCACGGTGGGATGAGGAGAAAATCCAAAGGCAGGCTTGTGGGTCGAGACAAGGACTGGGAGGGATCACTCCCCACTTATGGTCACGGGCAAAAGGCAGGCTCAACTTGGGGAAGAAACAAAATCCATTTAATTTACTACAAATCAAATCAAAACCAAGGATATTAGGAAGGAAAACCAAACCTCAGAACACCTTCCCCCCACCCCTCCCGCCTTCCCGGCTCAGCTCCATTCCCGGTTCTCTCTCCCTCCTCCCTGCAGCAGCACAGGGGAACAGGGCATGCTNCCTCACAAACTTCCCTGGCGCGGGTTCTCTCCGTGGGCTTCAGTTCTTCCCGAACTTCCCTGGTGCGGGTCCTTTCTGCGGGCTGCTCTCCAGTCACACACTGCTCCAGTGCAGTTTTTACCATGGAGTTATGGCCATCTTTGGGAGCCTCCGCTCCACCATGGACCTCCATGGGCTGCAGGAGGACAGCCTGCCATCTCACCATGGGCTGCAGGGCCATCAGCCTCCTCAGGCGCCCCTCCTCCCCCTCCTTCTTCCCTGACCTCAGTATCTGCAGAGGTGTTCCTCTCACGTTCCAACCCCCACACTGCCGGTTCCCCTTCTTAAATATGTTCTCCCAGAGGCGCTACCACTGTCACCCCCTGTCCGGGCCAGAGGCGGGTCCAACTCTTTGGAGCCAGGGAGCTTCCAGCAGCTTCTCACAGGAGCCACCTCTGCAGCCCTCTCCCCCACTACCAAGGAAAACCGTGCCACACAAACCCATAACAGTAGGCAAAAGCCTGCTCCTGGGAGACTGTAGCCACTAATACCAGGGCAAACTGGGGACTGGGGTTATATTTTCTTTAAAAGCTGTGGTATTTAATGCTAGTCTTTGTCTTGGAGCCTGAAGAGTTTACATAGATTGGATTCTGGAGCTGCTGTTTCAAAACTTAATACTGAAATGACAAATTTACTCCTTGTCTGTTGGAACAGGCTTCAGTTTTGGTTTGTTTCTAAGCTCTTTAGAACAGAAAGAAAATAAAGTAGATGAAAACCAAAATCTCCAGCACAGGTTGGGTATCCTTTGCTGCTTCTGTTAGCTAGCCACCATGATATACTACGTCAAGGTGTAGATGTGCTAGAGATTGCACTTGGAGTTTTCTGCAGGATGCTGTGATGGTTGTGTCATATTCCAGACAGTACAAGTGAAAAAACTCAGTGTTACTTCCAGGGCGCTGTGCTCCCTGGGAAAGCAGAGCTAGATGCACCTATGCAAATAGTAGTAGTGAAGATGGTGATCTGGCTTCTTTAGTCCCTCTACACACAATGCTTACACATTTACATGAAGTGCCACCAGAAGAGATCTGAATGATTGAGAGAGCTGTACTGAGAAAAGAAAGGCAGAAAGTGAGCTTGAAACATTATTTTGTAGTGATTTTTGCGTATTTGATCTATTGTGTCTTAAACACCTTTGATTTTTCTAGGTCTGATTTCTGTCCCTTGCAGTCTCTCCTTCCCTTTCTTCCATTGTCTACATGTTATTCTGGATTTGGCAGAATACTTGAAAATAAGAAAATATACTAACTGTGTCTATACTGAGGAAGTGGTTTCCTTAGAAATGGTAACCATATGAAAGCTATAAATGCTGATACCAAAGCTATAGTTGAATATACGGATGTGGGCCCTGGAAAAACGGGAAATGGGATCCGTTTGTTAGCTAAAGGGAAAAATCTTGTTGCTGCCTAGGCTTTTTGCCAAAGCGCAGCTGAAGTGAGGTTACTTTGTGTAGCAGCTTTGTATTGTGTAGCAGCTTTTCCTCTCTTGCTTTTTATATAAGGAACTTGCAGGAGCACAGCTATGTGAACAAAAAGTCTGGTTTGATTTCCTATTTTCATGGACTCATAACTGAAAAGGTGAGTGTATGCTTTGACAACTGTACATGGGACAGGGCTCCCAGTACTGCCTTCAGCTGTGACTTGGTACTGCCCAGCTCCCTGACACTGCTGCTGTGGTACCTGGGCAGACACAAGCTGGATGCTGTTCCTGCTGGTCCCATTGCAGCAGACAAAGATGAGCAGACTGAAGAGTGTTACACGCAAAGCTCCATCCTCCCTGCTTTCTCGAAGTGCCTATGCTAACCAGCAAAGGGCCCTTCTTGCTAGCCCTGAGTTAGAGTAGCAATTTAATATAAACATGGTATTGGGTCTCATCCTGAGAAAGTGTAGATCATCCGTGAACATGAGGTAGATAAAAAGTTGGAGCCGGATTTCTCTAGAAATGTTAGACTATGGCCACGCTGGGCAGCACTCTTGGACACCAATGTATAGTCAGTAAGGTGCAGAGCTTGACACTCGCCTCTCAAGTAGAAAGAGATTTGCTGGTGAATTCTGTTATCCTTCTACCTTATAAGCTATAAACTTTGGTACTTTTATATCCATTTTATTTTTTTCTCCTGGGACCTGCACTTTTGTGAGTTTACAACATCAGTCAATCAATATGTTTCCTTTAAAGGAAAAAGTAGGAATGAATATTCAGCAGTCATGAAAATGCTCTGGAGATTGCCATCTAATAGGGATGAAATAAAAAGCAGAAGCTGATTAGAATTCCAGAAAATGGGATATTCATCTATTTATAGGAATTTGAATCTTTGTATGCCAGATCTTGTAATTTAGTTCTCAATGTCCTCAATTTTAAGCACTTCTGGAGAAATCATTAAATGAAGGAAAAGTAAGAGGAACTTTAAAAGAGCCAAATTATGTTGATTTACAAAAGAAAAATGTAGCCAACATGGATTGTCTGGTTGAAGGATGCATGAGTAAAATATAACACAGTACTGTGCCTGAAATGTGCTTTCATTGTTGCTGAAGCATTGCCCCGTGCCAGGGACTTACTGTATCCAACACAGACTGATGTGCTAAGCTAGAAGCATAGGATGCAATGAGACTTTTTTTGTGGTGCAGCTTCTTTGCTTATTTTTCAGATGAGGGTGTAGTCCTTTTCAATGCAAGTGCCTCCCTAGAGCAGATTTGTCTTTTGTATCTATTTTCTTATACCCTTTGTGTGTTTGAGTGCTCTTGCTTCTCTCCTCCCACTTCTAGCTCCGAAATATATGACTTCGGAGAGCATTCATAGGACTTGAGAAGAAGGTGACCTCTGGCTGCTGAGAAAGAAAATGGAAAAAAAAAAAAATTAAAAAAAAAAAATTGCTGGACTTCTAGAGACGTATTAAACAGCTACTGGCATTGTGGGAGACATGGAAAGCCTCAGGGAATCATTCTACCTTGTGCTTGGTTCTATTAAAAATACTCTGTGTATGCTTTTTTTATCTAAACATGTATGAATTATGAAATTAGGGAGAGGGGCCATTATAGGGTGGTGTACTCAATATCTCATATGGAAATGTTGCCTGTTCTTTTATTTAACTAAGTATTAACATAACTAGAGAACAATGTCAAGGGTTTTGAGGAAAAAAAAAAGCCTCAAAAATAAGCAAGCTTGATGTTGCATGAGTAGCGTTGGGCTAACTAATCATTGTGCCATTTTCTAGCTGATGTGTGTGCCTGACTTGTACTGTCTTAATTGTAACGTGAATGAAGATGCAGTGCACCTGCATAAGGTGGAGGGAAATTGTACTGTGCCTTGGTATAATTTTACTGTGGTCTGCCTCTTGGCAAGGGATGTTTGGGTGCTTTGTAAATAGTTCTTGTAAATCAAGTCCATTTGGAGCAATTAATGTCCTTATTTTGGAGAAACTTGTGCACAACAGGGACAGGGCTCCTGCTTGGGACAACAGGGATTGGCAATAAGTGGAGATGAGGACACAGGAGCTGCGAGTCAACGTTCCTGTCTGTTCTATCTGAAAGGAGATGATGTCAAGTGAGTCACCCTAGGCTAAGTCATTCCTTCCAATAGTTGCTTTTATATTTTCTTGGCAACAGTATTAGCCACATTCTTAGGCCAACTTGGCCATGCTCTCACTGCTGGTGTGAGTGGCCCCCTGAGGTGTTCTCCCAACAGCTGCGGGGGCAGCTAATGCATCCATCACAGCCTGACCCTGGGGAAGGAAGGACTTACCTGTGAAGGGCTTGAAGAAAAACTCAGGTGCGATATTGACTCCTCCTGCATCCTCCGCTTCAGTGTCTTCTAAGTTTTGCCACTCAAAGCAGCCTATTCTGAACAACTGTTCAGAAATATATATACTATTTTGTACACTCAATATTTCATTTTTAATACTGCTTGGTGTAGCTATGATGTGTAGCAGCTTTACTGGCAATGTACCTCCAATGTCTCAATTGCTCTGAACTTTCCTGTTTGGCTGTCTGGGGGACTTCAGAACTAGAAAAATAGAAATGTTAATTATTTTGTGTAGAGAATTCTATTTTAGTGAATTAAGTTATTAAAAATATGGATCCAAATTCACGTTATCCTTAGGTTTTTTTCATCTGTGACTTTTTTTATAGTTTGGGCTTCCTGGGTGATTTCAAGTGCTATTCTAAGTGTTTTCACTAATCTTCTTACTTGATGAAGGATTGGCTTGCCATTTGGTTTAACTTGGTGCCTTTCAGGCAGGTAATTCTTCAGTGGAAATTAACTGTGGAATGTTTCAGAGGATCATGGCATGTTTAAAAAACGTAAGTCTGAGCGGCTTCCTTGTGCACCAAAGGGAATATCAGCAGATATGTTTTGTCTGAGAGCAGGAGGGTAGACAAGGAAGACATTGTATGAAAAGGTGTAGGCCAAGCAGAGATAACCACTGGAGACAAAGAATAGTGTTCCTTGCTCAGGTCTAAAATTGTTATTACTGTTACTTGTATTACTATAGCCTCCAAAAGGCACTTCAAAGGGAAGGGATTTTTGAGTTTCTGGAAATAATAATAGAGTAATCTCTGCCTAGTAAAAATTGGCATAGCATCCATAACTTAGAATCACTGAGAAACGGGACTAAAAATACCTTAATATATTTGGTTCTGGTAGAGCTAGAAATTAAAATAAGATAAATCTTTCATAAGAGGGGGGAGGTAGCTAGCAAAATAAGCAAGAAGTGTCAAATTGCAGAAAATAGCCTCTGGAACCATTGAAATGCAGACCTTCCTTAGGAATTCAGGAGCCATGTGTGTAGGAGGTCATCTGAACAATCTGGCCACCACTTTTGGGTATGTAGGCACCAAATACCTGTTAAATTCATAGTAGTCTAGTTGTGGTAACCTGGTCTTTTAACCATTGTAAAATAATCATTACAAACAGCCAGTCTGGAATCCTTGCTCATGGAAGTGGGTGAATACATACTAAGAGTAGGAAGGGTGTCATTGTGCTGGCAGCTTTAGAACTGGAATAGTAAGAAAAAGAGTAGTCCATTCAAATATATCCTTTGAATACAGATGCTAGCTACAGTTGTATTTTCTGTAGTGTGTTGCTTACAGTCCCCTGGCAAACTTCACTTGCTGGCTTGGCAAGTGCAACTCCCATTAAACTTAGCAGGAGCTGTGCTTGCTGAACTTGGCCCTCTGCCTGCAGAAAATTAAATGTGTTGGCAGGTTAGCCAGCGGAAAGTGTTCTTCTTTAGGGTGCTCAGCACTTGTTCTGAGGCACTCTGGGCTTGTGGAAGAGAAGTTCTTCAAAATCAGGGCTAGCCAGGAGGGCTCAGGCAAATTGCCTGTTCTTTCTTCCCCTCTGTATTAAATGCTAGGAGGCCTGAGAACTGTGCAAAGCATGGTCACTGGCAGGCTCAGGATGCATAGTAGCCTTACCTGTACCTTGGACCTTGTGTTCGTACCATAATAAGAACTTCCCCTTTATTCTCTTTTATGAGGCAGGGGTTTGACAGGGGACATCAAAGTCATGGCTTCAGCCTTTTTGCAGGTGTGGTGGCCACACTAACATGTATACAGTGGGGATTGTAATGTGTGTGTGTGCTCGTGCATGAAAGCACACCCTTTGGCACCTGGAAAACAATAGAAGAATATGTGAAAAGGTCTTCAAACCTAAGACTATTTTTGAATTATTGCAGTGTGATCATTCTCTCCTTCTAGGCTATGTTTTAGCCCCAAGCTGCACTTCTCTAGCTTGTCCTTAACTTGATGATTTTTCTGAATCCCCCTCTTAATTTGTGAGGGCAGCTGAGCTGCCCTTTCCTGGGATTTCATGAATTAAAAATACCCCACTATCCAAATGTCTTGGGAGACTCAGTCCTGTTTCTGAAAGTGAGGTAGGCACTTAGTATAAATCCTGTTACAAATAAATGGGATTCAGAATTGCTCATGCCTAGTTGTTTGGTTTTGTTTTTTTTTTTAAATGGAAATTTGGTCTCCTGGTAGCATATGTTTAAAAAAAAAAAAGTCACTTTGTGTTACTTGAAATTGTGCTTAAAATAAAGCAGTTCTATAAGACGCTGGTTACTAGCATTCCTTGCATTGTATGATGACTTACTTCTGAAGTGGGCAGAATTATATTATCTGGAGTTGTAACACTTCAGTCTCTCAGAATGTTTACAATAAAAAATCTGATGCTGACAAGTATTGTGGAGTATATTTATTCTCTTGCTGTGGATTAAGCAATTGATTCTGAAAGATTAAAATGCCCCACCTGCCTTCTTGCACACTTCTGTTTTGCAGTGTCAAACAATATAAAATGAATACTGCACTTCCCTCTATCTAATTGAATAATTTACTGTAAATAGCTGTCATTTACTTTAGAGCAGTAGGGGATCATTAGCCAAATGGATGTGAGCAAGTCATGCCTTTAATGCGTTAGAGGGGCCTAAAATGGAATAATCTAAATGGGACCATCAATACAGCATGCTGAATTAAGTCAGAGGCACTTAAAGCTTTAAGTCCTCTTTCTTGTAAATTACATGCTCCCTCGGCAGAAAGGTAATCAAGAACTTGCATAAAATATGGCATCTTTGTTTCAAAGCTTTATTTTTAATGAATAAAATAGTACAATTTAGATGACATGATTGGTGGGTATAACTGTTTTGGATTTCCCTCATTTTAATTACCTCCCTTCCTTACTGATTGAAGCCTTCTTGCTTGCAAGCAGCTACTTGTGCTGACTGATATTGGCTGTATTCCGTAAATAAGATGAGCAGGTAATAAAATACCTTTTCTTGACTTTTATGGGTATATGACCTGATAATTAGTACAGAAGTTGCTCTTTTGTATATGTAATTTTAGAAAGGTCCCAGTCAATCTTAACTCCTAAATGTACCATATGTTTTTGGCTTATTTCGCTGCTGAAGTCAGTGGCAGGGCTGTTTGGTGCTTTAATGCATCTCTCCTTCTCATTGACTCCTCCTGGCCCATCTAGTTCTTCCATTCATGTCCCTGTTATCCTGGAATAGGTTGGTCTTCAGTTAAAATCAGAAGCCAAACTTTCAATGACATCCTAAGAGGAGGATGCGATACAGGTAGCAACTCTCTTGAGGTGTGAGACTTGATTTACAGATAATTTTAATTAATTGTAACTTTAGTAGTTTGTATTACCCATAAGAATGTTCCTTTTTGAAGTTTACTGAGGTCCCTTCAACCTCAACCATTCTGTGACTGTGTGATACCAGCTTCTGAGTCACAGCAACTTTGTGGGGAAAAAGTGGCACGTGTTTTACAAAAAAAGAATTTCCCTTCTGAGTTCTGACTTTGTTCTGTTTTATTCTTTTAATCTTTTAGGTGTTTTAGGATGTTAAGGTTCCTGACCTATTTTTCCATGTTTATTCCCCACTGAATTCCCTTCTTAGTCATCTTCTGTCATTGGTCAACCATTTCATTTTTTTTAAACCTTTTTTGTGCACTAGGCATTCCACTTCCGCATGTATGAACTCTTCAATTCTTGGAGTTAGATTTGGGCAGATATTTTGAAATAATCAACTTGAGGTTCAAGGGCTGTAAATAAACAAAAAAGCACCCAACTCCAACATTATTGGAAATGTAATCTGTCACTGCACTGAAGAGAGCAGATGAATTTGATACACCATTACTTCAGAATATGGAGAGGTTAAATAACTTGCTGTTTAGCTGGGAGGAAGTTGGTGACAAATCTTGTTGTAGAAAGCAGGATGACTTCCTTATTTTCATTCCCTAGCTGTAACCACTGCCCTATGTTTCCTGTAACTGATTTTTTTTTTCCCCTCTTCTTACTGAAATGTTTTTTTTTAAAGATGAATTTATCTTCTGCTTTGAAACTTTTCAGAATCTGCTTATGAACTGCTTTCACTTTTATTGGATGAGTCATGAGTCGAAAGCTCTGTCCTGTAGTTCCACCATGAGTAATGCTTAACATTTTCTTGGGTTCTCCTTTAGAAGACTATTAAATTAAAAGAAGAATCTGTTTTTTTGATATCTTAATGGACAATTAGGTGGCTGGGTCTCAGAACTGATTTACATTTACCACTGCAGTAATTTAAATTTTTTCCTCTGGTTTAAGGATGTCACTTCTTTCCTTGCAAGTATATGTTGCTGGTCATAGCTCTTCATCTTTAAGGAAATAAACTTTTCCATTTTGGGGACTTCTGTACAAGTATTGATTCTGCTTTTGGGGACAGTTTTTCACTGAGGTCTGTATTGACAGTAGCTACAAAAGCTGGCCTGTGTACACAAGCTTCAAGTTACCTATGTGACATTCAAGTTGTGGTAGTGAATATAGATGGTATGTGGCTTCAGGAATCCTATTCTTTCACCTGAGCACTGACTGAGAGGTCATGGGCAGTTCCCCTGAAAGTTCTGTGCTGAGTCTTGTCCAGATAATGTGTGTCTAAAGAAGAACTTATATGCAGTCTCTACTGCTGGTGGGGCAGGCTGTGTCCCTGACTGCTCAGATGGCAGATCCTTCCTCCTCTTGGCTCCCAAGGCACTGGCTCATCATTAGATGGGTATTGGCAATACCTAGCAAGTTATTTGATATGCCTGGCCCTCCATTATTTACTGGTATAACGTAAGTATAATTGGCATGGGCAATTCTTCAGATCCCGTTGATGTAAATGTTGGATTGTTGATAACATCTCTAAGCTTAGCCATCCTGAAAATAATGGAAGCTAATTTGTAGGTGAAATATATACTCTTTCCCCATGAGGGGTTTGGTATGTGTCTGTTTTCTTGCTGAGGCCAATTATTGGCTTCAGTTGCTTTGGCAGCCTTGGGAGATGATCAGATGAGCAGAGATGAGCAGAGTCTTCTGATGCTGATCATGAAAAATGGAGATGTATGAAACTCTTAAACATGAGATTCTCTCTAGGGATGGTAGATGGAAAAATGCTGGTATTTTAAGAGTGAAATGAGCTCTCTGGAACTCTGATTTGGAGTTTACTTGTTACTCTTGCAAATGGGAGATGGTCTGCTCCACAGCCCACATATCACAGGAAACAACAGAATCAAGCCTGAAGACTGAAGTTTTCAGGGCGAAGGATCAGCTCTGTGGCCTCTGCTAAGTTTTGGTGCATTTGCACCTGAAATGGCCAACAACAGATTTCTGGGAATGGAATATCAGGGAGAACTTTCACACTTTAAAGATTTCCTTGGTTTTACCAGTTTTGTGTGCCTGGAGGGTTAGTGCACAGACTTGCATTGGAAAGGAGTGAACAGACTGTTTTCCAAATGTGAACCTAATGTGTATCTGTGTGACTTTTGGTGAAGTGTTAATGAGCAAGTTCTGTGCTGTAGTCACAAATAACTGCAAGGCTCAAGTAAAATATGACTTTTTTTTTAATCCACAATTTTATGTTTTTCTATGGGGAGGAAAAATAAAGTCTGGAATCTGAGCACTCCTAAGCCTAATGATTAGGAATTAATTGAATTTGGTTGCTAAAAGGAAAAGCTTGGCTCTGGGACCTGTACTTCCAACTAATTCTGGTGTATGTGTCTCTACTTGTGCCATCACAAACTATTAAAACCTCATGATAATAATGAGAAATATTTATCAAAACATTAGTGCTCTTCTGCAATGAGACTTGTACTGTTTTAAAAGATAATTTTCCTCTTCTTTTGATATCACTTCTTAGAAAATTCTGAGAACAAATACAGCCATCCTGGAACAGACTGTGAAGTAATTAGTGTACCCAAAACTTGTGTGCCAGTTCCTTTGTGTAATAAAAAAATACCAGCTGAGGAGCACAGTAAGTTACTGTATTTCACATGATAGCTGTGAAGTTGCTTGACTCCAGTAACTTGCTATGTATCTGGGAGTCACCAATGAGAAAGAAGATAAGAGGCTATAACTTGTATACCTTCCAAATTTGGAGCTTTACTAAGTAAAAGTACTGTGACATGTAGATAGTCACTTTTAAAATCAAACTACACAGGTGCCTACTGAGCTACAATATTAGTAGGAATGGTAATGTGTAATACAGAGTTATGATGTATATTACTCAATATTGCTATAAGCTGATGGAGGATGTTGTGTTGACTGTACAGCATAGGTGAATTTTAAACAAAAGACAAAAACCGAAAGGCCTTGCACAAAGCCCTCTTTGCTTTACACTAAAGTTTTTGTCCTTGCACTGAGCATAAGTGGCAAACCCTGAGAGTCTGTCTTTCCCATTTTCACTGAATCCTTAGTCATGCAAACTTTTCACTGGAACGATGGACACCTTTCTGGAAAAGGACACCCAGTTTTGCTATGTCAGGATCAGTAATGTTATAAGCTCTCAGATGTGGCATAGTTCTTCATATGTACATCCATCAACATCCAAACTTTACGTGCTAACAAACAATGCTTCTCTCCTTGTGTCTCTTCCTATTGTTTTGTTGCTTGTGCTCTCTTCCTTGGCCCTTCCATGTTAGAACTTCAGCCTATGAATTGTGTGTGTGTGTGTGTTGGGGGAAGTAAACAAACAAAAACCCCAACCAAACAAAAATCCCAAACCACAACACCCCATGAAAACTGCCATTACATCAGATAATACCATTTGAATTTTTTTTTTGCTTGTCCTTCCAGAGCTCTGCAGCCAGAGACTCACCAGGGCTCTTCACAGAAAGACTGAGTGCAGCACGTTGACTAGTAGGCTTTGCACTTCTTGCTCCATGCTGTTCCCAAGACACAACTTGATCTCTGGTGTAAATCTAATCTAATGTGTACAGGACGTAAAGTCCTCCCGAGACTTTAGATGTGCTAGGGATTTCTGGATGTGCTCTGGTCACTTCTCAGCGTCTCAGGGGCAGGTGTATATGGGAGTGATTCTACAGGGCAGTTCTGCCTCAAGTCCTGCTGGGTACTCCTTATCTGCATTGTTATTACAGCTTTTTGGCTCCTTCATGTTGTTTTGTGTGAAGGACAGAGGGAGAAGAAAATGTCTGATGTTTGGATATTCTTTGGCAGTGGTTCAAAAATATAAATGCAGTATTTTCTCCTTAAAAAGAGAAAAAGCCCACTGCTGTTTTATCACTTGACCTTTATGTAGAATTCTAATGACTAGGCAGCATAGTTCTGCTGACAGACTGTCTGGAAGTGTTAACTGGAGTTATTAAAGGAAAAAAGCAAGAAATAGAAACAACACTCAAACGTTGCTGTAGGCTCAAATGTTTATATTTTTTTTGTGTATAGGTAACTTCACAAGCATACTTTGATTTTATTTTTTTTCAGCTTGTAGGAAGTTTGCCTACTGGAATTATTGTCTCTATCTACAAAAGACATACTGAAAGGTAGAGACGGCAATTAGCATGAAGATAGCCTAGTGGAGGAGAATCACTGTTCAGAGAACTGTGATCCTTGAAAGTACATAGCTCAGCAATGCTTGCTTTACGTGTTCCTTGGTGTGTGTAGTCTCATCTTGCATGCTTGTGGCTAAATGGGATCTCCTGTTCTTGTATTCTCTTGAGATACCTTATTAGCAGGCAATAAATTTAATATCTCCTATTTACGTTCTTCCATTTTAGCTTTTCTATAGCTTTCTCATGTCCATTTCTTCTTTTCCCAATATGTAGAGGAAAGGAAAAAAATTATGCTAAGCTTTAGTGATAGAAGTAGCAACTTTATTAGTAATTCAAATAAAGTGGTGGTTCAATGACTAGAGAGAGCTATTCTTGTCCTTTGTGTTTGTGTTAACTTTTAGGTAAATGTGTGTTTATCTGTATTGGTCTAAAGCTGGCTTTAATGTTTTCAGAGTTAAGACAAAAAAGAGCAATTGGATATTAACTCTGTAAAATGAAAAACTTAATGGCTGCTGGCAAATATTGTGAAAATACCACCACTGTTTACCATGTAATGCCTTCCGATACTTCTGATAGAGATTTGGCTAGTGTGGGCTGTGACCTGAATTAATAATATTGTTTTGCTCATCTCTGTTAAAATGTCAGATTTTTTTTGTTCTTTAGAGGAATATCAATGTAAATAAAGATGCCTTTCAGACTGCCTGTCTGATGAACTGGAATGGATATTAAATAAGACGAAATCTTTTCATTACAGAAAATGGGTTGTATACGGAGATGTGCAAAGATATTGTCATCTTTCCTTGCAGTGAGTTACTTGTGTAGGTCCTTTTTCTTTCATTGAAATTGTTAAACACTATGTTATCATCTTCTCTATGTACTTATTTACAGTATTGATCATTGGAATATTTGGTTGCAATTTGTACTTGCCTCATGTTTAACTTTGGGTGAATCACTTAATTTCTGTTTCTCTATTTCCTGCCTGGATAGGGAGAGGATTTTCTTTTCTCGCTTTTCAAGCTCCTTCGGGATTTTTTTGATGTTTGTAGGGGAAAGAATGAATCTTAGCTGTAATTTCATTACACTTAGAAGCCTTGTGTTAACAAATAACAGAAAACCGTGGTATTCTGTAGGCATTTCTTCTGAGCAGCATGGTCTACACTTGTACAGACTTGTACAAGGTAAGGTGCAAAAATCTCCTCCATCTATTTTTCGTTGCACCTTACAAAATGGTGAGTTGAAACAGCCCTTTTATTTCTGATCTCTCCACACAGATTGGGAAGACACAAGATCCCACCTCCTGTTGAGGAGACAAGATAAAATCCTTTAGACTGGATGTTGTTTGCATGTGGCTATGGTGTCAAGGGTAAATTGGACCAAAGCAGGGGAATTTCACTTGCACTAAGTTCTTGCCAATCAACACAAACCTCTGACCTCTAATACAGATATTGGGGGAAGTGTGTGGGAACCCGCAACCTGGCCTCAACTGCCCTTATTTTCAGGGAGACCTGGGAGGGTGAGGTGGTGCTGGCAGTGGTTCCCCTCATGGTGGCCGCAGACCCCTCCTCAGCTCAGCCCTGAGGATGCTGCCCTGGCCACGTGGTTTGGGCTGGGTTCTGTTGCTGGGCTTTTGCTTACCTCGGGGCTGGCTAGAACTGGTTCCAACCAGTGGGCAGCAGTTGGGGGTTCCTCTCACAGGTGGTGTGATGGACCTCAGCCATGCTCCTGAGGTACTGAGCTTACAGCTGGTGTCCCCCCAGTTGCTGCTTTATATTGAGGTGGGGTGGGGGAGGTGGGGAGAAAGGGGAAAAAACCCAAAACAAACAAAAAAGGAGCAGGAGTTGTTCTTCAGTCTGATGGCAGCTGGGTGTCTCTGAAGAGAAAGGCCTCATACCACATAGGGGACATTGATGCAGGTGCTGCTGTGGCTCAGGGTGATCCACAGTGAAGAGAGGTGGTCTGCAAAACAGATGGTTAAACCTTGTTTATCTGTTTCTCTCTTCAGAAATACTTTTGAAACTAAGAGGCTGTGATCAGCAATGGGGATGCTTCTATTGTGAGTGTTTGAATGGAGGCTTTTGTTGGTGCAGGTGATGTCAAATTGGCTGTTTGGTTTATTTTAAGAAGGGAAGGGAAAGCACTATGCAGTCTGTCAGAAAGCAAGGGAAGTGTAAATACAGAGGAGTTGCACCTCTCAGCATTTTAAGGTAGCAAGTTGCATTAATACTGCTCTGAGAACCAATAAACATTTTTATATGGTGATTATTCTGCATCACATAAAAATTAAAATATAGCTCTGGAGTGCACTAACTTGCCACCTATTATTCAGTTCTTGAACCTCAAAAGCAAATTCTTTTCCAGCAAAACTGCCTCTAAAATGCTAATTGCTAGAAATGTGACCACTAATCAGTTTGCTCCCATAATACTGCCATCTATATAAATAGGTGTGCACCTTCCAGAAGGGAAGATTTTAAAGACTTTTGCTGATAAGATTTTAAAAAAAGATGCCAACTAAGTGATTAGTCCAGTGGCTTTTTGCTGAAAATAATTTTAAGGGTGGTGGTGGAAAGGAAATCTTAAAATCTGTTACACCCTTCTCTATCTTCTTATTTAAAATATTTTCGTAATGTAGTCCATAATGATGTAAACTCCCTCTTTCTAGAGGTTTTATATCTAAATGCAAAAATTTGCTAAAGATACATTGTAAGAAAACTCATGCCTTGGCAAAAGAACTGACTGTTGTGCATGCAATGACAGATCTCTTCCATTCCTAATCTGTGTCATGGAGAAGGCTGGATTACCTGGGTAATATGGGTCTATGTGTCCTCTCTCAATGCAATCAGATCTTCTGAGTGCATTGCAGATATTTTAGTAAGGGTGTTTCCATATGATCCACTTGCTAAAATAAAGAAATGGAATGAGCAATCCAACATCTCTTGCTTTAAAAGCAGCTTTTTGTGAAAAGCAGACTTTTGTAGTTATCGTAAAGAAAAAATTCTGTATGCTCAAGGAGGATATCCTGAAGACTCTAAAACTAGAAGGTGAATGAAGGAATCACTCTGTATGCAAATACATGGGACTGGCTTCAGACTTGCCCCTCATAACCCCCCACCCTGGTATTTGCAGTTTGCAGTGTTGCACTACTTGTGCTCTCTTAACATCTACAGAGTGATGTCCTTTGATTTTCAGGATCACCTATTTGAACAGAGATAGATCTTTATCTGCTTCTCTTCTTCTGCTCCACCTCCACCACCCTGTATATTTCTAAGGTACTTTCTAAGGTATAGCGGTGTACAGTAAGGCTGAGAAAAATGCAGAACACGAAGTAGCACAGGCTTCAGTTTGCATGAACAGCTACATTAGATAGAGATATATATACACACACCCCATACCCCTTTTTTTATATACACATATGNAAATACAAAAATAATATAATCAGGTATAATAATATAGTATATTTAAATAAATGTCAAGTATATACTATATTATACAATATATATATTTGTATGTATATATTCAAGTCCAGGTTGGATGAGGCTTTGAACAACCTGATCTAGTGGAAAGTATCCCTACCCAATCCCAGAGGGGTTGGAACTATAGATGATCTTTAAGGTCCCTTCCAACTCAAACCATTCTATGATATATAAAAAGGAGTATTGTCAAAGATAGACTTGCTTAAGATGAGATCATCTGTCTGCAGAAAATAGGGAGAAAAGATGGGAAGAAATATGCATTAAAAATAAAACCCTGTGTGAGTGAAACTGGATTTATGCTTCAGATTGTACTTGAAGTGTAAGGCGTAAACTACTCAGCAGTGTTTCCCCTCTGATTGCTGGTTCTGTAAGAGCAGCTGTCATGAATGAATGCTGCAGGTAGTGCCTGTTCCCATCTCTCCCTCTTCTAGTTTTAATTTTGCATTCTAGGAGTGTGGTACATACATCTGTGTATATGATCCCATGCTAATACAACACGTTTTAATGCATCATTTGAAGGGCTCTTCATTATTTCTTGCTACTGGCTTTATGGCTTCTTAGATTTGTGACACCCAGCTTAATTCTCAGTTTGCTTTTACTATTATAATTAATTCATATCTGTATAAACCTATTATAATGCAAAATAACAGTGGAATTCTGAGTCCTTAAATGGTTGGTGTGGAAAAAATTCTGATGGACCAGATGTGTTGCTGAAGGACAGAGTGTGTGTATTTACATTCTGACCTATTGCATAAATGCTGTCAGAAATTAGCTCTTAACTTGATTTGTGGCATTCCATTAACAGTTATTCTGTATACCAGGAGAATAATAATTAATGATTCTGACTCCCAGAACTGTAACATGAGGACAGGCACTGTTTGGCAGAACAGAGATTGTACTTTACTACAGACAGGAGCTGTTCATATTAATCAAGTGATATTTAGACTGAAATGACTTCTAGCTAGTGACTTCTTATTCTCAGGTTAACCATATTACTTACAGATTACAATCAAAACTTACAGGTTACATGCTCTTCTAATTTTGATTATTAATAACCAAAGGCTAGATGCATGGATTTCTGTCTTTCAGAAAGAGAAATGATGCTCTTGATTGACGTTATTTTAAGAAGTTCTTAGTGTTGAAATTATGAAGTTAGGGTTTAGAAATGGGGTGGTGAAAGTTTATGGATTTGCCCTTTCATTTAAGCCTTTACAAGGCTGGACATGTGCAGTGAAGGAGTTAAAAAATGTGAATTTAATTGTATGAGTTTCAGGGCTTAGTTATTCAGGACATAATTTTGTGATGGAGAACTTCTTCAGGGCCATCAGTAGTAGGAGTAAATGAGTCGCAGCTTTTTTACCTTGAATACATGCTGTTACTGTGATACTTTTGGACAAGGATGTGTTTTTAACAGAATCCTGACTTCTAAAATCCTCTTAATTTCTAGCTTGTTAAATATAAGCTAACATGTTGGATGATGGCAAGGAAATTTAAATTGGGAGATTTTACAAGATGCAGTTTGTCTTCCTAGCAGAAATAACATCTTTTGTAGGATGCTAAAAAGCCATGTTGTACTGTAGAAGCTGCTCTCCAATACTAAACAGACTTGAGCAACAGGAGGCTCCCAGCAGGGAGTTCCTGTAAGGCAGGAGTTGTCTGCTGTTGTGGAGCCAGTGGTTTAACAGCTCTCAGCTGCATTGCTGTGCTAGTGGGGCATTGCAAAGGTTTCACAGGTGCTGCCAAGCCTGGTGTAACGTATGAGTTAAAGGAGGAGTCTTATCCTGGGTGGGCTAGTTTGACAGTTTTTTAAGCTGTTTTTAGTTCTCTGTCAGTTGCCAGCTTCAGGGCCTGGTGCTTGTATATGAGCAAGTTCCCTCCTCCTGGTGGTGTGGTTTTGGGGGTTTTTTGGCCATGAAGGTCACATCCTCTGCTGACACTGCTTTTTCTGTGAGCAATGCTTACATGCTGTTTCAGGCGTGATGCTTTGTTTTCTTGTGTACTAGTTCTCTGAAAGAAGCTTTTGGCTGACAGTCTTTGGGAATGAAATGTGGTTTGTGGTCTGCTTATCTACATCTATCCAGTAAATATGGGGAAATAACATCTTAAAGTCTACTTCAGTGTTGACGTGACAAAGAGAAAGATGAAGGACACAAGCAGAGACTGCTGCTTTGAATAAATCTAATTCCACGTGCACACACTGCTATTTACCAAAAGAATTTAACCAATTATAAGTCGTTATTTATAATTGTGATACAAGTCTATGTGCAATCCTATGTGCAATCATGTAAAATCCTATGTAAGGTGTTAAAAGATTGGCCTTATAATAGTCCAAGAATGACAATTTTATTATTTCAGCCTAAGTGTCCCTCAGGCTTGTAGCAAAATGACCAATATTGCAAATTACAAGTAGTGTTAATTTTTTGGTACAAGTATACCTAGACAGCACCTCTGACCAGCTTTGCACCTGATCAGTGGCCACTGAAGCCAGTGGAAAAAAACATTAGCCTCTCCTGCACAACCCTGCTAATGTTGCCTATTAGTATGTATATAGTTAATAAATGTGAGTGTGTGTGTGTGTGTGTATATATATATATATACACACATGCATAACATATATACAAAGCATGTATATTTTTTTTATGAAATTTTAAGTCAGAGGGGCATCTTTTAAATGGTCATTAGGAGAAAGGTCTCTGACTTGAGCACCATTTCAGTTATGTAGCTCTGCTTGCTGCCACACTGTCTCCACCATCTGTAAGGAAGCAGCTAGTGGGAAGGATTGAGATGTGGGTGTATGCTTACAGTTTGTGTATCTTTGAGCATGTATGCCCATGTGCATGCCACCTGTTTTAGTTGCATACAGCCATTGTGTGAAAGTTATTGAAGTTCTTGGTGTCTCTGCACAGAGGCTCAGACAGCAGTTGCAGCAGAGCCTGTGTACATTGCCTTACCCATGTTTCAGACCAGACCCTCAAAGAAAAAGCCTTGGGGAGGTTTTCATGGCAGATTTTTAGCGTATGTGTTTCTGTTAGTAACAGCATGTCTCTGTTCTTCCATGTCTGTTGTCCTGTATTTGCTTTGACCCTGAGTAGGATGTTTTTTGTAGAAGGTGAAATATTTGATACTCTGAAAGCTTCTTGCTTTGACTTTGTGATGCTTAGGGAGTCATCTATGTGGTCAGCTATAGTAGGAGACTTTCCTTTTAGAATGCTGACTAGAGCTCAACACTGTGTTGTGGCCTTTAATAAAAAGCAGCATCAACTAAATAGAAGGATTCATCGGTCCTGTCATGGTCTTTACTAGGAAGTATGGCTGTCTTGGCCTTACTCAGGTGAATGAGAACACTGAAAACTGAATGACATCTGCCATTGAACACCTTGATTGCCCAGAGCATGGAGGAGTTATTCTGAGCAGGACCAGAAGCCTGTACTGTACCAGGCACTGGGTCTTTACCCCCCCTTGTAGTCATGGGTTTAGGCAGGCTAGTGTGGTACTTTGCTGTCCTGGGGGTAGAGTTGGTCCTATGGCAGACTGCCAGGTGCTTGGGGAGAGCATTTCCTCATGTTGTCAACATTAGCTCAAATCTTTAAACCCAAGTTAATATCTAATCATAGTCTTGAGACAGACTGTTTGTTTAAGATATCTGCGTGGCATTTTGTTATTGTTCCTGGAGCATAAGTGACCTCTAAGTAGGAGTTGATCATGGTTTAAAGGCTCTCAGCCATAATATAAACGTGTGTTTTGTGGGAAGACAACGTATAAAAAGCTGCATTCTTGTCAGGTTTCTAATTTATAGGGAACAATGACATGCAATAATCTAATTTATGTCTGTGTACATTATGTCACCGATCACAAGTAACGGAGTACAAGCAGATGCTTTGATTTCTGTGTGTAGAAATTGTTAGTGGGCTGAGCTAACGGTGAAGTAGCTTTAGCTTGCTAGAGGGAAGCTGTTGATTCTGTGTTGGTAGCATACGAAAGTAAATCCCGTGCCTAAAGCTGAGCAGAAAGATAGCTAGTGTCCATGAAGTCTGTACTTCTGCAGGCTGAAAGAGTATTTTCCCAATCCTTTACATACAGGATTAGGAGAGGAAACATTGTCTTGGAGATTAAGGTTTTATGCTGGTGTGTTCATCTTCGATTAAGGGTATCTCCTTCAAATGAAGGTAGTGATAATTGTGATAAGTGGCTATTTCCAGCAAATCTGATTATATGATTATTTGTATTTGGTGATCCTAAAAGTCTTTGTCGGAGACAAAAAAATTCTACTAGTAAAAAGAAAAAAGATAGCTCATTTATTCCAGCTGTTGGTGAATTCTGTGTGTCATATGCTAAATGCTTTAAAAAAAAAAAAAAAAAACCAACAAACCTAGTAAGCTTGTTTTTCAAATCTTTGTGTCATGGGAGCAGAAGGATACATACTAATATTTTCATACTTAGGCATATAGACTTTCAGGCACACTTTATAAAATGTCTGCAGTTGTTTTAAATTGGAGAATTCAGTACCACTTAAGCTGCTTAATTTTTATTTATTTTATTTTTTTTCTATGAAGATTCTTCTCCCATATTTCACTATACTCCTTTTTAGATGCATAGACTGAGAATATTAAGTTTGTTATTTCCAGGAAAATTTGGGTGGTAGGGACGAACACGGGATGACACCATTACCAAAGCAATCTGGTGCTAATATTGGACAGAGCATGTGAATGCATTACTTTGGTTGTAATACTTTTATGTACTCAGGACAATGTTTGTGGGATCTTAGGGAAAAAAATGACATGCATTAGCAATGAGATTAGTTTGCTAGGAAGGATGCTGAGGACCACTCTGTCAATTAAGAGCAATTTGGAGTGGCAAATATCTTAAATGCTGGTTGACTCAGCTTGCAGAATGTAGCCAATAACTAAATGGCAGAATTTCACAAATGGTTACATCAAAAACTTTCTGCCTCAGTTAGTGACGCAAACAACATTAACTTCCTGTGTAAAGTATTTTCTCCAAGAGTGAGATCCATTGATCCCAGGTTTTTCTTCACATCTAAGAAAGCATCATTTCCCCACTGTTCCTGTCTCCTCCTCCATTCATCTCCTCCTTGTTCTTCTTGAGTCACAAATAAATCTTTTCCTTCAAATATTTTGCATTAGTTTTCCTCTAGCCATGTGGGTGAGTGGGAATGACTTAACCTTTTTTGGTATAATAAATCCTCTCTGGCTTTTGTTGAGAATACATGTTGATCTATAGAAGGCAATGCCCTAATGTACGATGGGGCTAATTAAAAGAAGAGGGAGACAGACAGCACCCCTTCTTTTTGTGAAAATGAGGAGGCTCTCTTTCTCCTTCTGTTGCCTCTTTCTAGTATAACAGTATTTGGATGTGTCCTTTGGTCACCAGGTAAAAAGGAAAAACATGGAGGAAAAAAGATGTGTACAGCACTTCAAACTGATAGAAAAATGAAGTCATTTAACATGGAAGGATCCAATACTTCAGTAACTTAGATATCAAAGGCCTTTCTGTAAGTGTAGTACTAAATGATCCTGAAATCATATGAACATATGTTTGCTTTCTGTTGCAATCTTTCTCTCAATAACATGAAGAATTACAATCATACTAAATCAACTTCCTCTAGAATTCAAGCTAATTCAAAATAAATGAGGCTAAATAATCACTCGATATTAACTCAGAAATGTTCAACCCAGGTGGTTCTGACCTGTACAGTAGCCCAGGAATATTCAAAGCCTATGTTGCTTATGCCATGAAATTTACTTAACAGCCTTAGTTATCGGCTGGAGTTATGTGGCAGCCTTTTGAATTGTTTTTAATGAGTTAGCTCCACAGATCAGTAGGAGAATGCCATGTCACCCTGGACTGAAGAGGTCTGAGTTTCCCTAGGTTTACTAAATGACTATTTGTTTTCTTTCTAGATTCCAGCCTATGGGAAGCGCACATAAGAATAGGATAAATATGGCTTTTAAGGGCAAGGACCACTTAGATTCCCTTCCATTACCTGTTCAGCGGTAAGTGGTGCACTCTGTCATCCAGACTTGAATGATTCAATGTCTCTAAGGCCGCAGCTGCACTTTCCTTTGAGGATCCAAAGACACTTAATTAATTTTTAAACTCAGTTTTAGATAAAGTTCACACTGTATGTTGAGAATGAATGTGGAAATCTGGGATGCATTTCTTAAGGCATTTGCAAATTTGTATACCTGAAGTCTGGTAAATCATGACAGTGACTATGCAGTCATCGTTTTAAATGGCTGAACATGTTTGTGGTAGAGATGTGACTGTTTACTGGATCAGTTCGTGTCATGATGGGAATCGCTGGAACTCACTGCACTCTGAAGACTGGTGAAAACTATAAATATAAATTTCTTTAACCTGGCTGACTTTCTTCAGGTGTAGCTATCGTAATGCTATGAAAGTTATAGTATAATCTCTCCAGTCTGTGGTGCCCTGGTGGGACTGGAGACACTGGAAACTCTACTA
>VYZV01005983.1:41446-51850 GCA_013401275.1 Pandion haliaetus | reverse complement strand
ATCTTTTTCTACTTTTCCCTACCTGAGTCTTCCAGCAGATACTTTGATAATGCCATTAAGCTCACAGTCACAGTAAGACTATATGAGTATATTGTCTTCTGGAAGAAATACCACGTGGAGGAACATAGTTTGGGTGTCCTAGGTGCCAACATAACTGGTACTGTTTGTTAGATTCTAGCCAAAACTTGCTTTGGAAATCAGTGAGTCCTAGAAGCCCTGAATAGCCAAGCATGGAGTGGGCTAGTATGAACAGCAATGAGGTGTCCTGTCTTACTTATTAGTTTAATTTTCTTCCATGGGATGGAGCCATGGAATATCACTTCAGATGCACACAACAGTGAAAACAGACTAATGGCTTTGCTGTGGAAATGCTCAGACTAACCCAATGGTCAGATAAGGTGTCAGACATCCAGGTTAATTGCTTGGTGATAACTAATGGTTCCAGAAGCTGAATCCTGGATCAAAAGTAAAAGAAGTTCTTAAAGCCAACTGCTATGCCAAGAATTTAGGTTGCAAAATGGGCCGGTGAAGCCTCTGACTGTAGTAGAAAACTAGCTGCAAGCAGAACCAACAGCAGTAGGTCCTGTGGATGGCTGATCCGGGTTGATGGTGGCAAGTTTTGTTTGCCAATACCTAAATGGGGAAATTATCTGCAAACTCTCTAAGCTAGCAACTGGAAATGTGCAGTAGGAATATTGCATGCAGCAGTCAAAGGTAACAGCAGCACAGAACTGAAAAGCACTGAATTTTGTAGGCTAGAGATTTCTGGAAAAGGAAACTGCCTGCAGGTCAGTTCTGCATTCAGGGAAGCAGAACTCTGCCATGTTATGTGAGCAAAACCATGCCACCTTACATTGACTCTGCACTATGATGTATCTTGGTGCAAGAAGTGATCTGGAGAAGTCCCACATAGCAAGCACTGTGTTCTGGCAAACATCTTGGCTCAGCAGGACAATTCTATATAGCGAAATTTAAAAAAAAAAAAAATCCTCCCCCACCCCCGAAAAAATATGAAACTTATTTTCTGTGTTTATTTTGAAAGGGAATCCTTTTTTCTTTTAATGAGGGTTATTTGAGAGAAAGCCCATGTAACAAGATGGGCAGACTGAAGTTATCAGTGGTCAGACAGGTGAAGGGCACAGGGAAGGCTGGAACTGAAAATGAGGAAACGTGTTTTTACCCTAAGATTTTTGCAGAAAGAAAACAGTATGGACTAGATCAATGAAGCCCAGGACCTGTACAAAATGCTTTTCTTGATGATTTTTTTTAAACACTCAACATAATAGCTTTTTCCAAAGAAATGGAATTTATGTGAGATTAAATTGTTTCTCTGGGTTAGAGAAAGGAGTGATATGGATGTTATAGGGAATTTAAAAGGATTAAGGCAGGTTTCAAAGTAACCAACAAGATTCAAGTATTATTTATTCTTTGCTGTTCCTGTAACCAAGTCTAGGATGTATGCCTGTCTCAGGATTCCAGTTTGTGCTCCTGCTTTTTGTGAGGGGGACTTGAATTCAAGACATGCATTGTTCTGTCCTGTCGCAGGGAAAAGGTAACACAAATCCTACTGAGGAGTCCTATGTAGCACCACAACAATGTCTTGCTTTATGTTTAGGTCAGAATCTTTCAGAAGTAAAAGCAGACACATCCTCAAGCAAGCATATGTGTCTCCATGGGAAAATTGTACCATACACATACTAAGTGATTTCAAGTGTTTCCACAGCAGCCATTAAAGTCAACAGGTATCTTGGCTGCATAAGGAATTTAGAACTGGGGCCTTAAACCAAGTCTGAATTTACAATTAGTGATAGCTTTGTCTCTTAGGAGAGAAAACAGTTGGAATTGGATTGCTTTTATAAAGAACTGATCTAGTTACTCTCCAAAAACTGTCAGTAGACAGAAAGCACTTTACAGGACCATAAAAAATAATCGGTTGCCATCAGTGATGGCCAGTTCACCATAGCAGGTGAAGTGTGTATATATTCTGTAGAGATGTGTATATCCTCCTTCTGCAGTAGGGTTGTTTTATTATGGCTTTTGAAAAATGTTGTGACCCTTTCCTCACATCTTTCTCTTGGTATTGCTTTTCCATATTTCTGGTGAGCTTTTCCAGATGGGAAAGGCAATGTAAAAGGAACTGCCTTTCTCTTCTGTCCCTGCCCCCTCCCCGCTCTGTGTAACAAAAATTCATTGGCTTTTGTTTTCTTTAAGTTAAAATTGTAATTTACCCAGCTTTTTTTCATTGTTGTCATGGTTTTTTGTAGTTTTCATAATGGATAATAAACTAAACATTTGGAGTGCTGAATCTGGAGTAATTCAGCTAAAGAAAGAGTACTCATAACAAAAAGTGAAATAGGACACCTTTTGCTTCTCAGATTATATGTTCAGTTCAGTGTTGCAATTGAGAAATACAGTATGATTAGACATTTTTTAAAAAGCAATAAAGGAAGGTCTTGTGTGGAAATCAGGTAAAACACCTCCACCAATGCCACTACCAAAAAAACCCCCTCAAACAAAACCAACCAAACAAAAAATCAACCTTCCCCTGCCCCCCTGATCTTGCTGAAAGATATTGAATTTGGACTATATATCTTGGAGCTACTCTTGAAAATGAAGTGGGGTTTGGGGTAGAGAGAATTTGTCTTCCTGATCTTCAAAATTGCAATACTGCTGGACAGTTTAATACGTTGTCTAAACACCCTTACAGCTTCAACAACAAAAGATGATACTGGAGGTTATAGTTTCAACTTGCATACAAAAAAGGGAAATACTATTTAAAGTGTTTGTTTGTTTGCTTGCTTATAAAAGGTCAATACTTTGAGTATGAGGACCAGGAAGATAAACCTAGTAGGTGTCTATATTTAGTTTCTTTTTCCTGGTTTTAGTACTATTATTATGTTGTGTTCTGGTGGAAGGCTACATCGTCACTGGGATATAGATAAGAATTTTTATCACTGCTTCAGATGAAGGAGGTGAGGCAGAGAAAGTAGACAAGCCTTTCAAACCTAGGTAGTTGTGGTTAAGTCCTTTGTAGCATTTAATCTCTCAAAATCACTTCCTTGATTTGATACCTGAAAGCCGGAAGAATTTGCCATAAGGGACTTCTGTGGCAGAGCCAGAAATAGAATCCAGGTTTCCTGTCTCCCAGTTCTTAAGCAAAAGACAGTCCTTCCTCCTTTTGTTGCTTTCTTCCTTTTTTTGTTGAACTAAAGATCTGAGTCCTATGAAAGAACAATATGAATGAGGTCATGCCATGCATATTTATAGCCTTGCACTGCTCTTTAAAATGTACTATGTATCTGCAGGTGTTCTGGTAACTTCTCTAGAGGATCTGCTTAGGTGTCCTGTTATAATTTAAGACAAACATGCTCTCTGTTAAGAGGATCAGTGTTAGAGTATCTATCAGCTCTTAAAACTGAATTTCTTCCAGTATGCTTTTGGGGTTTTTTAGCCTAGTTCTTGTTTGTTTTTTATTTCTTGCAGTGCTATTTTTGTATATGTGCATTGCAGGTAATGTGGTAGGTGGAGATCTGTTTGCTGTGCATGCACGTTCTCTCTGGTGAAAGAAATTGTACAAGCTGTAGTGACTACATCTGATCTGTACACTATACAAGATATGATGGAAGTTACTGAAGGAAGGAGATTCATAAAACAACTTGAAGAAAAAAAATCCTGTTATAGGCACAACTTTACAACAGAAGCAAGAACATGGTTAATGTGAGAAAAGCATGCCTTTTAAGTCCAGGTAGAAATGTAATCATCTTGCCCCAAACTCAGGTTTGCTGAAATAAATGGAGTAGTTAAACCCAAACAAAACCCAGGAGTTGCTATTTGCAAGTGTCATACACAAAAATCAGTGTGTTCTTTAAGTTCAGATTTGAAACCTTTTCTAAAGTAATGATTTGAATTGAGGAATGTGCTTCTCTAACATGCAACAAAAGCAGAGCTTTAGAAAGGTCTGTGTGAGAAGCCCCACGTAGCCGAGACAGCAACATAGCAACAGAGTTATTGCAAGGCCCACACCGTGATGACCCTTGAATTAACAGTAGCTTAAGGTACAGAGAGCTAAAGTGAAGGACATGCCAAATTTCACAGCATAAAAAATTGAGGTCAGCTTTGGCTTGGTTATGAGAAAAAAATACTGGTCTGTGTCTGTGTTTTCTTGTCTAACTATGTATAGACAGATGAAATGGATATTTGAAAATTTGTAATGTGTTTGTCCCCTTAGATCCAGAGGAATTGGGGATGACTTGGGGTGATGGTGGGGTTTAAAGCATGAGGACTTGCAGTAAAAGAAGAGAAAAATTTTTTGGTTAGATTCAAAATCCAAGGACAATACTGAAGGATTTTAAGGAATCCACAGTGAGAGAGAACCCGAAACTTTATTTTCTCAGCAAATTATATTAACTGGAATTCCACTTCACTGCAGACTGCAGGGAATTCTGGATGAATTTCCATCCAGAGGGACCTTGACAGGGTAGAGAGGTGGGCCCGTGTTGAACTTCATGAAGTTCAACAAGGCCAAGTGCAAGGTCCTGCATGTGGGTCAGGGCAATCCCAAACATGGATACAGGCTGGGTGATGAGTAGATTGAGAGCAGCCCTGTGGAGAAGCTTAGGGCTATTGGTGGATGAAAAACTATTGAGCTTGCAATGTGCGCTTGCAGCCCATAAAAACAATTGTATCCTGGGCTGCATCAAAAGAAGTGTGGCCAGGAGGTCAAGGGAGGTGATTCTGCCCCTCTACTCTGCTCTTGTGAGACCCCGCTTGAAGTATTGCATTCCATTCTGGGGCCCCTGGCATAAGAAAGACAAGGACCTGCTTGAGTGAGTCCAGATGAGGGTCACAAAGATGGTCAGGGGGCTGGAGCACCTCTCCTATGAGGACAGGCTGAGAGAGTTGAGGTTGCTCAGTCTGGAGAAGAGAAGGCTCTGGGGAGACCTTATAGGGGCCTTCCAGTACTTAGAGGTCTACAGGAAAGACGGGGAGGGACTCTATCAGGGATTGCAGTGGTAGGACAAGGGGTAACTGTTTTAATCTACCCTCTTTCAGTTTTAGATTAGATATTGGGAAGAAATTCTTTACTGTGAGGGTGGTGAGACACTGGAACAGGTTGCCTAGAGAAGTTGTGGATGCCCCATCCCTGGAAGTGTTCAAGGTCAGGTTGGCTGGGGCTTTGAGCAACCTGGTCTAGTGGAATGTATCCGCGCCCACAGCAGGGGGGTTGGAACTAGATGATATTTAAGGTCTCTTCCACCCCAAACCATTCTATGATTCTATGAATTGTTCAAAATAACTTGCACATTTTTACTAAGCAAACAGAAAGCAAACACTTCTAAGGATACTCCCAGAGGTCTAGGACCAATGCCTTCAATCCATTAAGTGCTAGGCACCATGTTCTCTTTCACATCTTTGTGAAGTACTTTTCTGCTTCCCCAGTGGGGAACAAGGTATTGATTGAAATGATGCCAAAGCCTTTATGAAACTGGAAGAAAAAAAAAATGTTTATATTTGGGATTAATTGATATTTTGTCAGATAATATTTACCAAAAGTTGAAAGTTGAGACTGGAAATAGAAGCAAGAGAAATTCAGAATCTTTACAATGCAGAAACTGCATTAATTCTACTTGTTTCTCTATCAAATCAGTATGATAAACCTACAGAACTTTGAAACATATGGACATATGAGATGAAAAATATAAGTGTATAATGGATTATTTTTATGATGGAAATTGCATTTGTCATCCAAAAAAGCCTCAACACTTGACAAAATATTCCTAGTAAGGAAGATCNCAGAGTTTCTTGAAGCTTGGGTGGACTGAATGGTAAAAAAAAAAAAAAAAAAAAAAAAAAAAAATCACTTCTACCTGTTCAGCATCTGAATTATTTCAAGGACCATTCACATGAGATTTCACCTCTAGAGCTTCATCTGGCCTCTGTACAGCTGAGAAGAGGTATGTATTGGGTTTGCATGGCAAGGTTTTGGTAGTGGGGGTGGGGGTTACAGGGGTGGCTTCTGTGAGAAGCTGCTAGAAACTTCCACTATGTCCAACAGAGCCAATGCCAGCCAGCTCCAAAATGGACCTGCTGCTGGCCAAGGCCAAGCCAATCAGTGATAGTGGTAGCACCTCTGGGATAACATATTTAAGAAGGGAAAAAAATTTGCTCTGGCACAGAAACTGCAGCTGGAGAGGAGTGAGAACATGTAAGAGAAACAACCCTGTAGACCCTAAGGTCAGTGAAGAAGGAGGGGGGAGGAGGCGCTCCAGGTGCTGGAGCAGAGATTCCCCTGCAGCCCCTGGTGAAGACCATGGTGAGGCAGGCTGTCCCTCTGCAGCCCGTGGAGGACCCCACACTGGAGCAGGGGGATGCCTGAAGGAGGCTGTGACCCTGTGGGAAGCCTGTGCTGGAGCAGGCTCCTGGCAGGACCTGTGGCCCCATGGAGAGAGGAGTCCAGGCTGGAGCAGGCTTTCTGGCAGGACTTGTGCCCCGACAGGGGACCCATGCTGGAGCAGTTCATGAAGAACTGCAGCCTGTGGGAAGGACTCACACTGGAGAAGTTCATGGAGGACTGTCTCCTGCGAGAGGGACCCCATGCTGGAGCAGGGGAAGAGAGTGAGGGGTCCTCCCCTGAAGAAGAAGGAGTGGCAGAGACAATGTGATGTATTGATTGCAACCCCCATTCCCTGTTCCCCTGTGCTGCTGGTGGGGGGTGGGTGGGTAGAGAATTTGGGAGTGAAGCTGTGCCCAGGAAGAAGGGAATGGTGGGGGGGGAAGGTGTTTTAAGATTTGGTTTTATATCTCATTACCCTACTCTGGTTGATTGGCAATAAGTTAAGTTAATTTCCCCAAGTTGAGTCTGTTTTGCCCATGATGGTAATTGGTTGGTGATCTCCCTGTCCTTATTTCGACTCATGACCCTTTTGTTATATTTTTATCTCCCCTGTCTAGCTGAGGGGGGGGAGTGATAGAGTGGCTGCATGGTGCTTAGTTGCTGGGTGGGGTTAAACCATGATAAGGTGTTTTGGTAATGTTGAGTTTGAAGTATAAGACATGTGAAGAGCCTTTCTACATGTTTAATATTGTGTTCAGATGTTCTTTATTAAGGAATAGAACCTTGAATAGGGCTGTCAGGAAAAGAATGGATTCACCTATTGGGCTTCTATCCCTAGAGGCTCTAAAATTTCACAAATACTAGGTGATTTAGTCCTCAGAGTTGAAGGCAGGGAAATTGTTATCCAGTCATAAAAAGTGAGTCTTGGCCAAAATTGCATAGGTATGTTCCTCCTTATTCAGCTAGCCAGTGATCTCTTGCCCCTTGTATTCTGTAGGTGGTGGGAATCTGTAGGTTTTGATGCCATCTGTTCATCTGGTGTTAAATTCTGGTTTTGACTGAATTTTGGCAGCAAGTCATTTGGTTGCACGTAAGTTCACTGAAACATTTCCTGTTTCATTATCTACTTATGTTCTTAGATAGGAATCTCTCAAGTGAATGATTCCTAGGGATGTGACTTCTGTGAATTAACCTGAATCAAGGTTATTCCCTTTTATGTCATTCTGGTCTATTCTTTTTTTCACCATCTCAGTTTTGTTACCTTTCTAGTTTGTATCTGTACGGCTTCTGCACATTGTTACCACTTCTGTTATTAGTGCCTTTGTCACAAGATTTGCCTCACTTTTTTGGTGTGTGGGTTTTTTTTTATAGCACCTTGACTCTTCAAGAATGAGCAATCCATTTGTAAATACACACAACTCTAAGACTGTGCTCATGTTCATAATTTTTCATAAAATAATGTTTAAATACAAGTGCTTTAAATGCTTAGTGTAATCAGTGATTGTATATGGCCTTACGCTTTTAGAGATTTTCTAGAAGTGCTGAATTCTTTCTCTTTCATGGTTTCCTACAGTGTCATCTCCTGATAATCAAGGATTTGTTCTGTACTTCTGGCTTTGCCCACCTATGTCTGCAAACTGAAATTCCTGCGTGACAAGCACTCCATGCAAAGTAGAAAACACTTGTATTGCCTGTTTGTATTTTACAGGCTACTTACTGTGCATAGATCTTGCCCTGCTAATTTGAATCCTACATTCCATATAATCAGTTTTATTTGAATGATATCAGAAACTTGTGTTTTGCGGCTCTTTTAAAGCATTCAGATAATGACTGCAAGAAACTCTAGAGAAAAAAAAATGCATGTTAGCTGTAATACAAGAACTAGAGCTGAAGATTTTCAGAGTTCAAAGTTCAGTGTGCTGATGTGGTTCTATGAATCGCTGCTCTATGTATGTATTTTTAAAAACCCTTCAAGAATGGAATACTTGCTGGGGAATTGAAAACATTTTTTGAAAAACCTCTTTTTGCAGTAAGCTGTAGGAATAGAGTACCACAGAAGAAAAGATGGTGCTCTGCCAATAATGCAATAAAGTTACCTTCTGCTGACAAGGAATAAATTCAGTTATTGCATAGATCAAGGCACTAATGATGCTTCATTTAATGACCTTGTATTCTTTTCTTTTCACTCAGTTACCCTCTAACAATTCAGCAAAGAGCTTTATGGCTTCAGAAAGGGAGCTTATCTTAGTATGAAGTATTTCTGATTTTAGTGATTTATATTCCACCTGTAACCAAACTGAAAGCCGGGTTGTTTGTGGGAGTTTTGATGGTGGTAGTTAAAACAGATTTGTGTATCCATATGGTCCTTCTGGGAAGGATTTTCAGATATGCTGGTTGACTGGATCCAAAGGATGATGTTAGTAAAGTAGTGACTATTGATTTGCCATCACTTGGTGGCATTCATGAGGAATATGAACCAACAGATTTTTATTTTTTTTCTTTGAATCCCTGGGTAAAATATCTCTGTTCCTATATTCAGGATGTTAAAATGTAGGTCAACAGTTTAGCTCACAGGCAGTAAAAATAATTGCATTTTGCTTGTACTTCATGCATTTTTGGGGTGTGCAAGTCTGCCAGAATGCAAGACTCTCTTTAACCTTTTCATTCTGGTGGTTTTATCACTATATCTTTATATTCAGTTGTATAACATGCTGTAGAAACATATTATATTACTTCCCAGAGCTATGCTGTGAAATATTTTATGTTGAACTGTAGAAGTCAAAAGAATTTTTGCTTTTAACCTGAAGGAAATTTGAGTTTGTCCATTATAATAATTGTGAAATTATGGTGACTTTAAAATGCAAACAAATTGATGAATTTAAACAATCTGTTCAACTGGCCTCACTAGACTTTTTTTTTTTTCATTAAAGTTGGTATTTCGTATTTGGCTTGCTGCTAGTTAGGAACTTTTTTAAATGATCAAGCACCATCTTTCATCCTTAAAGACAGTTAAGAATTTATCCTGAATTCCTCTTGTCAGGCTCAGTAGCATGTTTCATAGTATGTGGGCACACAAGCACTGTAAAGAGGTCAAGCTAGTACTGGTATAGCCTTTATTATAGAAGAAATTTGGCTGATTATTTTCAGAATGCATATTTTTGAAATGTGGGAGTCTATAGAAAACGCTCTTCTCTTTTTGTGTATTGGAGAAATAGTAGTCCCTATCTGCCCGATGAATATCTTGTGTTTGGGACTTGGTATCCTTTTCAGAAAGGACCCTCAAATTAATGTCTTTGAAATAAGAGCAACACAACTTGCTTGAATGTTAAGTTACCTTATCTGCCAGACATAAATGATGCTTTCTGACTGTATCTTCAAAACTATCACGTGAAATTTTTATTGTGACATCAAATTAGTAATTCTGTCAACTTTGCACCCTGTAGCTAGCTCTTCTAGCCATTGTTTTATGGCATTAACTCCATGGTTTGTGTTTCTCTGCAAATTTTCCCTGGTACTAGCAGGACCTTTTCAAAGAATTCATATGTTGTTTGTGGTTGGTTATGTTTACTTACATTCACATCTTCATCATACTTATTTTTCTGTGGCGCATTTCAGAAGAGATGCTGATCAGGTTTACACATATTCTACTGTTCCTGTTGGATGTCTGTGCTCTGTTTTCAGAAGACAGCCTTGCTAGTTACTTCTGTGTGTAAGGTTTTTATCTTGCACGTGGGAGTCTTCTTTCTTGTTTGTTAGATTCACAATGTGAATGATGCATTAATTGACACAAATGCTTTGATTTCTTTTAGTCTACCAAAAATTTTTACTGCAATTCAATGCTTGTCTGCTTTGTGAAGTCTTCTAGTAATGTAGATGAATTCTTCAAAGTTTGGAATATATATGAGGAGCTCATGGAATTTTTAAACTGAAGTAATTGCATTTATACTGTTGTTATAGTTCTTTAACTCAGAATTTAATTTTGGCATTCTCTGCCTGTTATTATAATGATTTACACTTTATACCTGTCTGAGCATTAAGTCTTCCCTTTTAGTTCACAGGTGGTGTCCCAT
>VYZV01005983.1:7477-20729 GCA_013401275.1 Pandion haliaetus | reverse complement strand
GTTTTTATTTTGTAGGTGTAGATTTTTTTTTTTTTTTTCAGTAATGGGGAGACAAAATGGAAATTTTCGACTTGTTTTTGGAGTTCAGTAAATGCTGTCTGGAATGTGATTCTTAATAGCTAATTGGGAATGATCACACTTTTTGCTTTCCTTATTCTAATATATAAAAAATTAGTCTACAGATTCATCTGCTGAATGCTTAGGAAGATTTTATCTAAATACAGGGAGAAGTGGATGAAGGTGAATCATTTATGTATTTCACTTGAGTAATCATGACTGACATAGTGAGCAGGGGGAGTTTTCTGTGGTTCTTCTGTCTGAAAGGAGATGAATGGTATTATTTTTGCCATTGTTGTGAGTTAAGGAATACTCAGTTGCGATGACAGAACATCCTAAACTCTACAGTTGTACTTCTGACAATTAGTAGGAACAGACACAAACAAGGAGAGTCTCTTTAACATCTGTACCTTTTTAGTACAACTCTATCACGATTTTTTCTCCTGAGTGAAGATTGGCTTTTGGGGTTGAAGGAAATATGAATGACTTTTTGTTTTTTTGTTTTTTTTTTTTTCTGACTAACCATCTATTCTAGGTTTTTTCCATTTGAATTTATAATGTAGGAGTTTATTTGGACTTACTAAACAGAGATTTAATCAATTATCATAGTGCACTTTAGAAATGAAAAATACATTACTCTGTGTCAAATGAGTTTATCCTGTACTGCGTGCAAGCTTTGTACATCATTATAAATCATGGTCTCGAACTTCTAAAGTTGTTATTTTTGTTTATTAGGGAACCTTGCTTCAGATCCAAAAAGGCAATAAGGAGACTACACATAGCAAGAAAAAAGCAAGCCACGATCGATCATGAAATGCAATTACACAATATTCAAAGCTGAGTGAAATAAAAACCTTAAATAGCAGTAGCCTGTGAACTTTAAAATTAAAAGTAGTTTCATTGTATATAGTGAAAAGGGGGTTTGGATCAACAAAATGGATCTCTTATCTTGTTTGCTGTTGATTTATATGAAATTATACTTGAGGGGAGCCTCTTTTTCATATGTGTGTTAATAAATTTTGGTCATTTCTGGAATACTGCTACAGTGGTCTGGAAGGAGACTTCTTCAGCTGGTGCTCAGTGTATCAATGAAAGCACAAGAATTAAGGGCTTTTGACCTGGTCATCCTTAGCCTGGCTAAAGTAATTCCAGATTTTGTTCTAACAGTAAGGCTTATATAACAGCACAGAGAATTATTGCTGTGATGCTGAGTTGCAATAAATCAGTATCTGGATTAAAAGAGTGGGGGCTATAATACAAACTTTCTTTCTGTCCTTTCTGGCATAGCAACAATCCACTATGCTGTCAGACTTAGCTGTAGGATGGCAGTAGAAGTTTGGAAACAATAATTAAGCCCAGTCTCTCCTGCTTTCACTTAATTTCATTTCCTCTTTACTTTTCATCATAATTTCTTTGGAATCCTTTAGTATTAATCCATCTTTCACTAGGGGAAGTACCGTTAAGAAGACTTGCCAAAAAATTAAGACTGAGTCTTCAGCTGATGAAAACAGTCAGAAATAATTATTTTATTCATTGTAGATCAGAAATCTGAAATTCTTGCTGAGTAAAGTGCCCCTCTTGGAAGTGTGTTGTGTATGCAAATATTACATTCGTTGGTCATGATTGTGTTTATAAATTCTGCAGGAACTGTTTTAGACATATAAAAATAAAAATCTCCTTGCAGTGATTCTTTGAACTCTTGGCCTTCTGCTTTGCTTTATTACCAGTCAATGATGTTGTGCTGAGAGGAGATATAATGGGCCTAGCAGGGGACAGATACTGAAAGTCAGTCTTTACCATTGCAGCCATGGTTAATTTCAGCAACCATCATTCAGAATCTTTTAAGCGTTTGCATAAAGATAAGGAAAATTTAAGTAATTTAAAAACACATTATGGCTTCCTTTTTAACAATAATGCTTGTCTTTTTCCCTTAGCTCTATGTAACTCTCCCTGAGATTTACAAATATATTTATATAAATACTTATTATATATCTACTGTTGATATTAAAAATGTTTTTTATATGTATTTATGTATATATTTACCAGAGGAACTGGTCTTCTGTGAGGATTGGGGAGGGGAAATGTAAACTGAAATAATCTGCACCTACTGTTAAATCTGAAAAAAAATTTGGACAGATGATTTCTGGAGATAGACAGCATCTATTCTGTCCTTGGTTTGGAGCCAGGGGTCAGATGGGGCCCCTTGGCGGAGGCAATGCTCCTTCCTTGGGGAGCTCCCTCCTGCAAAAGGACACAGAGGTCCAGCCTTAAGTGTGGTAGGCGAGAGTCAAAATACAAAGCCAGGAGCTTGTATTTTGTGCAGGCAAAAGGTCTGAGACACTGCAGGAGGCAGCAATGGGCCAGGTAGGCCTCAGAGAGAAGGAACAAATTTCCAGGGAGTGAAAGTCACTGCTGCCTCTAAGGAATTCCCTGAGCTGAATGTAACAAAAGCAGAAACCGTAGTCTGTCTGCAAAGACAAAGTAGGTAAAGATCAATGCAGTTGCGCAAACTTTGCTCTGCCTGACCTAGAGTCCTATACCTGGCCTCTATATGTTGTTAGATACGATGTTAATAATGCTAGTCACGTCTAATAAAACCTGTCTCTGTATATGGTTGGAAGGAGGACCAAGGGGTTTTTTGTTTTTTTTTATTAGGTTCTGGGCACCTCACTATAAGAAAAAAATATAGGTAACTCTACCGTAAGGCTCTGGGGAACTCAGGATCCATCACAAAGATGAGCTCAGAACTCTTAGTACAGCTGCTGCCTTGGGTACCACATTTTACTAGCTGGAGGGTGCAAGGGCACAAAATGCATTGCCCTTGTGTCAGGATATAGAATGGTTTGGGTTGTAAGGGATCTTAAAGATCATCTAGTGCCAAAGACCATCTAGTTCCAAATGTATATTTATGCTCATCAAGGACGTTCTTTCAGCCTCACTGGTTCACATCATATTTGCTGTATTGTAAAAACGTGCTTTGGAAGTCAGATGTGCAAATTGCACAGAGAGCATTGAGAAATAAGGGAAAGGTAAAGGACTGGCCAGGAAGTCGAATCCAGCTGAGGTTTAAAGGATTACAACATGGCAGAAACAGATATTGCTGACAGTATCATTCTCTGTCTTGGTTTGGCTGTGTCAGTGTGGGTGGAAGGGCTTTGGAGAGATGCTGCAAGGTAAAACTTTTTCTGTTAAGTGTCTAATAGGCAAAGTGTCTAGAAAAAGCTGACAGTACAGTCCCATAAACAACAAACAAACATACCCGTAACTCTGCTCCTTTATCATATTAAACTCTGAATGTACAAGAAACATTTCCCCCAAAAAGTGTAGTTTAAACTTCTCCTGTTTACTTAACTTTAATGTCTACTGATTTTTCACAAATAATTTTATAACAGGGTATGTGGTGTAAAGCTGATTAGAAAACCAAAACCTGTGTTTGGAATAGAAAGCTAATCATGTCGCTGTGTTACTACAAGCAAATTGTTCAGTTAATTGCCTTTTGTTAATCCATTGCAACCTGGTAGGTGCATGCAACTGTATGGTATTGCTGGTGGTAATTCTAAGGTTGTTTTGCTTTACCTCATTCTTCCTTTCTTTCTTTGCCTTCTAGCATGCACTTAATTCAAGTGGATTCTGTTCAGCGATGGATGGAAGATTTGAAGTTGATGACAGACTGTGAATGTATGTGTATTCTCCAGTCCAAGCCAATCAGCATTGAGAAGGATGAACAAAATGAACTCATCCTTTCCTCACAATATAGCACGTGTGATAACTTGCAGCTGATATTAAAAAGAGCTTGGATCATAAGCACAGAGTTGACCAGGATTGCTCAAAAGCTGGAGAAGAATAGATGGCAGAGAGTCCACAGCATGACAGTAAGAGTCAACTGTCATGTGCGTTCAATGATAAATGAATACAATACGTTCACCAGGAATTCTTCAGAAGAAATGCACCAGGTAGGATGCCTTACCTGATGTCGTGTTTGTCTTGTTTATTTTTTTTTTTATTGTAGTAATTAAAACTTACTTTAAACAGTCTGTAAGAAATCCTCATGTACTGATACCTGTCCCTTGTTTAAGATTTTTCTAATCCCATTTCAGTGATAGAAACATTCTTGACTCATTTTGGATCCTATTTTATCATAGGCTTGATTGTGAATGATAATAATGTTGACAAATTACATTAAAAAAGTTTTATTTTTGAAGACTATTGGACTAAAATAACTAGATGCCCCATCGTGAGTTCCTTTGTATTTATGATGTAGAAAATACTACTTTTTTCTTAACTTCAGTTTTAGAGAGTCATAAAATAGAATCATAGAATGATTTGGCTGGAAAACACCTTTAAAATCATTGAGTCCAACTGTTAACCTAGCACTACCAAGTCCACCACTAAACCATGTCCCTAAGTGCCACATCTACACACCTTTTAAATACCTCCAGGGATGGTACTCAACCACTTCCCTGGGCAGCCTGTTCCAATGTTTGACAATCCTTTTGGTGAAGAATTTTTTTCCTAACATCCAATCTAAACCTCCCCTGCCGCAACTTGAGGCCATTTCCTCTCGTCCTATCACTTATTACTTGGGAGAAGAGACCAGCACCCACCTCACTACAACCTCCTTTCGGGTAGTTGGAGAGAGCAATAAGGTCTCTCCTCAGCCTCCTTTTCTCCAGGCTAAACTACCCCAGTTCCCTCAGCTGATCCTCATAGGACTTGTGCTCCAGGCCCCTCACCAGCTTCATTGCCCTTCTCTGGACATGCTCCAGCACCTCAATGTCTTTCCTGGAGTGAGGGGCCCAAAACTGAACACAGTACTCGAGGTGTGGCCTCACCAGTGCCGAGTACAGGGGGACGATCACTTCCCTGCTCCTGCTGGCCACACTGTTTCTGATACAGGCCAGGATGCCGTTGGCCTTCTTGGCTGCCTGGGCACACTGCTGGCTAATGTTTACGCAGCTGCCAACCAGCCTCCCCAGGTCTTTTTCTGCCGGGCAGCTTCCCAGCCACTCTTCTCCAAGCCTGTAGCATTGCATGGGGTTGTTGTGACCGAAGCGCAGGACCCAGCACTTGGCCTTGTTGAACCTCATACAATTGGCCTCAGTCTATTAATCCAGCCTGTCCAGATCCCTTCCTACCCTTGAGCAAATCAACACTCCCGCCCGTTTAAAACTCCCATTTCATCTCTACTTGTTTTATTCAGAAGAGTAGAAAAAGGGTGTCCATATGAAATATGTTTCTGGAGGATTTTCACCTAATTATCATAAACAAGCATTATTCATTTTTAGAAAGCAATTGTGTGTATGGACATTGCTTTAAAACTGCTTTCTTCTCTCTCTGCAGTTTGAAAAACTTTTAATAGACAAGTGCTCAGAATTTACAGCATTCACAGAAAGGTAATTTAAATTTTCTAGTTGAAATATGTATTTTGCTGGTGTATTATGTTGTAGAATTTCTAATGAGAAGCACAAATCCACTAACACACTCAAATGTTTGAACTAGGCCCCTGCAGCTCTGAAAGGCTTTCTAAATGTTATCCTCTGGTGGGTGAAGAGAGTTGCTTTTAAACTACATCCTAATGAAAGATGGGATCTGTTGCTGCACAGAGCCTAGCATAGACACAAAGCTGCATGCAAGTGGATTTTTCAGGGCTTTTAGACATCAAGGGACAAAGTCTGGCTCTAATGATATCAGTGACAATGTTCTCTTCAAGTTCTGTGGAGCCAAGATTTCAGCTGGTGTGAAAACTTAAGTTGCAAGACTGTCATACTACATGGTCCTGTATGTACATATGCATGTATTAGTAAATCAAACTGAAATAAATACACATTCCTTTAAATTGTAGGTTTACTCAGCTCCGTGCACTCCTGAATGCTGAGACTGGAAAATAAGAATCTATAATAATTCTTCTTATTATATTTTCTCTGCCTAACATAAGTCACCCTGTTTCCTCCAGCACAGTTGAATCAGTCTTTTTTGATTTACTTCAAACACTGTGCAAGTCATTCTGCTTGGGGGATCATCAGGGAAAAAGACACCATCTAATTATCAGGAAAGAACATTTCTTGAGTACTATTGCTTTTTGCCAAACCCACACAGCTCAGACTTTACTTTTATAGTCTACTATGAGACACACTGATTTAATGAGAGATCTGATCTCATGGTGTCTGCCCGAAATCAGCCCTCTCCCTCCTTGTCTGTTTGACAAAAAGTTGATATAGGTGGGTGAAAGAAAGGTAAAGCTGAAAAGGGGACCTACTGTGTAGGTGGAGACACTGATCAACCAAATGATATCTTCCATTACAGTGGCTTGCCTGGGTAGAATATGACTTGATGATTCAAATGAATGCATTTCTGTGAGGAAGTATTAGTTATTTCATTTGAATTGTATAAAGTTTTCCATCTTTAATGCCCTTCTTCAGTTACAGCTAAATATCACTCGTTACGGGATAGTTTTACTAACTCTGTAAAGCTGCTGTATGTAATGTTTCTGTATAGAAGGCCTAATTTTACTTTTGAGTATGCTGTTTAAATTTAAATGAACTTTACTCATCTGTTCATACATCCATTTTGGGTCCTTATCCTGCTATCATTAAGAAACGAAAATTATTGAAAGCACTTCTTTGGTCATGAAAGATGGATGGATCTACACAGCTGCAGTTGAAATGCAAGCATCCTAGAGTGACTGCAACTATTAGTGTAAGTGAAAAATAGCAGAGTTACACTGGTATAAACACACAGCATCTGCAGCAAAAAATTGGCCTGTGGTCTGTGAAGTAAATTGTGATCCCCAAATTATTCATTAATGTCCACTGTTGTCCCTTGGTATATTTACCATGTGTAGACAAAGCTTTGATTAAAGTCTGGTGTGAAGTTAATGGCACAAAGACACTGTCCTTGTGAACAGTTGAATTCCAATTATATCTCCACAGACCTCATCTGTGACAATCAGCTTGATAAAACAGTAGTTGTCTGTTGCATCTTTTTGCCTTCACTCCTTTCCTTTTTCTTCCTTTTCAGGTGCATACAAACTGAAGATAAACAGATACTGAAGTCCATGAAATCTTCTATTAATGGAACGCTCACTAATGTTGCTCAGTACTTTGGCCAGTTGATAGAGCTGGTTTTAACACATGAGGCACAGGTTAGTTTATAGTTAAAAAAAAAAAGTCTTCAAAATTGTTGAATCTTGAGGGGTAGCATCCATTAAGAGAAGGATTAGAATTATAGCTGTCAATTTTCAGCAAATTTATGATCAGTAATTCAAATTACTTGCAAAGAGATTTTAAGTGTTTTTATTCTCAAATTCTCCAATAACCTCAAATCCCAAATGAAATAATCTTGTGGCTCACTATGTTACTTACTTTTCCTGATGTCTCCTTCTTGCAAGGCATCTAATTTCTGGACAACATCTTGTTAACAAAACCTTCGGAGACATTTTCTCTTCCTTTCATACACTACTTCTCTTTAGAAACCTTGAAAAAAGTCTCTCTTGCTCTCAGTGATTCTCATTAAAAGCTAAACTTTTTAGAAGATGTACATATAGCAAGTATATTATTACAGAACACATTTTAACCAGTGCATGTCTTAGACTCTAGGAAGTAGTGATAAAATAGTGTTGTGTACAGGTTATATATGTGTGTATAACCTTCTAGAAACAGTGTTGTGTCATTGCAGGCATGATGTACAGTTTCCAGTGGTGATTAAATGTAGATAAATACACTGAGTAATTAGGCTGAGACTACAAATGCATTAATTTTTTTCCATTAGACCATTCTTGAAATACCAACAACTTGCAAGTCTAACCAATCTATCTTGATTTACACTGGTTTCTTTCTTGAGATCCCATTAGAAATCCCTTTGCACCCTCTAATTTTCCTCAAATAAAAAACCCCAAAAGTAATTATGCTCAATTAATGTGTCCATATTTTAGAGGTGATGTTACGCTGAAATTTTGTGTTGTCCCTGGAGAAAAAGTAATTAGAAACTTAGTGAAGAGGAAATAGTTAAATAGTATTTACTACAGTGCTAAACCAAAAGTAATGCATGGTATTGGACAAATTCTAACATACCTTGATGCATTCAGATAGCAAAAAAAAGTTGTGGCTCTTTCAGAAACATCCCTTATAGTTTTAAAAGATTATTGCTAGGAGGTAAAAATCTCCAGAATACATTTGCAGAATTATAGTCAAACCAATAAGCTACTTGCTAATGTGCTTTGGTTAGGATTTATGAGAACTACATGAAATGCCATGTATGAGTTGAAGTGTGTTAATAATTTTGCATATTGCAAATTCAGTGTGTAAGTTGTGGTTGTTTTGATGCTTATTCTTTTTTAATCTGAAGAGCAGTTCTAATTGCTAATATTCCTATCTTCGGGCACTGACACCTACTGATACACCTGAAACCCTAATCCTTTTTTCTTTTAAGGGAGCAGAATTCATTACTCTGCATCATCTTGTGTGTATTTGTGTGGCTGAAGACTTGGATTAGAGGTCATCAATAAAAACACTTTTAAGAACAGTTTTCTGAGCCATTTGGTCAGGCTGCATGCCCGCTTCTGCCATACAACCGTGTCATCTGAGGGTAGTTTGCTGCTCTGGAACAGACCAAGTGCCTGTGTGAGGGGTCAGAACTCTCAGTTTAAATTGTGTACTCAAGCACTTTCTTTTCTAATCAGTGTACCAGGATTTTATTCAGGATAGGTTCATATCAATGGATGGGATCCATCCAACAGTACTGAGGGAGCTGGTGGAGGAGCTTGCCAAGCTACTCTCCATCATTTATCAGCAATCCTGGTCAATGGGGGAGGTCCTAGACGACTGGAGGCTTGCCAATGTTACACCCATTTACAAGAGGGAGGATCTGGGGAACTACAGGCCTGTCAGCCTGACTAAACAGCTGGAAAGTTCTTTATTGAATGTTCTCACACAAATACCTGTTCTCTTACTCTATTCATATTTATTCTTAAATATCACTATTCCTGGTTATATCTATTCGAATGCAATGATAAATGTGTTACGGTGTTATAAGTCTGACTCCTGGCCATGTTTTTTTCCTTTCTCTGGGTGAGAAGCAAGTTGATATGGATTAAATGAACTAGACTTTCTACTCCATCTTGTCTTTAAATATAACACTAATCTTTTTCATTGGAAGTAAATTATGTTTATTATCTTATGTCACACAGAACCTGCTGAGACAAATAGAATTGTCGAATAGTATGTACATCACTGAGTCAGCGATTAGTAGTTTATTCAGCCTTACCCAGGAAGGTTCTCATCTGTGCCGTATCATAGCTAAGGTAAGGAGATATATGGATTAATCCCAAGTAAACTAGTAATACAAGTGAGTTTTTTTTTACTTAACACAGTAGTGGTTGTGAGTTTTGAAATGTACAGTACAAGATGAAATTCTGTATTTCAGGATGCAAATAATCTAGGTTAAAGAACAACAAAATTTACTCTGAGAAACTATTTTTTTTTCTTCTTTTGCTGCTTTTGCAAGCCTTACTCTGCAGAGTTTATTTCCCCAATTATCCAATTATATTTAAAAAAAAAAAAAAAAGGGCTGCAACCCCCCAAATCTTCAATTTAATAAAGTTCAGTGCCTGTGCAAGCAACTGCAGTAGGATGGTAAGTTCCAACAGGCTTCTGGGCATTGATTCAGCTACAGTTGTCTTTGTGCCACCTGAGGTATTATCACTCTCTTCAGCATCTTGGGCATCTTTTTACTGTCTCTCCTGACAGTACTTTTTAAGTAGCAGCCACATACATGGAGAGAAACTTTACAATTGGCCATGCATATAGCTGACTATGCAGAGAAACAGCAAGACCTCTTCAGCTATGTGTACAGAGGAGGTTAGATATATTATTAAAGATGTAATTTTAGAAATACTTTGTGTCCATTATTTCCCTTTTACAGAGAAACATACAGAGTTACTTCTGGCAGTGTGTGTTCCCGTTTACTGAGTACTTAATGCTAACTTTTGGTATAAATGAATCATTCTGCCAAGATCAATGATACTGGCAATCCCTGCAGAGTTTGCACCTTCGAGGACAGTCGGATCTTGAAAAAGCAAGAAAGGCAGGGCATTGTGTGAGTTGACGATAGGATAATCACAACCACAGCGTATAAAGAAGAAAACCTCCTTTTCCAAGCTTCTTCTGCTTGTGGAGTGGTGTGCCAATCCCTTGTCCTGCTCAGAGATGAGGTTAAACAGCAGCATTTAATTCATTTTACTTTTTATCTGCCTTTAGATGGATGTTTGCACCATTCATTAAAGGTACTGCTCTGTTCTGAAGGCTCCAAATGAGGTAGACTCAGAAACATGTAGTGGATCCTGGCAACAGCCCAAGAGGTTTAATTTTTTCTAAATTGGTATTTGAGCTCCACTCAGTGGTATCCAAAAACAATGTTAAAATGTTGAGTATTGAGGAAGTGCAGAACTAACAAACTGAGGAAAATTGGTCTTGTTCTTTTTATCACTGTGGTCTTGTTCTTTTTATCTTTGTTCACTGTGTGAATCCCATAACAGTTTAATTTAGCAGAAGTAAAGTCCAACCTTCCATAAATCACTAAATTAATTTATTGCTAAAACCTGGATGTGTCACAGGTTTACAAGTGAGATGCATCCCCTTATGCAAAGAACCCTAAGTGGCATTTGGTTGCCAAATTACAGTGCTGATTGCATCACCTGTCCTATGTGTCTTTTTCCTCCGTGCATTGTGAAATATGTTTGTCCCAACTCACCATCATCCTTCACCTGCTGTATCGCCTCAGTTACCTGCATCAGTGAGCAAGGTTGCAGAGGAAACTTAACAGACCAGAATTTTGAATTCAATCACTTAAGTAATTAGTTATGACAGTGAAAGTGCAGGGTGATTTGAGGAAGGGAAAAAAAAAAATTCTGGAACTGCTCCCACTCATTAAGAGGTTGAGAATGGATTCAAGTTTTGCAAAGATCTCAAAACCTCCTACAGATGCAGAACTTCCCTTGAGAGTTGTCATATTATCTTTAGTAAAAACTAGGCAGAGAAGTGGAATATGTGTTTACAGTGAAAGGAAAATGCAACAAATTTGTTCGTGTAACCTTGAAATCTCACTCTCCATGATGATGTGTGATCTTGTGGAACTTTGTTCATTTTTTTCCTGTCCCAAGCTATAAATTAAAACTCTAAAGCACACCAAAATCTTGGACATGCAAACAAAGAACCATGATAATATTGTAAAGCTACAATGTTATAGGAACTAGTTTCTCACTTTACATCTTGGTAAGGGTTTCGGTCTTCTCTCTCTCCCTCTCCTCCCCTGCCAGTATTTTACCAAAATTTAAAAAGGCTTTGAAATGCCAACCCTCTATGCTGAAGTGTCACCTATAATTTTATTCCACCTGGAGGCATTCTTTGACTTTTTTTTTTTAGCATGTAACCAATCTGCTGTGAAAGAGTCATGTTGCTGACTCACCCTGGCAGCCAGCTAGTCATTCTCACTAGCTGTCAGAAGCGTAAAGACTAAGGTCTCTAACACAAATGAGTAGTAGCAAGGGCAAGATAAGAAACGAAGGTAGAAAGCCTAAATACTAAGAATAATAAAGATCCTTGAATTCTGAGCTAGTAGAAGAACCAACATTGAGCTGTGAGTTTTGAACCATAATAGGTAGTATTCATCTACAAGCAACTACACTGGTGGCAGCATAACTGAAACTCCACCAGTTAGATAACTTGAAAAGCAAAAAGAGAAAATGAAGAAAGGAAGAGTCAAGTAGAGCATTTGTTGTAACTACCAGGGAAAAGTTTTAGTCAGGTTTCTGTCTGCAGATCAGTTTTCTACCTTTGGAATGAAATGTTGCTAAAATACTCCTCTGTCAAGTGTTATGACACATATTTAAGCATCAAACAATGTGACTAACTTGCTGTATCATTGTCTGGGGTTGCATTGCAGGGGTGTATTCACAGAAGTCTTTTTTTATTACATTATATCTATTAGATCTTGATCCTTGGATCTTTCATATTAAAAAATATAAATTATTCTTGGTTGTTAAAACTTTACCTTCATGTTCTGAGAGCATAAGGAGACACTAAACCCCAGAAATTATAAATTTTGAGTGGACTAGAGCAACTGTCAAAAATTAGCATTACTTGAAGTAGACTGGTTCTAAATTAATTTGGCTTCATAACAACCAGAAGAATCAGTAAAAATCAGTTCCAGAGTTACAATAAATAAATGCTGGGACATAGAATGATAAAGAAAAAAGTCTTTGTAAATAAATCAGTTTCACTGATGAAAGAGTCTAATACCAACTGTATTGAACTGGATGCTATAATAATAGTCTCCTAAAAGAGAGAGAAGCAAAAATGAAGATAATAAGCAGGTATGGCTATCTTCATCACACCCTTCTTTGGGGAATGCTTGACTATTTGAGATCCACATGGATGTGCAGCAGATCACTTTCTCTGAGAAGCTCATAATACATCTTGGCCTTATTTTCTTTGTATGTCAGTTCCTTTTCTAGCAAGTATTTATTATGAAGATTTCTTTGGAGATCATCTTTCAAGCTAATTATAAATGTTGTCCTTCATTATGAGGAAAGGCTTGATGAGAATTCACTGCACTTTGAGTCATTTCAGGCTGAAACTGCAAAATATTACACCTTAGAGTTGGATGCCTTTTCTCTCCCCTCTGTCTTCACTCAACTCACTATGCACAGTGGGGCTTTTTATAGTCATGACCTCCTTCATATGCTGTTTGTGATTGTATTTCAGGTGATTTTATTATCTACTGCTAGCCCTTCTGAACAGCATCTCAAGGATGTCTCAAAGAAATTGAATTCCTGTTAATCTAATATAGGAGAGAAGTAGGTCATCAAGCAGTAAAGCAAGTTCTCTCTTGGATACTGCTTCACAGAATATGTGAACCCTGTCCCAGATGAAACTTGAATTACAGCAAGAGCAGCATTTCCTGTGTTATTTGGTCAAAGCCTGGAAATGCCAGAAAGTCTGCAAAGGAAAAATAAAAGCATGCCTAGTGTTATGGGTTTGTGTGGCGTGGTTTTCCTTGGTGGCAGGGGAGGGGGGCTGCAGAGGCGGCCCCTTTAAGAAGTTGCTGGAAGAAGTCGCTGCCCCAAAATGTCGGACCCGCGCGCCAAAATGTCGGACCCGCCTCTAGGCGGGGAGTGACGGTGGTAGCGCCTCTGGGAAAC
>VYZV01005982.1:92072-105384 GCA_013401275.1 Pandion haliaetus | reverse complement strand
CAGTAAACTTAAGTGATACTGTTGGAGCGCTGCAGCTGTACTTACCTTCCAAAGACTCAAATAAAACTTTGCTTCTTAATGTTCTTCCTGTGTAGTGTTACTCTAAATGTAGGTTCATAATTGTAAGTCCACTCTACTGTAGCATGTCCTTCTTACTTCCAGAAGGGGATCAGCCCAACTTACTGACAAAACAGACATCTGGAAAATCTGATGCATATGTTCACTCTAGAGCTAATTTGAATTTCTCGTTTTGTAAAATGCATGCTAAGTGAAAGTGATATGCTTAGCTTTCTATTGTGCTTTGCTGATGGAATAGATCCTCTAAAAGGAATGAGTGTTACTGGGCCAAGGGCAACTGCTGAACTCTATACATCCAAGGAGAACAAATTAATATTCAGTCCATTCTCTTTAAACTGATCCGTATATTTGTCTTTCTGCAGTCCCTAAACCTCCAGAGATAGATCTAGCAGCATGTCTGGTTGCTGATAACTGCATAACAGTATCGTGGAAAATGCCTGAAGAAGACAGCAGAATTGATCATTTTGTACTGGAGTACAGGAAAACCAACTTTGATGGGCTCCCTCGAGTAAAAGATGAACAGCGTTGGGAACTGATAGACTATATCAAAGCTACTGAATACACATTATCAGGTAAAGGTTTTTTATACTTGAAAAACCAAGAATATTGGTATAACTCTATGCTTGGAAGTTTTGCAAAATACTCATTTTCCTGTATGTAATGAAGCTTCTATTGTTTCACATTAGTCTTGGGTGCTTTGAACAGTAACGCCTCTGCCTTTTATTTTGACTTTGAAATTTTATAAAAAATCATGTGTTAAATGAAGTTTACACTGATATTTAAGCTTGTTTTTTGTAGACTGAGATAAATGGAAGACAGCTATATGGAATACATCTTAGTCTTGTAAAAATTGTCAGTAATTAATATCAATTCAAGTTTCTAAACATTCACTTTTTAGGTCTGAAATTTGATACAAAATACATCAACATTAGAGTACAAGCTTGCAACAAAGCTGTGGCAGGAGAATACTCTGATCCTGTGACTCTGGAAACTAAAGGTAAAATTTGAGACTCTAACCTTAGATGTAGTGAAAACCCTGCGCTTACTTTTCTGCCTTCTGATATGAGCTTGTATGTTAAGTCTGCTTCTGCATGAGCACTGCTGAAATATGTCCTAAGTGAAAAGGAAAACAACCATTTCTGTAACAGATTAAGAAGTTTATTGGCACAAAGCTGGCCTTCTAGCATTCAGACACTAAAAATGGGGTAGTGATGTAACTTTTCCAACAGGGCTTGACATTGATTGTTTTGAACTGTGGATTGACAGTACTATGTGCTGCTACATCATGCCAACATACAGCAAGAGAAGATGAACCTTGGGGCTAAGCATCAGTAGGACTCTTATGGCATCTAAACTGTTGGTGTAGTTGGCTGGTTGTTGGTACTTGGCATGTGACAGGTAGTAGCTTTCTGTAAATAAAGATGCTGAAAAGAGTTTTTTGACTTTGTACTTGTGAAGTCTAATTACTGTCAATATTAAAAAAAATAGGCAGCTCCAAATTGCTGAAGTTCTTAAGTCATTGTGTTAGAAATCAATTGGTCTGAGGATGGTGGCTTCCTAACATAATTTTGTAATTAAACTAGAAGAAAAATTTCTTGGTAGTGTTTTGTGACAGAACACAATCTTAACTATTATGGTGGAGATAATGAACCTGAGGCTTAACTATAGCCAAGTCTGTAGTGTAGAGGGCAAAATGACTGATAGGAACTGGATGATCAAAATAGAAATTGTGTTACTTGTGAATGTTACTTTATAAAAACAAAGCTATATGCAATTTGAATGAGCTGATCAGCATTCTGGTAACTTCTAAAACAGTTTTAATACTCTTAAGCAACAGTCATTGTCAGATATATAGTATCCATTTAATAGCCACTTACATACCTTACTCCAGTCTAGAAAAATAATTCTGATTTTGTTTGGGCAGTTCTCATGCTTCCTGTATTATTTTCGTTATTCCTGTGTGAACATTTAGTTTACTTTCTTTAATAATCAGCCCACAGAAACTCAGTATCCTTGTCCATGTGCTTACCTTATTGTTTTTTAAACTTGTGTACTGTTGTGCTCTAAACTAAAAATCTCAAGTATATTTTCTTTCAGAATCAGACTATAATATCTGATGGTATTAGGACACTTACAGAATAGTCTGTAAATAAACATCTTTAGGGAACTTAGTATGTTGGATTAGTTTTGTTTTCTTGGATGAATGACTTTGTTGCAACAAGTACCAAGTCTCTTCTAGTTGCATGCACCCTCTACTGTTCTTGTATCTGCAGTTGACTTCACAGTTCAACTCTGCCTGTATGTGTTACCCTGTCAATTTAGTATGCTCCAAGTTTGCAATCCTTATCGTAAACACCTCGTTGCAGAATCAGTGCTGCAGAGGGTTGAAAATAAGCATGTGTTTTTAAATCATGCATGATTGTAAGAATCTAGGGAGTAGGCTGTAACTAGCAGAAGGCACTAGCTGAATTTAATTGCTGATACTGCAGCATTATTAAGATGAAAAAAGTTACTTTGGTGTAGCCTAGGCACTGAAGGTAGGTAGTTGGGCTTTATTTAAAGGGCTCCTTACCTTGATTACAAGTGTCAGACTAAAGCTGATGTCTCTATTAAGTTGAATAGTGCTCTGCTACAATACTGCCACTGCTTCTATTATTTTCTATGAATAGCCACTGTTGGGAGAGAGCATTATACCATTTCACTGTTTTGCATTTTGTCTGGACCAGCATTTGTTTTCAGTTTGGACAGTACTTCATCTCATCTGAACTTGAAAGTTGAAGATACCTATGTTGAATGGGATCCTACTGGAGGCAAAGGCCAAGAAAAAATAAAAGGGAAGGAAAATAAAAGGTAAGAACTGTTTTGCATAATTTATGTTGTCTGGGATGTCTTCTCTGGCGATTAAGGGAATAGGACGGGGGGCATTAAAGCACTTGAGGACAGTGGGACACCAAAGGAATTTTCATTCAGAAATCTCTCAGAAGAAATTTTAACTTTATTTCCCTTCCCCTGTCACACAGATGTGGAGGCTATTTATGGATGCTACTAGAAATGTGTCTTAATCATTAAATAGGATTTAATTCTTTTAAAAATATATTTGTTATTCAAGGCACTGGAATAACTTGTAAATGTGGTGGGTTGACCTTGACTAGCCACCAGGTACCCGCCAAGCTGCTCTTCCCCTCTTCAACTGGACAGTGGGAGAGAAAATATGACAAAAGGTTTTGCGGGTCTGAGACGAGGACAGGGAGATCACTCCACAATTATTGTCACAGGCAAAACAGACTTGACTTGGGGAAAGTTAAATTGACTTATTGCCAATCAAAAGTCAGAGTAGGATAATAAGAAATAAGAACAAATCTTAAAATACCTTCCCTCACCCTTCTCATCTTCCCAGGCTACACTTCACCCCTGAATTCTCTGCCTCCTCCCTGCAAGCAGCACAGGGGGACAGAGAATGGGGGTCATGGTGAGTTCATCATGTGTTGTCTCTGCTGCTCCTTCCTCCTCACACTCCTCCCCTGTTCCAGCATGGAGTCCCACTCAAGGCAGACAGTCCTTCACAAACTGCTCCAGTGTGGGCCCTTCTTACAGGGTGCATCCTTCAGGAATGGACTGCTACAGTGTGGGTCCGACATAAGGCAACAGGTCCTGCCAGCAAACCTACTCCATTGTGGCCTATCCATGGGCTACAGCTTCCTTCAGGGCACATCCACCTGCTCTGATGTGGGGTCCTCTGCAGGGTGCAGGTTGTCTGTACTCCTGTCTCCCAGCTGCTCTTGCACAGCAGTTTTTACCCTTTGTTAAATATGTTATCACAGTGGCACTACCACTGTCACTGATTGATTCAGCTTTGGCCAGTGTTGGGTCCATCTTGGAGCTGACTGGCATTGGCTCCATCTGACATGGGGGCAGCTTCTGGCATCTTACAGAAGCTACCACTGCAGTGCCTCTGCTACCAAAACCTTGCCACGTGAACCCAATACAGTAGATATGGTAAATGTCAGCAAGCAACTGATGTAATTTTATATTTATTAGTGTTGCAGGTCAGCATTGGTGAATAGAAAGCTTTTCTACTATAAAAAATAAGGAAAGAGCTGGCTGCTTTGTCCTTTTCAAAAAGCATAAGGTTAAATAAAATTGGTACTAGAGGTGGTGTTTGAATTTATCTCGTAACCTGCATTGGTGAGGTAGAGGTACCAATGAAACAAACCAGATAGCAAAAGATAACGGATAATGGAATGTAACTCTTGTAAAAGTGGCAGCCGTAAACATGTTTACCAACTTTTCATCTAGGAAAAGTACTTAAGTAACTTCAACAGAATTCTTGGTAGATTATTGAGTGTTGGGCACTTAGATGTGTGCTATTCAGAATCACTGAATATGGTTGGAAGAACATCAGTAGATCAGTCTACTCTGGCTAAGCCTTGAAATATCCAAGGATGAAGAGTGTGGTAACTTGCTGGGCTGCTATTCCAGGCCACTTTCATGGGAGGGGAGGAGTATTCTGATATCTGACTGGAATTTCCTGTGGTGCAATGAGTACCAGGTGCCTCCCAGCTATCAGTGTGCATGCCTTTCAGAAAAGCCTGAGTCAGTCTTCTTTGTACCTTCCTGTTATGTCATTCAAGCCAGTAATTAGCTCTTGTCTTCCTGAGGCTGAGCAAACCCAATTATCTTCCTGTGCTCCAGTCCTTAATTGTGTTGTTGGCCCTCCACTGGACTTGCTCTAGTGTGTCACTGTATAGTCCTGAGGAGCCCAGACCTGGACACAAGTCTTCAGGCTCAGTCTGACAAGTGCCAAATCGAGAGGAAGAGTAACTTGCCTTGGCCTCCTGGTTGCTGTCTTGCTGCTACAGCCCAGGATGTCGTTGGCCACCTCTGCCGCAAGGGCACAGTGCAGCCTGTTGTCAGCTGCTGTTGTCCACCTGTTGTCAGCTCCAGTTGTCCACCAAGACTCCCAGCTGCATTTCTGCAGAATTGCTTTTCCCTTATTTGCCCCCCAGCCTGTCCTGTTGTGTGGGGTTCTCTCATCTGGAGAATACTATCCATAGCTGTGAGCCTGGTGTTTAACTGGTTCTGCACACACTTGTTATGACCCACTAACCAGTCTCTTGAGGTGGGAATGGGTCAAAAGCCTTGCTAAAGTCAAGGTGTGAACAGTGTCCATTGCTCTTGCCTTGTCCACAGAACTGGCTACTTCTTCCTCAAAGACAATTAATATGTGCTTTAAATATGTGCTTTTCAGTATAAAAAGCACTGCTTGAGAATTTGTGAACAAATCCCTTCCTTATAGGCATATATTGCCAGAAGCATGGTAGAATAAGTTTTAGTGGCATCTTAAACATGGGGATTATTTACTATAGTAATAGAGGAGTTCTTTAATGACTACTTATTTCTGTTGACAGTGGCCAGAATCTTCTGCTGAAGAGCAATAGAAGGTGATAATATACCTCTTATTCATAGGATCTAGCACCTAGTTTTATTGGGAGTCTATGCTACTTTCCTTTGCTTGATGTAGTGAGAAATAAATCTAATAGCCTTTATCAGTAACAGTACACATATGCTTCTAAAAATTATTTTGAAGCTTAATTTGGATTCATAGAGATTATGTGTATATATTTTCCAGTGACCAGGAAGCAATATACCTGGAAGGATGTGTTGTAGTGTGTGGGAGACCTGATTTGCAATAATTGGAAGAGCATTAGGTATTCTAGTGTTGATACAAAGATCCCTGTTGTTTACAGATACATTGATGCTTACTTAATCTTCTGGCACATGACAGCACACTAAATTTTTTACAAATGCAGAATAGAGCTCCTTTCTGAGAACTTCAATTGTTTTAGTTCTTATTTTTGAATCTGAAAACCTTTTTGCCTCCAAACTTGTGCTATAGCTGTTACTAGACATCAGAGGAAAAGCAGTAAGAGTTTTTACACTTTCAAAGAGGATGAAGTTTAGCTGATGGCATGCATAAAAAGCGTCATGGCAATTTTACTTGTGGAACTAATTGTTCAAATGAGAGCCTCTTTTTTTGATATGTAAAGGCAGCTAAAACAGTCTCCTATTCCTTGTACAATTGTGTTTTTTAGTGTAAATTTTTTTTATGACTTTTCTCAAAACGGAGTATTACTAGAAATTATTTCTCCCATTCTTGCTCTCTTGCTCTTTTTCACTGGTTTAGAAGTTCTGGGACCAAAATAAATGCCCTGGTTCCTAATTTCTTGTAAGCTTTACTCTTCTGTATTCATCCATCAGGTGGATATATCTTTGGCTTGAGATAAGCAGTAAAGAAAACCTTGTGTAGGCAAAACAAGCTCTTGAAGCTGTGCAGTGTCAGTAGTTCTACTACACAAAGCGTATCAATTTCTGCTAAACTAAGTTTTAAAACTGCCTTGGAGATATCGCTACTTGCTCAACAAACTCTGGGAGTCTTATACCTTGTTTTTCCTTTGTGGTTGTCAGTAAAGAACTTCCCTAATTCCGGCCTTTGCTTTGGTAGGACATGGTCACATATTCAACTTTGCATCTCAGGCTGACCTTTTCTGGCAGCAGATTTAGATGAGCTTTGATTCTTGCAGGAGGCTTTTGTTCCCTGTTAAGAGTATCTATCTGTGCAATATTGTCTGCATTAGAGGGAAAATTTGAAGCTAGCTCCATAGTCGGTGGAAAGACTTGTACAGTTGTTTTAAACATCAAATGTGCAGCTTTCAAAGGTTGGATAGACATGATGGCAATAAAATTCTTAATGATCTATAACATTTATTAGACGAGAAAAAAGCCTCTGGATAACTTCTGATATCCCTTCCTGGATAACTTCTGATATCCCTCCTTGACCTTTCTTCTCCAAAAGAGAATACACATTGCTTGGAATATTTTTTAGTTTCTTAAATGGTTAAGAAGACTGAGACTAACTGCAGTGCTGTAGACGACAATCCTAACCATAAGATGATAATATCTGGTCACTGAACAGTAGAAGAAATGCATCAGTTACAGTACTAGCTAATGAAGACTGTGCTGTATGGGAAAATGGGAACTAAACTGACTATCTGCTATAAAATTTTCTGCCTTTCCCTATTGGAAGGGAGAACTAAGCTCCAAGAAGAAAACAAACAAAACCTGTTTTTTCAAACTTTTTATGCCAAGTATTTATTATTGTCTGAACCGTTAAAGGCTGTTAAGATTTTGAGTGGACAAAGCACATGCAGTGGCCATTTACAGAAGACTCGAACAAAATTAGTATTGAGGACCTTTTAATGTCTCCTAACTTTGAGAAAATACTAGCAAAGCACCTGCATGTCTGTCTTCTGGTGATTCTCTAAATGGCCACATTGCTTTCTGTGTAACTCACTTATACTAATCTAATAGAAAATTTCAGCAGCTTTTGTTGGCAGTGTGAGTGAGTCATCTCTGCACTTGAAGCAGGATGGAATCTGCAAAGAGTGATTGTTCCCCCTGAAATTATGCTTTAATTCTTGGCTTTACTTTTTTTTTCATGCTATCACTTGTTGCTTTTTTCTTTGGTAAGTAAATTATAGCTTCCTCCATGTTAACAAAATTCAAAAGCATTTGGTGTGGTGCACCTGCACAACATATACTTACCCCCTTCATGTAACTCTTGCAAGCAATCTAGCAGCTCAGCTGTCTTCTTACCAGTACTGGTAAATTTATATGCTAAATGGTGATGCTAAAGTAGACAACCTTTTAATCAGTGATTTCTTGTACACTTCTGTAACTGGAATGAAACAAACTTAGTCATGAAGATGAACTAGAGATTCTAGCATCCTTATGTATGACAGCTTAATACAACTCAGCTTTTGATTCCCATGTGACTTTATTTTAACGAAGGTATTAGGCAAAAGGGACATTTTCTAACCCTTTATGAAATGGTATTTGAGAACAATTCCAGAAAACTTGAAATCAGTGTTGACTGAACCAGAAAGGAAACAAGCTAAACTTCACTGTACTAGTGGACATTTAAGTAGCAATTAGCTTTACCAAACTGTAGCTGAAGGCAAAGTTGGAGAGAGAACTTTCTTTTGTGTGTGGTAACTCTTCTAAGGCTAATGTGTGATAGACTACAGAGGATGAAGATTTTAAAATGACTTCACATGTATTTCAGAGACTTATTTTGTACTTTTAAAATTTTTGGTCAATGAAATTAAACTGTAAACTGCATAGCTATTTGAGAAGTTAAAATTCTTTCCTACTGATTGCCTTTAAAATAATAACCAGATGTGATTACCTGGCTACTGGGGCTTAATATTCACTGTAATTTGCAAATAGCCTTCATTTTGTTTAATGGTTAAATTGCTAGGAATTATTTTTGAGGGCATAACTGAGGTAAAATAAGATGTTTGAAAACCTCATTAGGTGAAAATTATTCTGGTTTACAACTGATTGCTCATTAGAATATTCTCTAGAGTGAAGTGTCTCTTCTATTTATTTTGCTATTGCTTCCTGAGAGATTTTTCTAATCATACTTTTCAAAAGCAAAGACTTTCTTGATTGGGATTAGACTCTTAAATTTTATAGCGACTCTTAAGGACTTGCTGTGTGCTTCTCAGCACGATGTGTTGTGACACAGTTTTCTTTTGTGTAGTCTTTGATAGAGTTAATCAGGTAAAATGCCCACCCTTCAATGTAATTTTGGTGGGTTTTTTTTAAGAGTTGTGGTGCACTAAAATCTGGAAGTCTCACTTCATCTTTTTTAATATAAATTTTGTTTAAAGTTGACACTCTTGGCTTTTGTATCATCTTTAGTGTGTCTATTTTGAAATAAAATTATCACAATTTTATTCCTTTCATTCTTCATTGGCATTGTGGTTTAACCCCAGCCAACAACTAATCACCACGCAGCTGTTCACTCACTTCCCCCTGCCACCCAGTGGGATGAGGGAGAGAATCAGGGAAAAAAAAAGTAAAACTTGTGGGTTGAGATAAGAACAGTTTAATAGAACAGAAGAGAAGAAACTAATAATGGANGATGCCCAGTTAGTCCCTGAGCAGTGATTTTCCCCCCCCCCCCCCCACTCCCCCCAGTTTATATACTGGGCATGATGTCACATGGTATGGAATACCCCTTTGGTCACTTTGGGTCAGCTGCCCTGGCTGCGTCTCCTCCCAACTGCTTGTGCCCCTCCAGCCTTCTTGCTGGCTGGGCATGAGAAGCTGAAAAATCCTTGACTTGGTATAAACATTACTTAGCAACAACTGAAAACATCAGTGTGTTATCAACATTCTTCTCATACCTAGCTCAAAAACAGCACTATACCAGCTACTAGGAAGACAATTAACTCTATCCCAGCTGAAACCAGGGTAATTGGGTTGTGCATTTTCCTGGGATTTCAGTCATTGCTTATAGAAGCCATACATGTGCTGAAAAACCTACCTTTAACACAAGTGATGTTATTTTCCCATTCACAAGTATTTAAATTCCAGTGAAAATTAGACATTTTGGAATTATCAGCAGTGTATTCATACTTACCTGATTGTTGTAGCAGATCTACAAGACGTATTAGAAATCTTATGCAGAAAACCAGAAACATGAATTCTAAGATTCTGTGTAGTACAGGCGAAACACTGTTTTATACAGGCATTCATTCAAACCATGTGCCACGCATCTGCTTTTTTTTTTCCTCCTGTTTGGTTTCTCAGCTGCTTCTGATTGTTTGCTACATTGTCTTGTATTTTTTCTGGCTGTCATACCTTGACTCAGTTCTTGTGCATGCATACTGTTAGGGGTGTTAAGTGGCTGAACTAATGTGTCATTTCAGTAGCTTATGTAAGTTTATAGCACCCTAATTGACTTGGGAAAACTTGTTTGAGTGTGCAGTTCTGTAATTGTGTCCAAATCTTGAATGGTTCATTTTTTAGAAGTGGTGTACCATCTCCGAAGAGGACATCTATTAGCACAAGGTCCTCAGCGAGGGGCAGCAGAGATCACTTTACTGGTGAATCATACACAGTGTTGGGTAAGGTGAACTCTTTACTTCTGTTAGGGGTGTAACACTGTGGAAGGGCAGATTAGGTAAGAATTTGAGGGAAAACTTGTGATTGTTCAAGGTTGTGTACTTGATGCTGTGCTGCACAGAGCTACTTTTGCTACAGCAAGTGCCTTCAAGTCTGTTGAAGCTCTTTGACAAAGCTCTTAGTGACTGACATTCACTGTTATTAAATGTGAATTGATGTTAAATGTATCTTTTCTCTAGTGTAAGTAAAAACTGTCTCATTATTCTATTTTATATTTATATTCTATTTTCTTGTACATGAAATTTTTTGTTCCTTATAGTTTAGATTTTTGTATTTCTAAGCCTTCGCCTTAAAATAAAACAGAGAAGACATCACTGGTGCCTATATGGAAGCAACCATTGTAAGGTATGCTTAATTATAGCAACTAAATACTTTTTTTTTGGTAGGAGATACTGCTATTGAAAGTGGACAGCATTACTGGGAGGTGAGAGCCCAGAAGGACTGCAAATTCTACAGCGTGGGAGTAACATACAGAAACATAGGGAAATTTGACCAGCTGGGAAAGACTAATTCAAGTTGGTGCATCCATATCAACAATTGGCTGCAAACCACGCTTTCAGCAAAACATAACAATAAAACCAAAACTCTAGATATACCTGTTCCAGACAGAATGGGAGTATACTGCGACTTTGATGGAGGTAAATCACATTCTTAGGAGATTTAGCTAAAACTTAGTTAGCTATGCATGTCAAATTGAAGCGGTACAAGGCTGAAGTAATACATTACTTCCAGATTGATATAGTGTCTTGTGAAAATAAGGCCCAGAGCTGTTTGTGTAATACTGCTTGTAATGTTGTATCACCTGGGTTCATCTATGTGACAGAGCTACTGAGAATTTTTCAGCGATGTGGACTGTATTTAGTGTGTTCTAGAAACCTTTCCCTGGAAGAGAATCAATTTTACAAAAAGTTACACAGCAATAGCATTTAAATTTGTATTTCAAATTTTCTGCCTCTTTTAGGTCAGCTTGCATTTTATAACGCAAACTCAAGGGAGCTGTTATACACCTTCAGAACAAAGTTTACCCAGCCATTATTACCAGGCTTCATGGTCAGTATCTGTAAAATTCTCTTCAGTTTCTAGCATTGAATTCAGTTTACTGTAGATTTAATTGTTTTTTGAGGGAGGAAACTGGGAGCACTGTTTTTGGCTAACAAGTTTAAAAAATGTTTGTTTTCTTTTTATTTCATGTGGTGCTTATAATAGCATTCCAATAGGAGAAGTCTGCACCTGGATGTCTTGGCTATTTAAATAAAATTAATTAAATTTTTGTAGGGTAAATTAATAGCACATGCCAGTAGCTGATGAGCCTGCTGCAATAATTGACCTGAACTGATGCAGATAGAAGCCCACGATGCTGCAAACTGTCAGAGCAGGTGTCATGAGACAGAAAAACAGCAGATGCTTCCCTCTGAGATGCAAGACTCTACCTTTCAAGTCTTTAAAAGTTCAGTGGGATTTTCTTGCCAGTCATTTCACTGGTCTGCATAATATTTTTGTGGCTCCATGCTAATCAGTGAAAGCTTGCTGCAATTCTAAAGACTCAAACCTTGCAAGAAATGCATAGGAAAAAGACAGGGTATAGGTCTGGGAAAACTTAGGCATCTGGAGGAGGCTAGCATGCTAGCTCATAGTAACAACTCAGTTGCCTAAGGCACTGATCTCTAGCCTCTTGTAATTCAGCCCATAGAAAGCACAGCGTGGTAATTTTAAAGTGTAATTAGGCCAATTAATAAAGTTGATTCTTCTTATGGGCATGGAGGAGGAATAGAAAAGTAGTAACTTGCCCAGGCAGCCTTATGTCTACCATTTCCAAACACCTGATTTTTCACTTGTGTCAGATAGAATTCCTTTCACAATTTCTACTGTTGGCTAGATGTACCGACAATAGGAGTCTAGATTTTTAATAGCTCTTTATTTGGAGATGACTAAGCAAGTTGCTTTACTGATACTTTTCAACATATGGGGAACAGAAACAGCTTCAGAACTGTTGGGATACATGTGTTAGTCATCCTGGTCAGCATTGCTAAGGCTCACTCATTAAGTCAGTTCCTAAGGCATCCAAGGAAACACTTGCATACCACACTTCAGCCTATTAGTCTGCATTTCATGCAGCCCCTAGTACTTAGTGATAGCAGTCTTACAGACACTACTTGGGTTAGCCTGAACAGTTAAAATAAAAGTGAGAAGCTACTTAATTACAGCTCTCAAATTTATTCCTAAATGTGGAGATACATTCTTTCATGTAACTCAGTTGTAGAGTAGAGGTCACTGGCACCTGTGCCCCTGAAGCTTCTCAAAACTTAGATTTTTTTGCACTATGTTAAATTGACATAATTCTGCCGGATCATACTAAAACTAAGCGCTACTTTCAGACCCTGGAACATAGTGTGAGTATTGCTTTTCATTGTCATTCTAAGTACTTGCTGCTAGCACATCAGTCTTCAAAGAAGTTTTCCTATTAGGAGTGAGTCTTTTAGTATTAGATCTTAGATTTGATTATAAACTTTGGAGTCATAAAGCATAGTATGTGAAGTATCTTAGACTTTGGTCTTAAAAATTAGCTTCTGCATGATTAGAATTTTTTAGAGTGCTGTGACTAGAGAGCAAGAGAGAAGACAAATGCAGCTACAGGATAAGTTTTGTGTTCTATTGTGGGATGGGAGAAGAGAGATGTAGATGCTTCATGATGGTGAGAATATTGATTTTTTTTTTTTCTTTTTTTGTCCCTTAGATCTGGTGTGGTGGGCTTACAGTGGGTACTGGATTGCAGGTGCCAAGTGCTGTGAGAATGCTCCAGAGAAGTGAAAATGGATTGAGTGGTTCAACAAGAAGCCTAAACAATATTGCCTAGTAATGTCTATTAAACACTTCTATTGCTGAATGTTTTTTCTTCTGTGTAGCTGCTACTCACAGAAGCTTGTGAGCATTGGACTAAACTGGGTTTGCTACCTGGTGCTGTTTAAGGGCTTGGGTGCTGATAGTGCAAAGGTTTGGGTCTAAAGTATTAGGAACCTACTGTGAATCCAGACAGAAATGTCAGACAGAAAACTGAACTGTTGCCTATTTGAAAAACAAGTGGAGAAATCAAAAGCTGTAACTATGTACTTCTCTAATACTGTATGTAAGCATTTTGCTATGGATTTGAATATTAATTTTGTTATTAATATTATTTTTCTATGAAGAATATAACATACCATTT
>VYZV01005982.1:75986-87746 GCA_013401275.1 Pandion haliaetus | reverse complement strand
GGCCTGCTGGCTGCAGCCGGCGGGCTGGCGGCGTGGCCTGCCCGGCGCCCCGTGTTCCTCTGCCGGCGCGCAGGGAGGATCTGGGAAACCGGAGAGAATGAGCGACGCCGCTCTGCTTCCAGGCGGTGATCGGGAGCGCCCCGAAGACTGATGCAGAAAATCAATAAGAACGCGGTCCTGGCGCTTCTTTCTCTGACCAGCCTGGTTTTCCTCCTCTTCCAGTTGTACTATTACAAGTTCTACCTGTCGCAGAAGGTGAGAGCACGCTGTCCCCCACAGGCTTGCTTTTGTGGAATAACCCGGTGTAATGCCTGCTCTCTTCAGAGGCCTTCAGCAGCATTGACGCCACCCCCAAACTTCTCTCATACGGGTAGCAATTCCTGTGGTACTGACACGAAGCTGGTAGGTTGACCGAGGAAGTTTCTGGTGGCAGGGGTACAATCAGATTTCAGTTGTCATCCTGACATTCAAGCCATTATGTCAGCCAGAGGCATCCCATTAAGTCTAAAATGGGATGCTGTTCAGTGTTCTCAGCTGCAGGTTTGAGCCACCGAGACTTTTAATCTTCACAAGCTTTCCTACTCTTGTTGTCTACTGAATTACTGAAAGTGAAGCCAAACCAAGCGCTATCTTAGGGCTTTCCTGAAGAAACGAGCAAGGCAGCATTTATTGGTTGCAGGTTTTTCAACAGAAGTGTTTTTAAAAGAAAACCCAGCTTTTTCTGCAGTTGTCTTAGTGCTTTGTGATTCAGTGTTCTTAATTTTCTAGATGTTACAGCCTAAATCCTGCTTTGGTACCACCAGTGGAATGTTTAGCTGAGTGTGACTTTCTGTAACAGAAAAAGAGATAAATTTTACTATAAATGAAATACTCTGGGTTTTTTCATAGCTTACAGTTGCAATGCAGATTCAACAGAGGAAGTAATTTTATTTTTGCAGAAGAACCGCATGGATATCATGTTTCCTGAGTTTGTTTTCTTTTGGTGAAGACATTCTTAATAAATGCAGGCAGTCTTAGTGCTAGGTGGTACCACAATCTTTGACATCCTTCTTGCAGTTTCTGATGGTAAACAACGAGGCAGTGAATGAGAAGTTCTTCACACTTTTGAAAAGCTAAAAGCTGAGCCACTAACCACCTTGGCTTTATCATATGAATATATACTCTCTTTCAAGTGTAATTCTCTAGGATTACATATGGAAAGACTGAGGCATAGTCCTGCTGTCTTTCCCCCAGTGGTATTTGCCTAACAATGTTTGTGTTTGTCATCTTCCTATTTTGCATTTACTGGCATATTGACTTAGAAACCTGAGGCCTGATCATGCAATCCTTGCATGTCTGGAAATCCCCAGGGCTTGCGTTGTCCTTCTAAACACACAAAGCCAGAGCAGTTGTTTGTGATTTCACGTTCAGTACTGTAGCTGGGTGACCAGAAGGATAACCACCACCATAATTATCAAGTGCTAACTGAATAAATGCCCCTGAATGTCCTGTTAAGAAATCCTAACCAGAGATTCAACTGAAACTTTCCTTTTTTTTTTTTTTATTTCTACCTCCCCCTCCCCTTCTTTGGTTTTGATAGAATGGAGCAGTTTTTTCCAAAGTCAGAGGAAGCCAGTCAGGCCAAGACAGCACTAGATGGGTATGTACAATGTCATTGGTTCATACAGTTTTTCTGCAAGTCTTGGAGAACTCACGTGGAATTGCAAACTTGGGGTCCAGTATTCTTTCTTCTTCACTGGGGATTTTCTAGGAGATACTTACATCACTGACTAAAGTTATGAAGTGTTTCAAAACATCAGTTTGAAATGGAATTGAGAAACAGTTACAGCTTAGCAGCCTTTCCCTGTGCAGTCTTTAGTACTGTTGTTAGTTTTACGAAGCAAAACTTGTTCTTTCTGAGACAGAAATTTTGATCTAGGCTTCTGTGTTCTTTCAGACTGAGTATTGAAAAGATTGGCTTACTTGATGTGCAGCTTGTTTGATAGTCAGTAGCATGGTAAAAGATTGGCTGCAAGTCTCAGGTCACAGAATACCCCTTTGCTTGCTCCAGTGGTTTAACCTGCTGCTTAATGTTTTGTGTTACTTGCTTATGCTGGGTCATAAAGCTCTTCACAAGTGGGAAAATGTTACATTTCAGCATTCACTGGTTGCTGTATTCCAGTGTTAAGGAGCAGTGTTAGGAGTGCCATTAGATACTTTAAATGGGATATTTTTTGTTGTGTCTTGCTTCAGGTTTGCAGGATTGAATGAACCAAAACATCATGTTGGCCTCAGGGAACCGGAAGCTCAATTATGATACTTGTAGTTAGCATTTGTTTGGAAACACTTTTACAGAAGTCTTTTGTTAACAGATCTCCCAGTGGAAAAACAGCACAGATGGTTAAAGAGAATGATGTGCTGGGAGCTGGCTGCCTTTTGCTTTGAATGCAATATGGTTATGTTACTAGTTCGCAAAATAGCTGTTTAAATGCCTTGTTTCTGCTGGGCAAGAGAGGTCTGAGGTGGTCTGCTTAAGAGCTGTTCTTGGGAGTAATCCAAACCAACTGCTCTGTGGACTGCTTGCTTGTGCCAGGAATGTCTCACTATTCTTGGAGGTGGGACCCCTTGGGACTGCCTAGTAGGTGTCAGGTGACATGGTCACAGTGGGCTTCCAATCTGCCAGTCTGTGGACAGAGTTCTCATTAGGCTTTAATTTGATCTTACGAGATCATTTGTAACAAAGCAGAATGCTTCACAGTCCTGTCAGGAACCTGTTGCACTCCAGGCTTTCTTCAGAGTCTCTGCATGATGAGTCCAAAATACTCTATTTGAATGCATTTCTTTTAGCCACTTGACATCATCACCATCTCTTTCTACCAATTATTTAAGTTTCAACTAAAAGCATCTATTTCCCTGGAGAAGTGACAGGGGGGAGAAAAGTAGATATTTTTTGCACAGATTTGCTTCCTGTTCATCAGTCTGATCTGCTAGTTACAGAAATAATGCTAGCGCATCACTTACCTTTCAGCTCCATATAGCTGAAATCACTAACAGGGTGGCCTTGCTTCTGCCTGTACAGCACATGTAGTGCTGCTGCCTAAATTCTCTTTATTGATCCACATTCTGTCTTCATGTTTTTACATCTCCCTGAAGCCAAAGCCCCATGCCAGAATTGGAGGTTGGCCTGTGGAATCTGATTGAACAGACTCAGCAGCTGGACAGGAGGAAGGTTAGAAAGTCAGGGTCAGCTTGCTGGGCAGGTAGCTTGGGCAGTAGGCCATTGTTTTCTCTTATCACATCTCTTACAGAAACCTTGAGATGTAACAGACATAAAGCCTGACAGTGCTGTTCTAAGCAAATATTTTTTTCTGATTAAAATGGTGCTTTAAGTCATTTAATTTAATACAGTTAAATACATCAGCTACATTTTTAATAGCAGGATGGCTGTGATTGCTGTAAATCTTCTGTGTGCTTTGGACATATTTAAATGTACTTGATTAAAATTTTCCACTGAGTCAAGTTAATAAATCCTCTCATCAGGCACAGGACTTTCTTGCTACAGCTATTAACCCCTTATGCAGCATTGCCATGGTTGAGTGCCCTGTGTACACTAGTATCCAAAGAGTGGATAGCGCTCACTTCCTACCTTCTCACTGTATCATCCTTCATACACAGCCAGCATCATGCTGAGGTTTGGGGATACTGTGTGGGAGTGGGTCAAAAGCCTTGCTAAAGTCAAGGTGTGAACAGTGTCCATTGTTCTCACCTTGCCCGCAGGCTTCTTCAAAGGCAGTTGGTGCGATTAGGTGCAGTTTGTCTTTGGCTGGCTTTCCCAATCACATCCTTGTTCTTCACGTGCTTGAATGTGACTTTCCAGGGGCTTTTGCTCCAGAAGCTTCCTGGGGACTGAGATTAAGGTGACCAGATTTCCACAGATCCTCCTTTTTGAAGATGGCATGAGATTTGCCTTTTCTCAGATGTGAGGAACAGCTTCTGACCACCACTGCCTTTCAAGATGTTGCGGAGCAGCCTCAGAATGACATCAGTCAGCTCCGTCAGTACCCACACATGCATCACATCTCATCCTATAGTCTCTGGTTTATTCAAGTGCTTTCCAAGTCAATATAGAGCTGGAAAGAATTTAGAGTTTAGCCTAGAGTCCATTCTCAAGACTAGCGCTCTAAAGTGCTTTAACTTGTAGAAAGTTCTAATTGAAGTTGAAAGGCTTTTAGTCTAAGCCTTAGAGACCTGGAAAGCCTGAGAGCAGCCTGTTCTTCTGAAAGAGAAAATTTTCATTTCCACAGTTGTTCATGGGAGTAAAGCACACATTCAGAAAATATATTGGGAGATAAGATTTCCTTCTGTCAGTGGGTTGTTTTTTTCTTCCTTTTGTGAAAGGGTTTTAATGTGTTAACCTTTGCACGGTTAAACGTGGTGTTTCTAACCTAAAATTTTGTCCTCTGTCAAACAGCATGTAGTTAGGAAGTTCCTAGGCTTACTATCCAGTCACAATATACCAGTGTATCTGATTGATCCTTTGATTCTGGGACTGATTGATAAAGACATTGAACAGATCAGAAGTTCTCCTGATGGCCCTAATCCAGAATGCAAGTACTTTTGTGCTCCAAGAGACTTTACTACGTTTGCACTACTGGACAAAACATGGAAACATGAAGTAAGTGCCTTTTCTTCAGTTCACATGTGTGTATTGTAATGCATTCAACTGTTACATGATTTTGTGACATAATGCTTTCATATTTGTATTAAGGCCTCTGAAATCATTGCGTGGAAACCTTGTAAAGGTGTTGGTAGAGGAAACTGGTTTTTTAAAAGTAAAAGGTATCCAGGCAATAGTCATAAATACTTGTAGTAAGAGGCCACACCAAAAAGAAAAAACAAAGTCGTCTGTTGGAAAGGAGGAGGGAAAGCCTTAAGCCTGTAATGTAGGTACAGCCATAATAAATCTCTAGTTTGGGGATCTATCAAGGAGGAAGTGCAGGTATTGATGTGACAAGGCTGGAAAGATTATCACAGTCTAATGGTTTACATTTCTTTCAGGACATCCTTGTACTTAACACCATTTTATTTTGTCACTTAATGTATTGCTATCTGTGCTTTTCTTTGATGTTCTGAGATTTTTAAATGGCTGTGTTATAAAGTAGAGGTGTAGCATGTGATGAAGGACAAAATGGAATCCAAGATTATTTCATCAATTAAGTGTAGTCTGGAAATATTTGTTAGATTAATTTTTGCGGCCTAAAGATACCAGTGACAGCTTTTTTTCCTTCTTTTTTCCTCTTTTTTTTTTTTTAAAAAAAAAAAAGCAGGCAACATTAAAATGGTCTGTGACTATTTGACTGAAGAAGTCCCACTCAAGTGAAGAGGGGTGGCACTCTGAATCTGATGAGGCGGTTGTTTTACCCATAGCTGTAAAGGAATTAAAGAAACTGAGAATAAGGTTGTATGGCAGCACAGTAATATAAATCCATCTCCCCATTCCTTTGTGGCTTATTGATAATATCTGTAACATCCAGAGGAGAAGATGATATGCCTGTACAAAACAATTCAAGGGGGGTAACTGAATGGGTCTTCACATGCTGATTGGTTCTTTTCTTATCAGCCAGAATTTCATTCCATTTTTCTATGGAAATATGAAAACCTGGTAGCTAGTGCAATGTTCGGTGTTTGGTGAGATTTAGACAAATATTTATGTACATTATAAAAGAAGATTTTGCAGTAATCATTTTTGTATTAGTGGTATCATTATTCAAGGACTTATGCACTCCAAGTATGGCACAAGTTTGAGGATGCAGAGAAGGGTGCTATGGCAAGGAGCAAACCTAGTCCAAGCATGGCTTACAACATTTATTTGTTGTTTGATTGAATAGTTTGAGGGACAAAATTTGAGACAAGGAAATACAGTGGTTGTAATTGGTTGTGGTTGGTGATCTTTAAGGTCTTAGCAATTTTTGAGTAGTTTGTGCTTAAGTCTGGTTACAAAATGAAAATGGGGAATAATGTCAGTTATAATAAGCATTTAGCATTTAATTTTGGTTTCTCTAATCTTTAGTTTCTCTCTCTCTCTCCTTCTGTTTCTCCCTCTCATTTTTAGGTGGGCCTTTTTAGAACTGCTGAGAAAATGGGGTTCCAATGGCTGAAGATTATAAACAAGGACCCCCGCTTGGACGGGATGGATGACCTGTCTGGGATCGAAATTCCCTTGCACTACATATTTAAACTGGCATCTCATGCCATTCACCTGGTGGTGTTCTATGAGAGGAGCGGTAATTATCTCTGGCATGGCCCCCTGAGACTCAAGCAACATATGGACAGAAAGTTTGTGCCCTTTCGGAAACTCCACTTTGGTCGCTACCCTGGAGCATATGAAAAGTGAGTTCAAAACAGAGGGGGGAAAAACCCATAATGGCACTTCCAAAGTAAATTCTTTCTCCTGTATATAAAATTATTCTTTTTCCTAAAGTCAGGTTGTAAAATTCAGCTTATGTATGGTTCAGCCCTTAAGGTGCAGGTAAACTAAGGTATGAAGGTAAATCCAATTCTGTTTACCTGAAAAGAAGAGCTTCCAACCATTCATAAATAAAGAACATTTTAGAGGAAGTTGCTGTGTAGCCAGGTCAAAGCAGGCAGAAAGATGAGAAAAGTCAAAGAAGTCATGGCTGAGGTTGGATCTTCTGCTAGAGTCAGTGGTTTGCCATTATATATACTTAAAAGTTTTAAATCTGTTGATAGCCACGTGTGTTGTCAACACAGGAGTAAAGTAGAAGTGGCAAGAGATTTAGCACTAGCTGCTAGATACTTGGTGTTCCTTCTGTAACAATATGTATCCAAAAGTTGAATACAGATATGGAACATTAAATGAAAAGGGGAAGCAACAGAAATCCATTCAGTAACAGTCCAAATAATCAGTGTTAAAGAACATGAATAAAGAGTGGTGACATTTGTACCACAAAGACATGTGCCAACCGTTGCATCTAACCCATGCTCTTAATGTGCTGAGAGGACTCCTTTCTTGCATAAATGTTTGAATTGATGGTGTTACTTGTCCATAGCTGTATGCTTAAACTTTGCATTACATTGGTAAAGTTACTGTGAATGTCCGCCTTTTCCTACAATGCTTTCAACAGCAGTATTTCAGGAAATACAGATCACGGCAAATCTTGCCACTATTTTCAAAGCCAAGCACATATCACTAGGCTTTGAGAACAGTGTTCCTGTACGGTATGTGTATATGCCATAAATCAGAGAAAAACAGCTAGATGTTTCACAGGTCAAAATAAATTTGTTAAACTTTTTCCTTAAATTTACACCATTCTTTCTTCCTTTTAAAACATGGAATCTGTACTGATTATATGCCTGAACATTTCAAGTTGACTGTGTAAGCTGTTAAATATCACATTTCAATCATTGTGAAGGCTGAACAGTTTTTAAATTTCAAATGCAAATAGCTGCAAAGTACAGGGTAAAATCTGGTTCTTAAGTGCATCCCATACTTAGACAACTAAATAAACAGTCTGAATTTTCAAATGCACTGAACAACAGCTCTGAACAAATTCAGTGCAAGTCTTAAGTCAGTAAAGGAATCTGTGATCTGACAAACTAAGTGTGGGCTTATAGGCACAGAATTTCTTTTTAAATAAAATTTTGAAGTGTATGGGGAATTTGTTGAAGCTCTTGTTGCTCATCTTTTATAATTGGTTTTGGGTATATTTGGACAGAGGAGTCACTGCTGGTAGTATGCATTAAGATTTTAACCTGAGCTAGAGGAAAAAATGGCTTGTGGTTTGGAAAGGAGTTGCATGGGGTAATGTTATCATCTTTCTTTCCCTGCAGGCCAGAACTTCTGCTTGTTTCCATTGATGACTTAAAAGTTCAAATTCCAAAAAACCCATCCAGTTTTCTAGAGGAGATGTCACACTCTAGATTTCTTGAATGTAGGTACAGAGAAGCTCGGGCTTTCTTTCAGGTTAGTGGTAATCAGGTATTTTCTCAGAGATGTAATGTATGTTTTCACTGATTGACCCAATCCTACAAACAGTGCACTGTTTTTTACCTATATAGGACTGTTCACATACATAAAGCTAAATACAGCCTCTGAGATTCAATCCACAGAGTTTAGTAAGTGGTAATAAAACTAAAACTTTAACTGAAAATCATGGTCTGTCTTTTTTACTTCTGAGTGCATTTTATTGCATTTTCCAAAACTTTGAAAAGGTAACCAACATGTCCATAGTTCTCACATATTTTTACTGCTTGTAAATAAGATTTCTTGTAAATAAGACTCAGATCTTGTGTATCTTTGTGTGTTGAAAATTTTCCTTATGGCAATTCTCAATTTTTGGAGTAGTATTTCATTTTATATTCTTTTGAACCGTGCACTGCAGTTCCACGTTCCTAGTTTGGTTTATTTGAAATGGTATATTCATTTCAAAATGGCTTATTTTGTTGCTTTTTGAGCATGTAAGCTAATGTTTTCACCACTATTTAAAGCATTATGTTTAGAATATTGCTACCTGATTTAGAAGATAGTAGGAAACTTTCTGCTGCAGTGTGGGGAGTGTTTTGTCCTACCTTGAAAAGGGCTGAGATATAAAGTGGTCATGAGTTGCCACAGTTCAGACTGTGGAATCAGAATCGGGTCACTGAATTTGAGCTATCTGTGATTTCATGGAAGGGGAAAAAAAGAGGACATTAGAAATTCAGACATTTGGGGTCTTGGGGAAGGGACTTCTCAGGGAATCAAAGACCATCCTTGTTCAATCTAGTAGGCTGTAGCTCCCCATACGTGTAGCAGGAGGGTTACTATACCCAAAGGTACCTGTGTGTTGTCAGTTCACCTGGAAAGGACAGAAATTGTAAGCATGCTCCACTTCAGCTCTAAAACCTCCAGGCAGCAATGGCCACAGGCAGAGAAAATGTGCCTCAGAAGGTGTATTGAACTTTGCTGGAGCTTTAATATTGAAATAAGTAGCTGGTACCTGTCTTGAAAAGTACTCGTTTCAACTGTTTGTTGCCCAAGAGCTCTTAATGAAATCAGTCATGGAGTGGAGTGGTGCATTGCTCCTGTGTATGGTTTGGTAATGTTTGCCCAGGCTGCCGTGTTGGTTCTGGCTTTGCATTAACAGAAGGTCTTGCCACAGTTGTAGCTGGAAGATGGGCATGCAATTTTCTGTTCACGTTGTTTCCACTCTGTGGAAGTTGCCAACGTGCAGTTGTAACACTCGGTGGCGCCAAATAAACTGACGTGCTGGAAGTGACTGATTCTGTCCCTGCTTTCCTGCTGGACTCTGGGTGTTGACTTCAGCCTGTGCAGAACTAGGGTTCGTCTGTGTTGTTGCCAAGTGTTGAGAATCAGTGTCTAATACATATATCCTTACTCTATTTTACTGTGAATTTACATTCTGCTAGTTTGGAAAAACTGAAGATTGATGTTTCAGAGTTTATAAATTTTAACTTGTCTTTCTAGTGCATGTTCTCAAACTGGGCTGTATATGGGAAAACAGATACTGCCCAGATATTAGTTAAGTAAATTTTTAAAGGTCATTTTTTCCTTAGGACACTGAAAAATGAAGGGACATACTTGCTCTCTGACATTCGTTTGCTTACTTTTCCTTTGCCTTCCAGCTGTATCCTGATGATGCCTCTCTTGATGCAGTGGAGTTCAGAAAAAAAGCAAAATCCTTGCTCCATCTGGCTGCCCTGACACTGAATAACTTAGGAGTAAAGTTCTGGCTGAGCAGTGGAACATGCCTTGGTAAAACATTTGTGTTATGTTGCATTTTTAAACTAATCTAAAATTTTAAAAGTTTCATCCTCTATTGCTTATGATGTCAGCCAAGGTTAAATGTACTGGGTTGGAAGGTAATATGTGGCATTAGCTGTATTGAAATAGGCATTTTTGCTCCTGACAAAATGCTTTTTCTTTAGAAACCCAAGCCTTGGAGATGCTGAGCAAGTTTCCAGTGAAGCATTTAATGTTGTTAGCAATTATCTGTGTTGTGTTGATCACTGCTTAGAAACTAATCAGCAGCTCCCTAAATTCTGTGACTTGGAATTTACTGAGATGCTAGTTGGAAAACACAGTGATGGGCACATATTTCTGCTGTCCATTTAGACTCTCAGCTGATTTTTCTTCCCATGCAATTTGGTGTTTATCACTGACTTTTAAAACATAGTTAACATTTCCTTATTTATTTTAAAACACGTTTTAATAAAATGTCAGCCTATTAGAGTAGGTAGCAAGTTTTCAGTTCTGCTGAAGATGGAAGGTAGTATCTTATCACTGGTAAAGATTCTTTTATTATTGAAATAGGTTGTGAAAACTCATGTGTGTGCACACCTGACTTGTATTTTTTTCGTCCTAGGGAATATAATTTTCTGAATGAACAATTACTGAAAGCTGCTTTAATGAAACAGACAAAAGGATGTCCCAGTTCTTGTCTCACTGTTTTGCAGTGGTGATTGAAAGATGATGAACGTCTCACATACTATTTAAAATAATAGTTTCATGTTAAAAGCACAACTGTAGCCCTGTAACTGTTCATTGCTGATTACATTTGGGCTCAGGCAAAGAATATTTTTTCTTTAAAGACATTGAGATTAGAAAACTGAAAATATTTTATCTTTGAAAGAGTTACTGTTTTTTCTCATTCTTGGCTTTCTGGAGGAAAGAGCTGGCTATAAGTGCAGTAATATTTGTTTTCCTTGATGTGGTTCATTTCATAGTAGAGAAAGGCAGAAGTCTTGTTCATGGCCTCGTTTAAAGATCTTTGCCTGGTGACGTAATGGCAGTTCATTTTTATGTTGCTTTTGTTCTATTGATACATTGCTCATGTTCCTGAATTAGCTAGTCTGTTTTTCCTTTTTTGTTTCCTCAGGCTGGTATAGACAGTGCAATGTCATTCCTCACAGCAAAGATGTGGATTTGGGAGTCTTTATAAGGGACTACAAAGCAGATATCATTCCAGCCTTTCAGAAAGCAGGGTTACCACTGAAACACAAATTTGGCAAGGTACATAGATAATGAACAATTTGTTTAATGTGTCTTTCTGTAGGATCGTAATTTTTAATTACAGATGCAGATCACTTATGTAGAAGGGGGTACCTGAAGTCTCCTCGGCAGACATTTCCTCATTAGGGTTTTACCTAAACATATAATCTTGTTGATTTTTGTATGTTCTCTTGGATGGTGTGTGAGAAAATACCCTTCTTAATACCTTCAGCCTTGTTTGGGGAGTCTGAATTCCACTTCAGAAGTTTTTAAAAGGTTTTAAAGGGGTGTAATCTGTCTCAGTGGTGCTAGGGAAACTTAAGAATCAAGGTAAAATTTAGTCTTTGAGATTGGATGGGCCTCATCATATGGAGGATTGGTGATAGCTCTGAGATTATCTGTAGCCTTGTATGTAAAACTAGCAGAAACAGGAGGCTGGCTTGCAGTGAGCGCTGGGCTTGTTTGTTATTAGCTTATGTGGATCTTTATTTAGCTTTGCTTCAGAGTGTAGACTTCAGAATGGTAGAGAAAGACAAAATTACAGGAATATGAAGGTTCAGCCACAGTTAAAGTGATATATCCTTACTGACTGGTGCTCATGAGTGTTACATCGTAGAGAAGGTGTGTTAAATGAAGCCACCTAATCATGTATTTATTCACTGAGATTATTTTGCTTGTGGCAGAGGACAAGGAGATGGTGCTGAAGCTTTTGGGGCTAAAGGGAAGAAAGAGAAGGTAGTCCCACTGAGGTGTGGAAAATTTCCAATGTTCTC
>VYZV01005982.1:16816-74215 GCA_013401275.1 Pandion haliaetus | reverse complement strand
GCGGGGAGGAGAGCACGTGGAGAGCAGCACAAAGAAATCCCAGCCACTCCAGCCAGTAAGTCAGCTTCATCGGGGGCCCAACTTAAATGTCTCTATCCTATAATGCACATAGCAAGGGCAATAAACAATAGGAGTTAGAGGCTTGCACACGCCTGCCAGCCTGTGATCTTACTGGCATCATGGAGATGTGGTGGGTTGGCTTCTATGGCTGGAGTGTTGGAATGGAAGGATACAGGCTCTTCAGGAAGGGCAGGCATGGGAGATGAGGAGGGGGTGTCACCCTTTTTGTCTATGACCAGCATGGAGCCCTGCCAGGGGATGGATGAGAAGCTGACCTGATACCTGTTGGAGGGACAACACAGCAGAGCATAAGCAATCCAGGAGGTTGATGATAACTTCCTTCTCCAAGTGATAGAGGAGCCAACAAGGAGAGGTGCTGTGCTGGACCTTGTTCTCACCAACAAGGAGGGGCTGGTGAGGAATGTGAAGCTCAAGGGCAGCACCACGAAATGGTGGACTTCAAGATCCTTAAGACAGCGAGGAGGGTGCACAGCAAGCTCACTACCCTGGCCTTCAGGAGAGCAGAGTTAGGCCTCTTCAGGGATCTGCTTCGTAGAGTGCCATGGGATAAAGCCCTGGAGGGAAGAGGGGCCCAAGAAACCTGGTTAATACTCAAGGATCACCTCCTCCAAGCTCAGGAGCGATGCATCCCAGCGAAGAGGAAGTCAGGCAAAAATGCCAGGAGGCCTGTGTGGATGAACAAGTTGCTCCTGGACAAACTCGAACACAAAAAGGAAGCACACAGAAGGTGGAAACAAGGACAGGTAGCCTGGGAGGAATATAGACAAATTGTCCGATCAGCCAGGGATCAGGTTAGAAAAGCTAAAGCCCTGATAGAATTAAATCTAGCCAGGGATGTCAAGGGAAACAAGAAAAGCTTATATAGGTATGTCAATGATAAAAGGAAGGCTAGGGAAAATGTGGGCCCTCTCTAGAAGGAAATGGGAGACGTAGTTACATGGGATATGGAGAAGGCTGAGGAGTCTTCACTATGAGGAGTCTTTACTATGACGGTGGTGAGACACTAGCACAGGTTACCCAGAGAGGTTGTGTATACCCCATCCCTGGAAGTTTTCAAGGCCAGGTTGGATGGAGCTTTGAGCATCCTGGCCTAGTGGAAAGTGTCCCTGCCTATGGCAGGGGGCTTGGAACTAGATGATCTTTAAGGTCCCTTCCAACCCATATGATTCTATGAACCAATTTTGCATTAAAAAATTAATTCCTAGGCATCTGTCTTGATGATGGAGTGTTATGGCAGAAAGCCTCAACTGTCCTTGCAAAGTAAACCCCATAGTTTTTGATTTTGTCATAATGATTTGGAGTACTTCATTGACTAATGTGACAGCAATGCAGATGACTACTGCAGACCTTATTGTTCATGTTCTGAAAATGGGATTTTAAGTAGGATGCCGCTTTTCTTGCTTCCTACCTTTCAGTATTAAATCAGCAAATAGTACAACAGCTTCCTAGTCTACTCAGCAAACCGAATACAGGTTTTGATAATTAGATTAATTTCTTTCCATCACCCACCTTAACTCAAAAGAGACAGTTGCAGACTAGTGGAAAACCTTATTGACTTCTATAGGATTTCGTTATCTTTCATATTTTGCCTGAACTGAACTATTTACTTATATTTAGCTAATGGGAACTTAGTGAACACTTTCATCCAGATGGTGATAATGTCCAAGTCCTTGTCATAGTTATCTTTGTTCTGAAATGATAAGGATTGGGGAGGGTATTTTGATGATGGGAGTCAAAAGGTACACTTACAAATAGACTAAAGGAAGAGCTCTTGGAATAATCCCACAGAAAATGTGCTATGTTGCAGAGTATTTTTCTTAGAATACAGCAAAAATTTCATAGTTTTCCAAAGCGGGCTTAATGTCTGTTTTTTCTATACAAGATTTTGGAGGATTTTATGTGATGCATTCTGAGGAGGAAGCTGATGAATAAATTCCTTTCCTTTTTTTGTGCTTCTGTTATGTCTAAATTGCAGTAGCTGTTTCCATGCCAGTGGAGTTGATGTGGTCTTTCAAAATTCCATTGTAGCATCAGACCTTGGGTACTTGAGAGCTGGTTTTCCCCCTTTGATGTGACTGGTCCAATGCATGAGACTAGGAGGTAGATGTGAACCTCTGGTATGCTCCAGCTCCCGCTTCCTAGGATATTACAGCTCTTTTGGAACTCCAGCTTTCATAAACACTATCCTTTTCTTGTAGCCTAGTACTTACTTTTGGTGGTGATTATTTTCAGAGTCTACCAGCATGGCTTTCTGGTTCAATGAGAACTAATTTGCTCAGACATAACAGCATAAGGAAGCCTCTAATTCTGAACTGGTGTTTCTTAGGCATAGTTTACTGTACTTAATCCATACAGGAAAGGAACAAGAGAACTGCTTGTTTACCTTTATAAAGGCCCTAAGCCCTGACAGAACATGGCCGTTCAGAATGCTTAGCCAAATACCTTCTCAGGAAGAGAAAAAAGATCACAGCTTTTTAGCTGTGAGATGTGATGGTTTAGCATGCTTGTGCAACACCAGAATGACCCTCAGTTTCGCTTAGTCTTCAGCCCTTTCAAAATTTTGGGGGAAGGTAAAGTGAGGAGGTTAATCAAAAGAGAAGTGATTGTTTGATCATGCTGAATCCTAAATCCACTTAAACAAATTAAAATGATTCTCAACAGCTGTTTATGTGGTATCAAAAGAGATACTGGTTGCTACTAGATCATTACAGATAAGTGTGGGAATTCTATTCCAAGATATTTATGCTTTTAAAAATGAAGGGCAAAAGACATTTTCTTCAGAAAGCTAAATATTTGCATAGGCATACTTTCTATACATCTTGGTAAATAAAAGTACGAAGAATGCAAGTATTTCACATTTAGTCTCTGAAATATTTTTCATTAGTCATTTTTAGTCTCTGTTTCCTCAGAGAGCTGGTTTTTAAACTTTACAAGTCTGGCTGTATGGTTTGTATTTTCATGTACACAAATACCTTGTCAACATTGCAGACACAAGCAAGCATGTACATCCTCCCTGTCTTGTCTTGGAGTTACAGCAATTCAGACCTCCTATTTGTTTACAAAATTAATGTTGACAGTCTGGGAATCAAATCTATACTGTATACTTTAATCCTTAAAATGAGTTAATTCTGTAGGTTCTTAACATAGAATACTTTGTGTAAGTGTAAAATCTTTTCAGCACTTTTACGTCAAAAAATTGATGAGAATGAAGTTGGAAGAAAAAATGGTGAGCAGTGTGTAGGTACAAGAGTACATAGCCTTATCCCAGCCACTTGGAACGATGAGCAAGGATTCCAGTAGTGTGAACACCACTGAAAGCTACATTTTTCATCAGTGAATGTAAACATTTGATTTTAATAACAGTTAAATAATTATTTTTGTGAAGTTTCCAACTGACTTTTTAATTTGCAGTTTAGTTTATTTAAATTACCTGTTTGTTCTCCTTAGAATTATTGTTGAGAGTTCACTTGCTGGAGGATATATTACTTCAGTAGTTTGCTGATAGCTTTTGCATATGCATGTCCACTGCAGTTCTGATAGGTGAATGATTTCCCAGGTTAATAACAGCTAAATAGCTATTTGATGATTAGAGATCCACTAATATGGTTTGTTTACCTTGTTTTACCCTTGGTAGCTGACATCTTTTTGCTTTTTGGTTTAAAAAGACTCCATTTAAGGCATAAAAGCAAGGTTGTTTTATTTTCTGATACTGTTTGCTCAGTGCTTAGAAATAAAATTAAGTTTGTGCTTAAGTTTATGTGGGGTTTCTAATTCATGCAAATGCACAAATCTTTTAACTTTCCTTTTCAAAAAGTCTAAGTGCTTATGGTTTCATTTTAACCTGTGAAAAGAAATTTTAAGATCACTTTTCTTCTGTGGAAGACTTCAAAGCTTCAGAAGTGGAAGTGATCGTCTGCAAGAATAGTACATGGGCTTTGGTGTTTACTTGTTTAACACATCAACTCTGATGCTGTGCTTTTATAGGATGTAATTCTGATCAGACTGTAAAATCTACCTGTGAACTTCCACTGGTGTAAGCATACTTATAGGTAGGGCTTATGTTGGCCCGTCTACAGAAAGTGATAGGTACAGAACAAGGTCAGTTTGGTAGAATAAATTATTGTTAAAATTTGAATGGGACAAGAAGGTTTCAGAAAGTACAGGGCGGCAGCTGTATCTTAATTCTTCACAGCTGCTCCAAGTCTGGCACCGTGTTTAAGCTTGGGTACTGAAAGGGAATTGCATGCTTTGTTTGGTAAGATTGAAGAAAGGTAAAAACTTGTTTTTAAAAAAGGCCTGGCTCATAATAAAATATTTAATGCTGCTTTTATCAAAATCTTTGCTACCAAATAACATGTATCATCCTTTTGACACCCTTNTATGGGAATAAGCAGCAAAAGAATTAGAAATGCTCCTTCCTAAGAACACGTGGCAAATGTGAAACAGTTACTGCTGGTAATAACACCCCTGTCCAGTATATAAATAATATTTCATAGATAGTTAGTTATGAAAATAAGAAAAAAATTACTATAAATGTTACATGGCCACTCACTGTAGTTGATTGCTTTCTCCATGAACTTATTTAGAGATGTATTTCAGTCTTCTGCCAGTGACTGTGTTCTTTTGTTATGACACAGGTATCTCTTTCCAAAGTTTACTCTGTGTTGGACTGAATTTGTAGAACTCAAGGTACACGTACCCTGTGAAACCCTTCAGTATATTGAAGCCAACTATGGCCCAGACTGGAAGGTTCCTGTGAAGACATGGGACTGGAAGAGCTCACCATCCAACGTGCAGTACAATGGTGTCTGGCCTGTTGATGAATGGGATGATGTCATTCAAATCTACTGACCACCTGACTGCTAATAGAGCATGCCTGCTATCCTTGAAACTCTCAGTTTGTAATTTCCAATTTCCCAAAGGCATCAAGATCCATTCCTCTTGTAACTTCTCATCTGTTTCCTAAGGAGACATTTACCTTTTTTTGCTTAACAGGTATTTTTTTCACCTTCATCATGCATCTTCCAGGTAGTTAAAGGAAATTATTAAAGGCAACTGAAGAGAAGGGAAGCTGAAAGAAAAGCTGTGCAAAGGGAATAGAGAAGAAATGTTGCAGTAAACTTATGGGCGGTTGACTATTTAAATGTAAACAGTGGCCAGGTAGCTTAGACTTTCCTGGATCATCAAAACCTTGGGACTGTTCACTTCTCAAACTTGAGAGGGATAGGATGGAAAAATCCCAGAGAAGTTCCTCTTTTTTCAGAGGAGATCCTGTGAATATTCAACTTTTAAACACCGGAGTTATGAGCACCTCAAATGTGCTTGGTTTGAGACTGATCTATCCCTATGATACACAACAGGTTGCTCTTGTGATTGGAATGTTTCTGTTGCACAGAACCTGTGTGACCCACCTGCTTTACATGTAGGAGATATTGAGTAACGGTGTAATACTAAATGAATGGAAGGAAAAACTACCCACATGGGACATCTTTCAATTAGAGTTGGTTTTTTTGTGAAATAGCCACTGCATGCAATTATGGCAAGGAATGTTACCTGTTTGGGTTTTTTTTCTTTTTTAAGAACATGATGGTGTATACCACAGGGGTGTCTTTCCCATGAAAAAATAAATATCCTGGTTTTGATGTCCCAGCTAGTGTCATCTCCATGTAAAGTTTTGACTAGATTTTGGAAAATTAAGTTGTCCCTGTTTTCTTACAAGTAGGTAGAAGGGGTTATTGATAGTTTTCTGTTTAACATGGACTCACAGAACAGAGATCTCAGAGAATCACAGTTCTTTTCTCTAAGTGTAAGCAAAAGTGTGTACAAATACCAACTGTTCCATCAGATTTGCAGTAGCGTAATTGCAAGTGAAGTGTTAGTGTAACATTAGGCTTTGGATGGGAAGAAAGTGGAAACCTGACAGCTCTCTACTCCTGCTTCTGCTTGTGCTTTTGGTCAATGAAGTAAGCTTTCTTCTTCAGTATTTTGGAGAGGGATGATAACTTTCATATAAGCAAGTTTGTTCTAGTACTGCTGTGCAGGGAAGACAAGGGCACTAGAGCTGCTAGTGAGTTATGCCTATAATATATGGTACAGACCCAGGAGTACTTGTGAACCAGGGTCAAGGTGCTGAATGGAGCTCATGTTTACTTGCAACAAACCTGTATCCATTCTTTCCTTGCTAAAGGAGAAAGGCTGTCTATGGGTCGCAGCTTTTCCACCTTTCACTGGGTAGAGGTAGGTTGAGTCTGTGGTTTGCATTCTGTTGATCTGCAGTTTTCGGCTGTGTATTCAAGTGTGTACAGTTCTGGAGAGATGAAATAGCTATTGCCATGGAGCTATTTTACTACTGTATCATTCCAGGTGCACTTTGGGGCTTCCCTGCTGTTTTCGTCCTGGAGTGTGCTGCATGTTTTTTCTTGCCTATCTTCTCGGTTCCAGCAGTTTCCTGCCCCTGAGGCACTGGAGTAAATTATTCAGCTTCTGGCAACAATTTGTCATGCTGGCTCTTCAACTGGTATGGTAACTTTGTTAGCTTGCCTAATTAAGAAGAGAGATATGTAAAATCCTGCTTAATGCCATTTACTCGGTAAAGGAAACATTACATCATAAGGGATAATTTCTCAGGTAAAATTTTTTGTATTTGTTCCTTAAAATGAAAGAAGCCAATGTCCTTATGGTTTTCATGTTCAAAACTCTGTTGTTGTGAAATTCTTTGTTTAGTAACGTACAATAAGCCTGTAAGTTTTTCAAATGTGATAGATGTTTAAGAGTGAAGGAAAAGATACTATCAGAAAATTATAATCCTGTCAAATTTTTGACTTTGTAGATGGAAAGACTAATGGAAAAAAATGCATGTCCATGAAAGGAAAGATGTCTTAAATGGTTGATTATACCTGTAAGTTATTTTTCAGGCTAAAATATTTTCTCTTCAGAATATACAAGTGTATATTTAACACTGTTTAAAAGAATAAGAGTCTCATTTGCAACTCAGGATGTTGTTTCATTCTTTGTTTTGTCATCTCAGGCAGCATTTAACACACTTCATTGCAGTTACCGTGACATAATGCACAGAGAAAAAATTTAAACTGTTTCTTACACTGCTTACTGATTGTCTATCTTGAGCTTATATTTTTTAATAAAGATACTTGGACACGACAAAAATACTTCAAATAAAGCAGGTGCCCATATGTAGAAAAAAGGATCTTGCAATTGCACAAACACATTGCACTTCTGCATGTCTTCTGTCATGCTTTGTGCAGTGCCCTGACTGCAGATTTCCTGCTTGTTGGGTGATGTCCCAAGGAGTGGTGTGAGCATTGTAGAGCTGGTGCTCTTTGACGGCATGCCATGGGGCTGAAGCCTTACCATTCCCCATGGAAACAGCCAGATTTAGGCATTTGTTTCCTGTTAGGTTCTCTTGAATTGCCTCATCTGAAATGGATTCTTAATTCTGTGTTACCTTCTTAACTTACTACCTCCCTTCATTTTATAAGTGCTCTGGAGAGGAGGGCAATTTCTAAATTGTCTTACTGGCATGCATTTAAGGTCTTGAGCAACAACACGCGAAATACCTTGACTTTCATGTAGCAAACAAAGCATGCTATGTATGTGTAACTGTTAAAGATAGCAGAGCCTATTCAAGGATGCTTATGAGCCAAGAGGAGCATAGCAAGATGTTCAAACCTCTGGAATAACTGCAAAGAAAGATTGAAGAAATAGGATTGCCTGAAGAAAAGGGACCATAAAGAGGTCAAAAGCTGTAAAAGGTGGTTACAAAAAAGAAGGGATGTATGTGCTCCCTTTCCATGATTGGTAGGAAATAGAAGTAAATGGGAGGAATGCAAATTGAGGTCACCTGTTACCAGAGTATTTTACATGTGGAAATGTGTGAAGCCTTTGACCGGAGTCTCTTGAGAACACATCAGATAAATGTCAGCCAAGACTGACTGTAGCTAAGGATTGACTGTAGTTAATCCTATCTTCCAGCTGGAGAGAGTTCCTATTTTCCATGATTCTGTAGCAGTTTTCAATAACTTTCTGCTTTTACAAAATGGAAATTGGAATAATTGTTTATATATGAGCTTAAGAAATGTTATATTTCTAGAATCGGGTACTAGAGCTCATACTGGGAGTTATGGTGAATCACCACCTCACTGCGGAAATGATAGGAAACCGCAGCATCTTCAACACTTGAAAAATGTGATCATTTACAGTGAGTGCAATGCAGCTCTTCTGAAGGATATGTCTGAGCCAAACTGAGGCTGTAGAACAATCTTGTAATTCCTGCACAGAACAGATGATGCTTGGCCATGCAGGGCAATGAGCGTCTGAGGGAGATGGTGACGCTTTTGATGTGTCCGGAAGGAATCTTTTGATAGAAGAAGGACCTGTGTGCCTTCCACCCCACTCTTCTTTTAAACTCAGAAATGGAAGGTAGACAAAACTGTGATGATACAAATAGGAGAGAGTCTTGAAAATATGGTTGAGACTTTTCATTTGGACAACAGAAAAAAAAGTAGGTGATTTTGTTATGCCCTTTCCCTTGAAACAGAGTCTGGGAGATGCTGGTCCCCTCATCATAAGTCTTAAAGTCTGTCAACTCAAGAGTAAAACAGTCTCTGCTTTGCACTGTCATTTGAAATTGTTTGTTTTGCACAGATGAATGAGATGTTAAAAGAATAACATCTGTGTAATAATACAGATACCTGCTTTCCTTCCAACGACTGGCTTGTCATGGTGCAGTGACTTTCAGGAACTTAGTTCTGTCCTTTATTACTTATTGGCAGAATTCTCTGAGTTCACACAGCAGTTCAAGAAATTCAGGGGCACCTACCTCACTGGTAGGCTTGTTTTCTTTCTCTTCATGTAATTCTGTCACACTATGTATTGCAGAACAAAACGCAGGAACTTGGGAAACTGCATGCAAGTACATAAAGGACTATCTAGCACTTGTATTTAATGATCTACATCCTCTGTTTTGGTAAATAGGCACCAGCAGCCGATTTACATCAGCTGATGATCTTACTTAATAGCATTAGATTGCCTAATGGCAAGTCCTCTACTGAGGCTAGTTTAATTTATAAATATCCTATTGCTTTAGACTGCAGCAGAGTGCATGAGTTAGGATCTGAATGAGTCTTACCAAATCCAAGTCTCTGCTGTAATTAAGGGGTTTGGGTGAGAGCTTTCCCCTTGAAAAAAGGGACAATTAAAGTTTAGTTCTTAAAGGAGGGAAGCTAACACTGTTGTGGTTGTGCCTATTTTCCTGAAATAAATCTTTCCTGCAGCTTAAAAGAGAAGTCACGTATTTTATCCAGAATTTACTAGGTGAAATGTCATGCCTGGTGCTTTGCAGATTGTACTGCATGTCATAATATTCCTCTTCTGGCCCTAAAACTTCTGAATACCTGCTTTTATCCTCAGAGTAATTAGCTTGATTGTTAGTGGGTACAATGTACCTGTATGTCAGACTGCAGACTGCAGGGGCATAGGACATTGGAATCACTCAAGGCAGTAATATGTCTGACACAATACCATGCTGTGCAAAGATACTTGGGCTAGTTCTGAAACAGAAAGCAATTTAGAGCTATTCTTGATAACAAGCTGTCCTGGGTTCAGCTGGGATAGAGTTAATTTTCACAGAAGTCTGGTAGGGGGCACAGCCGGGACACCTGACCTGAGCTAGCCAAGGAGCTATTCCATACCATGTGACATCATGCTCAGTATATAAATGGGGAGCTGGCTGGGGAGGGCGGCTCGCTCTTTCGGCTCTCGGTGGGGGAAGCGCTAGAGTGTCGGGTTCCGGGTGGTGAGCAGTTGCACTGTGCATCACTCGGTTTTTTGTGTGTTCTTTTATTAGTACCATTGTTGCTGTTGTAAATTCTCTCCTTGTGTTGTCCCAGTAAACTGTCCTTATCTCAACCCACGAGGTTTCGGTTTTTTTTCCTTTTTCTCCTTTCTGATTCTCCTCCCCATCCCACCAGAGGGGGGCGGGAGGGGTGAGCGAGAGGCTTCGTGGTGCTTTGTTACCGGCTGAGCTGAAACCAAAGCCACGACACAAGCTGAATACATAGTAACATAGGATGATGTTATGACCAAAGAAAATCAAGCGGGATGTAGAAGGAGTGCTAGCATCTGCAGGAAGAGTGAAATGAAACTTTTGTTACAATGTTCAGCATTTCAGCTGGTATATAGAGGTCAGTGTAGGCCCTCACCTGTTATGGTGATGGACCAGTTGGAGAGTGTTGAGAGGAAAATAGTAAGCTGTAGGAAATAACCTACAAGGAAATGTTGGATGAACTGGGGTTGTTTGGGCTGAGAAGGATGTGGCAGGTACTCCATCCTGTTCACTTGGTTGATAATGCAAGAATGAAGAAGCTTAAATTTCACCAGGAAGATCAGACTGAACTGTAGAGAAAGTTTTTGGTGTTTAAGGAGTGGGTAATAGTTTGGGGAAGGGCATACTATCTCTACCCCTGGAGGCCTTCAAGAATGTGGGTGGTCAGTAAATGTCTGGAAGAAATGGTGTGATTGCATGTCTTCTTGCCCAACTGAGTTTAGGAAATTATTTTCTTATTCGTTTGTTTTCTTATAATTTCTTTGTTGTCTTACTTTTGGTTTGTTTTGGGTTTTTTTTTGTGGCATCTAAACAATATTTGACCTGCACAATTCGGCCTGCTGAGAGACCCAGTGGAATATCGTTATCTCATGAGATATGTATAGTGTTAGCAAGCTAGGTGTGCTATTCTCAGAAGTTTAGTTTGCTGTCCTAAGAGTGATTAATAGTGCTTATTATCAGGAAGTCCAGGTTTGCCAGGTAGCATTAGGGTAAAAGGTTACAGGTAGGTATGGATCTCTAACTTGAGACAAAAATCCCAGAACCAAAGAGTCATTAGGTTGGATGGGACTTCTGGAGGTCATCTGGTCCAACTGCCTTGCTCCAGCAGGGCCACACACACTTTTTGCCCAGGACTGTATCCAGATGGCTTTTGGATATTTCCAAGCACAGAGACTCTACAGTCTCTCTGGGCAACTTGTGCCAGTGCTCTGTCACCCTTACAATGAAAAAGTGTTTCCTGATGTTCAGGAGGAGCCTCCTGTGTGTCAGGTTTTGCCCATTGCCTCTTGTCCTGTCAATGGGCACCACTGAAGACAGTCTAAGCAACCAAATTTAATCCCAATCCTGAAGAAAAATTATGATGAAGAGAAAAGGGTAAGAACTGAATGCATGTCAGCAAAGCATACCAAGATGCCAAGGAGATCCTAATGTGAGCAGGTAGAAACCGCCACCATTAACATCCCACCCTTTAACATTGTTAGTAAAACAGTATTTTTTTCTGTAGTCTTCAATCCTTTCTTTTCTTGTACTGTTGATAAGAATTAGACTTAGACTTCTACTGAGACCCTACTGGTTTCCTTGCTGGCTGTGAGCAGAACAGATTTTCCCCTGCCAGGTCAGAACAAGTGCCCCAGCACATCCTTTTTGGCTGCAGGCATTGGTTTTCAAAACCAAAGGCAAGAAGAGAGTGCTTTCCTTCTTCCAAGGAAAGCCCACATACACACTTTGAAAGACTGCAGAAATGAGAAGACAGAGTGGCCTGATGGCTTGGCAATTTCTGTGGGTTGACACGCATTACAAAACCTTTGCTCTGTCCCTGACCCACAATGCTCTCTCTGTGCACTGCAGAGGGCATGCCAGATGGACCTCCATGAAGCACTTGTAACACCCCCAGATCACACTGTGGTGGGGGTGTTTCCAAAGAACAACAGCTGAGGAACACTCCCAGTGTCACTGATGGGGGGGGGTGGCTTCTTAGGGGGCTGGGAGGCATCCTTAGGGCTGCCAGCTCTCCTCATCAGGCTTTGCCAGAGCCCCCCAGGGGAGTGCTGGCTGCCCCAGCTGGGAGTGGAGGGCCCAGGCACAGCCTCTTCTGGGTCCTCCTGCAGCTATTTGCACTCCCTGCGGGCAGGAATTGGGGCAGAAGAGGGGGTGCTGGGACCCCCACAAAGGGATGGTCTTGGGGCAGAAGACCCCCAGTGGGAGGCAGTGGGGCTGGGGGCAGCTGCAGGGCTGTCCTCCCACTCTTCAGCAGCATGGGAGTCCTCCAGGCCCATCTGGCATTTTGCCTCCCCGCTGCACCGCTCCACGATGGTGTCGATCAGCTGTCGCACAAAGGTCCTCGTGTACTCGCCCAGGGCACCCTGCAGCAGCTGGGACAGGGTTTCCTTATCCAGGCTGAAGAAGTGCAGGCCGGACAGGATGAGCCTCCACACTGCTGCTGCTTCATAGTGGCCACCCTCAAAGATCAGCCCCAGCTCCTGTTGCATGCAGGGCAGCAGGGGCCAGAGCAGAGCTGGGTCCTCTTGGAAGAGGAATGCCCAGATATCAGGATGGAGGCTGCCCACAGGTGCCCTGGGCACTGGCTGTGCAGCCCATGGCTGGGACGGCACAGGGTGATGGAGATTGTAGGTGCCTGGATGGCCAGGAGCAGCTCCTGTGAGGTGGAAGACAAATGATGACGCTGCAGGTGGTGTGACAACCATTAATATGTCCCATCGGGGGTCCTGGGCAGGAGGGAGGCTGAAAAACCAGAGGGGCTCAGAGGAGGCAAGGAGAGTCTGTGGGGCTGGGGCTGCTTCAGCATGGAGCAGAGAAGGCATCAGGGCAGCACACAGCACACCTTGGTGCCCATGGGGAAGGAATCAAGGGGATGCGGATGGGGTCTTCCCAGCACTGCCTGGTGGGAGGGTGAGAGGTGGTGGCATCTCCTGAAACTGGAGAGGTTCTGGCTGGAGATAAGGAATCAAAACCAAAATCCCTGTGAGGATCATGAAGCCCTGGAGTGGTGTATTGGTTTTGTGTGGCAAGGTTTTGGTAGTGGAGGGGGTTACCGGGGTGGCTGCTGTAAGAAGCTGCTGAAAGCTTCCCCTATGTCTGACAGAGCCAATACAGGCCAGCTCTAAGATGGATCTGCCGCTGGCCAAGGTCAAGCCAATCAGTGACAGTGGCAGCGCCTCTGCGATAACGTATTTAAGAAGGGGAAAAAAAATTGTGGCAGGTACAGAAACGGCAGCTGGAGAGAGGAGTGAGAACATGTGAGAGAAACAACCCTGCAGACCCCCAGGTCACTGAAGAATGAGGGGGAGGATGTGCTCCAGGCGCTGGAGCAGAGATTCCCCTGCAGCCTGTGGGGAAGACCACGGTGAGGCAGGCTGTCCCCCTGCAGCCCATGGAGGTCCATGGTGGAGCAAATATCCACCTGCAGCTGGTGGAGGAGCCCATGCCAGAGCAGATGGGTGCCCGAAGGAGGCTGTGACCCCACGGAACACCCATGCTGGAGCAGGCTTCTGGCAGGACCTGATCTGTGGAGAGAGGAGCCCATGGAGTGGGTTTTCTGTCAGGGCTTGTGACCCTGTGGGGGACCCACGCTGGAGCAGTTTGCTCCTGAAGGACTGAACGCCATGGAAGGGACCCACATTGGAGCAGTTTGGGGAGGACTGTCTCCCATGGGAGGGACCCCACACTGGAGCAGGGGAAGACTGTGATGAGTCCTGTCCCTGAAGAGGATGAAGCAGCAGAGACAACATGTGATGAACTGACCGCAACCCCCATTCCCTGTCCCCTGCACTGCGGGGGTGTGGGGTTTGTAGAGAATCTGGGAGTGAAGCTGTGCCCAGGAAGAAGGGAGGGGTGGAAGGAAGGTGTTTTGAGACTTGGTTTTATTTTTCATTGCCCTACTCTGGTTGATTGGCAATAAATTAAGTTAATTTTCCCCAAGTCAAGTCTGTTTTGCCTGTGATGGTAATTGGTTGAGTGATCTCTCCCTGTCCTTATCTCGACCCACGATGCCTTTTGTTGTATATTCTCCCCTGTCCAGCTGAGGCGGGGAGTGACAGAGCGGCTTTGGTGGGCACCTGGCCTCCAGCCAGGGCCAACCCACCACAAGTGGGTTGCCCAGAGAGGAGTAGGGATCCCTGGAGCCTGGAGGTCTTCAAGAACTGAGTGGCCACCATGCAGAGCACAACTGTCACAAGCCCGTGAAGGGATGCTTGCTGAAGTCCTGCAAGGGAAAGCACTGCCAGTGGGAAATGTAGCAAAAGATTCCAAAGGTGCAAGAACTTCCATAAGCTGCAATGTCAGAAGACCACTTCCTGGTTCCATTTGGTTCAGCAGCTTTCACAAACATTGATATAGAATGGAATGGAATAGTTCCACTTGGAAGGGACCTACAGCGATCACCTAGTGCAACTGCCTGACTGCTCCAGGGCTGACCAAAAGTTAAAGCCTGTTAAGGGCACTGTCCAAATGCCTCTTTTTAAGGCACTGACAGGCATGGGGCATCGACCACTTCTCTAGGAAGTCTGTTCCAGTGTCTGACCACCCAGCAAACAGTGGGCATAGCCCCAGGAAAAGGGGGAGAAAGCAGCATGGGTGGGGATAGCAACACCACCTGCACTGTTAGTAATACGGAGACTTTTTCTGCCCTTTGCAGGCCTTTTATTCTCTTTTACTGCCTGAAAATTAGAGGTCTGGGAGCCCGTGAGGGCTGGCGCACACCCCAGCTGCTGGGCCAGTCCTGGTTTTGGCAGCACCTGGGGTGTTCTTCTAGTGCTGCCGGCTGGGTAGCCTCTTCTTGGCTGGAGAAGAGGCCTTTGGGCTGCCAACTGTCCTCTTTGGGGGTTGCCATGGCCCCACAGGGGAGCATTCCCCACCCTGGCCCGAAGTTCAAGGATGTGCCACGGCCTTCTGGGGCTCCTCCTGGGGCTCTTCTTGCTCCCAAGGTGTAGGAACAGGGACAGGGCGAGGGCTGCCAGGACCCCCCTGAAGGGCAGCTGTGGAGGTGCTGGGGAGGTGGTCCACGTTGGTTCCTTTGGGGCTGTTGGAGGGGGCCAGCCCAGGCATGGGAGACCCTCCTCGGGAGGCAGCAGGGCCAGGGGCAGCCACAGGACTGCCCTCCTGCCCCACCGCAGCATGGCCGTCCTCCAGGCCCAGCAGACGGCGGGCCTCCCCGCTGCACCGTTGCACAGCGACATCAATAAGCTGGTGCACAAATGTTGCTGCCTGGTTTTGGACGGTGGTGCTCAGCAGATGGACCAGTAGGTCTTCATCCAGCCCAAAGAAGACCAGGAGGGGTATGACAAGGTCCTCTACTATGGCCTCCCGCGAACACCTGTTCCCAAAGATCCATCCCAGCTCCTGAGGCACCCAGGTCCGAAGGGGCTGGAGGAGAGCTGGGTGGTCCCGGAAAAGGGATGCCCAGGTGGTGAGCCGGAGGCCGCCCAGAGTAGCCCTGGGCACCATCCCCGCAGGCTGTTGTTCTGTTGCTGCAGGGCTGTGGGCAGCTGGACAGCCAAGAGCTCCTCCTGCCTGGCGGCTGACGACTGATGGTGCTGCAGATGGTGTGACGACACGCTCCTCAAAGTTGTCGTCCGCCCGCACCAAGTGCACAAGGGATTGCACTCTCCTCTTGCAGAGGGGGCACTCGGGCTTGCTCTCAGCCCACTGCAGAATGCAAGGGTAGCAGAACTGGTGGAGGCATGGCATGACGTAGCTGGCCTCCTCCCAGCTGTCCAGGCAGATGGGACAGCGGTTGTCCAGCTCCGCGGCCATGTTCTCCACGTGCTGTGGTGGGCTGGGGGGAGCCAGAGATGTTGAGCTGCTCCCTGTCACCGGCGCTGCAGCAGCAGGGGTCAGGCTAGAGAAGGAGAGGCCAGGGTCACTGGCTGCCCCGGGGAAGGGGTGGAAGAAGCACCCAGGTCCCTCAAGGAGGAAACCCTCCCAGCTCCCCAGGCTGAGGTTTCCCCTCCCAGCTCACCTCTGCTGCTGCGAGCGTGCCTCCTGGGTTGCCCGGCTGCCTGAACCTGGCAGGGCCGGGGAAAGTCCTGGGATGGCTCTGAGGTTGGACACGGAGAGCTGCAAAAACAACTGCCCGAGCCCAACACCAGCACCAAAGGCCTCGCTCGACACTCCAAGCCTCGCGACCTTGCTCACCCTTGTGAGAACGGAGTGTGCGGGCACAAGCCAGCTGGCTGAGGCTCGGCGCCCGAATTTAAGCAGTGAGGCACGCGTGGTCACAATCCATCACTCGGGGACATCACAGTCCATGCCCTGGTGACATCAGAACCCATCACTCAGGGACATCACCGTCCATGGCTGGGGAGGTCACAACAGGCCATCCTTACCCACGGTGCTCGCCTCATGTCTGGGGTTACCACAATGCCACTGCCCACTCCATCCCCCCATCTATCATCTTGTGCTCGGCATTGGTATTTCACACCAGTCACTGCAGCCTCGGCTGTGTCTTCCCAAGGCCACATCAGGTTGCTCTGGCCAGGACAGATGTCTCCAGGCACATACAGCAAGAGGGTTCACTGGATAACACCTTGCGCCTCCCTGGGAGGCTGCAGGATGAAGTCCCACAGGCTGTCCCCACACCCCAGCACTGGTGGCCAGCCCTCTGGGCTACCCTGCTTCCTCCCACTTGACATCACAGCCAGGTCTTGGGGATTTTCTCATGGCACCTGTGTTTGGTGTCCACCAGGACCCCCAGGTCCTTTTCTGTCAAGGTACTTTCCAGCCAGGCAGTCTCCAGCATGTGCTGCTGGTGCCTGGGGTTGTTCCTCCCCAGGTGCAGGACTCTCACTTCCCCTTGTTGAACTTCATGAAGTTCCTGTCAGCCTATTTTTCCAGCCTGCTGAGATCCCTCTGGATGACAGCATGAATCAACCAGTCCCCCCACTTTGGTGTCGTGCAAACTTGAAATTCCAGAAGGGACTCCCACATGGCTGGGCATGTTCCATGGATTTTCATTCTGTTCCAAAATCAGTTCAAGGAAGTTTTATGATGATTTTGTTGTGATTTGATTTAGGCCCTCAGAGTGGACTAATAACCTGGAGTGCCAAAATTACGCCCTTTTAACAGTTGTGGTGCTTTAGCCTCTTTGCTTTTCACCAGCTCAGCCATTTCTGTTCCTACCACTTCAAAACCAAGATAAACCAAGTGGCCCTCCTTGACATAAAGCAACTAATTGCAGCACCTTTTACCCAGGCACTTTCTGTCAGAATAGTCAAAACTCTTGAGTATAGCAGCTTCCACATAGAGCTACCATTGAACTCTGTGGCCTCTCCTATTGAGTTGACTCTAGCCCTTGTTTATCACCGTCGCTGTGTGGAGTGGTATCTCAGAAGCCTATCATCAGGACAGCAGGAGCATCTTCTGTTGAAAAATCTGCATGTTTGCTCTTTGGGTGCTTGTAATTATCTCACATTGTCAGCATTCAGGCTTGGTGGCGCATTAGTAACAAACTTTCCAGCTGCACTGAAAGAGAGGGATTTCTGAACAAACATGGAAAGGGAGAGAAGATTAAATAGGTGACAGCCAGTAAAGACAGGAGCCAGGCCAGAGCTGGGTTTTTTTAATTAATTATTTTATTTTGGGAAGCCAAGATACGTTTGTGGCATGGGGGAAGGGGCCCTCCATGACTGACCAGACATACAGTGATTTATCCCCTGGGGAAACTGTTTATCTATACATATGGATACCTTGCAAACTTATTTTTACACATTCCTTTCCAGCTATACTCATAGAGGAAATGCACAGAAAATACAGGGTCTTGTCTATGCATGAAAAGACACTGCTTGAAATAAGCAATAGTACTCCCAAGCACACCCATTATGACTGTAGTTATACCGGCATGCAGACATTTATTCCAGAGTAGTTACACATTAGCAGAAGAGGGACTAAACCAAGCACACACCTGCAATCTGAACTCACATTCTGGTCCACAAAGGAGGAGTTATACCAGTACAGATTATACCCCTGTATCCTTCCAGGTAAGGGGATGCAGTGGGTTCTGGTGCATTATTTGGAAAAAAAGGAGGCATTTTTATTGGTGCGTGCCTTCTCAGCCCCAGGGGATGACTTCTGCAGGGGTGTTATGTAGGTTCTACCCCTATTCAGCCAAAGGACATGGCGTCCCACTCTGCACTTGGAAGAAAAAGGGACATTTCTGTGACTTGTAGTCCTAGCATAGACAGGAAAAGGATGTCAGTAGGTATTTTGGCTGGGAGTCAGAGGTGACTTTGCTGTGTTCTTGGGTGTTGGCGTTTGCCCTGTGAGCCTCTGTAACCATCTGTAATGACTTTACTGCACTGCTGATGCCTTTAGTACCCTGTGGCTGCTTGCTGTAGCAACTTCTCTGGGTTAACAATGCCTCTGCAATGCATTCATTGGTCAGAAAATGTACCTTTTTTTTTCTGCTGAGATCAAACTGTTGCTACAGGACAATGTGCTGAGACCTTTGTTAGCCTCTTCATTACTGGTCTTTCATGGCCACTTCATTATGAGCAGCTAATGAAGTCAGCCAATCTCTTGCCCTTTGGCCCTCCTCAGACCTACCTTTCTCTGTTGTACAGTAGAGATTGTTCAACCGAGGAGTCAGAATATTGGTCTACAACATCTCCTGTGAGCAGCCCAAGGAAGGGCCCAGAAAATAGCATTACCTGTTCTTATTTTGACTGCCCTGTCTTCCAAGCACTCCCCAGTGTCACTTCTGAGCCTCTCTGAGTATTAACCAGTCCTTACTAACATATTACCTGGCAGACTGACATGAAGCTGGTTGAAGCCCACACCTGGATGCTTTTGATTTTGTCCAGAGTGGTGACTAGACTGCCACATCTCCCATTTCACTTCTTGAAATGCGGGGTTTCAGCAGAACGTGCACTGAAGAGATACAAGCCTTTGTCACTGGGGCCACATGAGCCCAGATTTCATTTACATACGGGTCTGAAATGGAGGAACGTATGTTTGAAATGGGGCTAATGCAACTTTTGTGCATGGTCACTGGTGCTCATGCAGAGGGTTGAAGTCCTTAAACAAAAGGTGTGAGAGAGTAAGATAGAGTTGTCCCTACTCATAGTACTAACTGGTGCATTACTTCACCATGTTAGCAAGTACTACGGTAGAAATGCTAAGCCCTACCAGAGCACTTTCTGTCTTGCTAAGGTCTTTCTGCCAACAATCCCTGACAAAACTGTGTGCAGCAACAGCAGCTGGACACAGCAGATTACACACATTAAGTGACTTTGTAATTGTGCTGTCAAAATGGAGAAGAGTTTGTGTTGTTAATAGTTTGTATTTGTGTGGCTGCCTTTCCCCTGGGAGTCATGATGTGAGGTGTACTGGAGAGGAACTTAATCTGAATTGCTGTGTGATACCTGAATAATACCCAGGGTCTGTGCAGAAATGGGCATCTACCTCCTGGAAAGACAGCACTGTCCAAACAGACGGTTCTGGTATGTTCCCTGCTAATGCTGAAGGTGCTGAGAAGAAAAGGGGGAAGGGAGGAGCACAGGGGGCTGTTCTAATAGTTTTCCATTATTCAGCAATGGTTTACAGAAAAATGCCTGACTAAGGCCAGTTTGTAGAGGGAAAAGAGAAGATTGCCAAGAGTTTGGGAGGCGCTAGTACTTTGCACGTTAGAGGCCATTTTTTTTTATATGTGTGGAAAGGGCAAAACATGAAGTAGAGGGAAATCTATAAACTCCTCCTTCCTGATCTGATCCTTAGCTGGTACAAAGAGGGAAGGCTGCTGATGCCAGCCCAGCCACTCTGGTTTACACCAGAATGTGCAAATCCAAACCACTCCCCAGGTGGGCATTGCTGCCCTCTCACATAGTGAGGATCAGGACCATGGCTCTAATAGTTACCAGTCGCAGCTGGGTAGTTTCAGGCTACTCTTCCTTGTCCTCCCCAGCCCTCCCCCACTGCTTCTCATCCTTGGTCTGTGCTCCATTCCAGAGAGCTGGGACACAAGCAGGGGGCTTTATTTATAGGGAAAAAAAAAATGTCAGCAGGGGCAGGCAGAGGGGTGTGAGTGGAAATGAGTTGTGCTGATAAGCCTTCTGACTGTATTTTATTTTACTGAGGTTCTTAACAAATAATCTTTATGAAATGCAAACCTGGCTTATCAGGCTAATGCAGATTGTCTGAAATCCTTATCTCCATGGGCCAGTTAGCTGGAGTGATCCCCTTTTCACAATGAATAGAGAATGAAGAGCTGCACACAAGCCTACCCCTCCCTCCTTCCAATCATTGCCATTTACTGGCAGTGAACCGAATGGCTCTGATTTCCAAACTCATAAATAACGCAGAGCTTCAGAGCTGAGCTGTCCTGTGTTTTGAAACAGTTGTTCAGCTGTGCAGGGAGCCTGAGTCAGCCGGGAGGGGCCCAGGGGCAGGGCTGGAAAAGGGAAAATGGAAGAAGCCCCTGGTTTGTAGCACCTTTCTGAGAACAGTCTAAGCTGACTTCTAATGCTAGAGATAACACGATCATCTCACACACAGAAATGCATCCCTTCCTCTAAGCATTGTCAGTGGACCTGCCCCTGGCTTTTGAGTATGTTTCCTTGGCATGCTTTTTGCTTGATAGCTTTGCCCGCTGTGTGCTGGGGAGAAGCTGCTGCTATTTGTAGACTGAAGATTTATGGTGAGAAACATGCCTGCTGCTCAGGAGAAGGTTTTATCCTTCCTTCTGTTCATGCTTTGTATGTATTTTCTGCACCTCCTGTGGGTCAAGTTTGTGTACCTGAGGTATGGATGGCAGCTAAATAGCTCTGCTGCCTTTTCTGGGGATAGAAGCATGGAAAAAAGTAATAGCAGCTGTGAGGAAGCTTTATTGTTCTGGTTGCTGGGCTCTGGGCAATATATATATATATAAAAGTCCATCTCTGAGAACACACGGTGGAGCAAACAGATGCTGCTGTTGTCACTGTGTGTCAGTGATCTGTGGTGATGTTCTCCCTTCCTGGGACACCATGAGATGCCAGATGATCTGCACCAGGTCCTAGCCCTTTAATTCCAAAATACAGAACAGGCCTGTACTAAAGTGACAAGACCCAGTGAAGAAGGGGGCTGACTTTTATCCACCAACACGTGCAAGTTCCCTCACCCCTGTTTTGCCTCTTTCCTTTTTGAATGTTTTTCTGCTCAAGAGGCAAGGGTCTAGATTCAGCATTTGGTGCAAGGGGACCTCACTAAGCTACAGTTGTACAGAGAAATAAGTCTCTGTAGGAAACAGGTTTCCGACAGCACGTGGCACAGAGAAATACCAGTGGAGTTGTCACTCCACTAGAGAAATTCTAGAAGAGCTGTCATTTCCTCATTCCTCTTGGCACCTGGGCAGATGCCGGTATGAAGGATTAGTTTAGCAACGGAGATGAACTTCCTCAAAGTAGGAGAGCTTTTGTACCCCAGGATGCAGTTTATCCCTTTGTATTGATACTAGTTAACTGCTAAATCCAGGAATATGAATTATACCAAAGCATGGAAATATCTTGTTGATACCTCTGCTGTGGAGCATGGAGATACTGCTACCATATGGTACATTGGGCACCTTGCATGACATGCTACATCCCACAGGTGCAATTGCTGTCCAGCTTTGCACATTATGCAAGCCAAATCACATCAGCCAGCAGCTGGGAGGAGTTATTGTTTCCAGGTAGCACCTGGCCTCTGTGCAACACACAGCAAAAGGGCAGCTATCTGTGTTGCAGCTCCTCGAAAGACTCAGTGGAGATGACTGTGCATGTGCTGTCAGCACACACAAAATCTCATGTGGTGGCTGCTTCCCAGTTTTTGTTCTTGTGCTTTTTCCCCAACGGTCAGAAATGATTTCCCCTTCTTGCTTCAGAAGAGGAGAAGAAATGGAAGAAACAAACGGGCAGGATGACTTCATGATACTCTGCCATCTCCCTATTTAACTAGACCACTGTGTAGCATTTTCATTCACGCTGCTGTTGGTGGGAGTAAGAAAGACACATTGCACTGCAAATCTGTTTAGGTGGTATCTGTGAATGGCAGCTGTCATGTAGGTCTTCAGAGACCTGCAGACAAATACAGCAGTCATGAGTGAATATGTAAAGCTACACCAGCATCTCCAGACCTAGTTGTGAGGATGGAGTATGCTCCTGGAAACAAAGACTCACAATTAGTCTTGGGTGATTATATTGCAGCATTTCTAGTGGAGGATTAAATTTAATTGTGTCTCTTTTCTTCCTGAAAGTCCACGTTTTGTTTCCTTGGAAGGCTCAAAACCCTCTTATAGCTGCCTGGCCTTACAGATGTCCCTCTGTACAATGGAAAAAATGTCCAAATTCTTCTTGTTTCCCTGGCTTTGATGTGAAAGTGTGTGGGAGGGTCCAGCTCATGCTGCCTGCTATTTCTCCTAATCTGGAAATCTGTGCCCCCAGTCCTTTCCATTCTACAGTTAACAAGTTTCTCAGCTTGGAGTTTCACCCTTTCATCATGGGTGGACATTTGGGGTGCAGACCTAGTTCTGTTGAAACCAGGAGCTGAACTCTTCTTGTCTTGCCAGGACCTGAAATTCATCCATCTCCCCCTCCTTCTGGGAGAGCTTGACAGCCTGAGTCGATGCCCTTACGTGCTGTTGAGTTTTGTAGTATGTCCAAAGAGCCACGGCATTCACCTCTTCAGGTTTTCTTTAGCCTGCCTGCTGCAGAAGAGTTAGCTGCTCTCCTGTATTAGAGGTCTTAGACTGTGCTTGTGGGGAGTGGTTTTGCAGGCTTATTCCTTCTCCCCTAAGCATACAGCTGGGTTGCTCTGGTGGGCCCTGCAGCCCTTCCCACAGTTGCCACCTCAGCCAAGTCCCTGGATAACTGGACCATGTGGCAGTTCCTGAGCAATAAAAAAGATAACATATTGGGTGTGAGGCTTTGCAAACCCTGAGCATACTTATCCCTATGTCACTACATTGCTCCTGAGGGTAGAGGTGTGGGCTACAGCGTGAGAAGCTCTCTAGTGATGTTAGAGAAAGGGTTGGGTCTGGTTTGCTCCCAGCTGAGTGGGGTACTGGTGAGCAAAGGGGAAAGTGTGCTTTTGGTTCTTGCATGTGCAGGACCCTTCTACACAGTTCCTTTCTGCTGCAGGTCTGGATAGGCCCCACTGAACTACCCACAGGGAAACTGGGAGGAGCCACACAAGCTGGCCCTTTTCAAAGGTGATATCTGTTCCTGATAAGGCCAACTGGCTCAGCTTTCATTTCAGCTTCCTGAAGACTAATGCAGACAGATCAATTAGGGACTGCACACAAGAAGCTGCAGCTCCTCAACCCTCCCCCAGATAATAAAAATATGCCCCTGCTTTTCTCCTTCCTTGAAGTCCCCAGGAGAGAATTAGCTGGTGCTGCAGGTGCAGCCATCCTGCAGGGTGGTGAGAGCAATGAATAGTAAGGTTTTTAGCTCAAGCACACTAAGGCTGTTCAGTAGCCATTGGATAATCCTCTGTTAATCAGATTATGTAAATTACTACTTCAGCATCCCTATCCCATCTCTCGTCCCCCTGCTCTCCAAGCTGGAAATAAAAGGCACTCTAAAAAAGAAACATTTAAACTGCAAAAAGGCAGCGCTGCTGAAAGGCATGAGTAGAGAGTGCTGAGATGAGGAGCAGCAGAGCAGGGCTTTCTTTCTGTGCAGACAGGCGTGGGCGTTCCTGCTTAGCAAAGCAGTGGGAGACACCAGCAAATCAAAGGTCAGGAGTAGGCGCTGCCTGTGTATTAACAGTGCCTCAATACCGGGTTGAGGAGAGCAATGCCAGTGCATTCCTGCAGGCCAGCGCTTTGCCCTGGGATGTTACTTTTCGTGCACTGGAAAAGCGTCCCTGACTTCCTTGGAGGAAAGTGACTTCCTGCCCTTTCTTTTGCATTCATGGTTTGTTATAAGTTCATTCATTCATAGTGTAAAGCCCAGCACCCCAAAAAAGGTTTGGGTTGAGACGTGCTGTCAGCAGTCTGGACTTAGTCACTGAACACAGCAACCAAACTGAATGACGGGACAGATTATCAAAAATGGCCACTGAAACTCTGTCTGCAAAGCCTGGACATGCAGGCACTGAATCATGTAAAAGCTGCACTTGTGCTTTAGTGCATACAAGGTAATGGCATCCTCTGGCTCTGGGTTTCATGTAGGAGTATGTCTTCCTAAAACATTTGTCAGGAGCCTGGGCAATCGCAACAGCATCTTACTCAGTTTCACCAGTACTCAAAACATGGCTTATGGCACTTACTTGGTCTCTGAAGCTGCCACATTTTCATCCAGGTAGGAGTGGTGGTGGTTTTTTTACAAACTGGAGTAGAAAGTTGAGGAAGGCAAGAACGGTCACTTAAAACTAAAGCAGAGGACCTGAGAGCTTATTTATTCTTTGTGCAGCCACTGAAAGCCACCCAGAAAGCTGAGCTGACCTACATTTGCTGTGTAATACTCCTGGCTGAAAGCAATACCTTTTGTCTGTGACAAAGATAAGACTGCCTCTCTCATGGCAGATGCAACACACTGGAGATTGAGTATTTCCACCCCAGACAGGGTTTTCCACTGGGCTTTTGGTACTACTCACAGACGATCAAGAGAATTTGTTCCCCAGTCCTTCTCCACACTGTTGAACACACATCCTGATACTTACATCTTGTTCACAGTGGGTATGCAAAGCTGTCTGAAGGGCTATTCATGGGCTATTAAAAATATTGCACATACAGAGTTCCGAACTTACTGGTTTGATTGGTCAAGATAATCATAGGGCATGTCTGGGTTTCATGGGCTCAGGTGACACAGTTGGGGTGAAAACTTGCTAATGTGTACATGAAGGACTTTATTGGTCTTAATGGAGCTGCTTCCCTGTGCTGTGACATGAGAAGCTGGGATGCCAGCTCTGCAGGAAAGATATTCGTGGTCTGGTGGGGGACGGACGTCCTGGTCCACACAATTAGGAGCTTCTGGCTGACCTTGCAAAATCATTTTGAAAATGCAGGTAGCCAGATGTGCAGATTGCAGAGTTCTTACCTTGAGGAATTTTGCCAAAAATTTGTCTTCCTTCTTCTGGCTGCTGTTGGCTTTTGTAGAGCCAGTGGAAAGAAGAGAGACGTGTAGCACAGTCATATGATGGAACACAGGTGAATTGAAGGAGTAACGGAGTGATTTCTGCGTGCTGAGGATCAGCGCTGTTCTATAGTAACCAATGAAAGTACATCAGTTTACACCAGCTCAGTATCTGAAATATAGAGGTGTATTTAAAAACAATGGAAACAAAGCAAATGAAAATGAAATTTGAAATTAATTGTACCATCTCGCCATCATCAAGGCAGCAATAAGGGCATACATGCATAACTGAGAAAAAGTAGGATGGCAAAACTTCAAAAGCAAAGGAAGAAAGCTACCTTTCAGAGTCAGAATAGTGAGCAGGTCTGTTTTTTCTATGTGAAATGGACTGCATAATCATAATGACCTCCTCAAAAGCTGGGTTTCTTGGAGTTTCCCTTCGCACACACATGCACTGCTGGTCCTGCAAGAGGAGCAGTCTCAAGCACCAAATATTGGACCTCTCCTTTGAGGATTTCAACCTCATCCATTCCCAAGCAGCAACCTGCAGTAAGAAGAGATGTTAGGGAGATTCAGAGCAAATTCCCATGTTCCTTGCAAGAGCTTACCTCAAAGAACAAGCCACAACTTTTCAAAGACTTGCACATGAAGAAAGACCACTTGCCCCACTGTCCAAAAGCCTGGTGTCTCTCAGTGCATTGAATACACAGGGTTGAGGGTTAAGAGTTTTGCTTGAAGACATACTGAAAATTAAATCTCTCAGTCCTTACTTTTTGTTATTAAAGACTGTTGTAGAAGGTGCAAACACATCTATGCCAAAGACCCTTCAGGGCTTATAATCTGGCCAAGAAGGTATATTCAACTCCATGTTTCTTTGAATCCCTGCTTTGAGTGATGCTTATGTGGTCACCTTATTGCTGCATGCAACCTGTCTGAGCTCAGCATTGTGTGCCAGTGAAAATGGCAGCTGCTGATTCTCTGAGGTGACTGCCTTGTTTTTCTCTATTTTACGCGATTTCCAAAGAATTTTTAATGTCTAGGTATGTCTGTGTCAAATGGAAAATGAGCTGCTTGTCTCTACTCTCTTGCTCTCAGTGGAAGGTTTAGAGAAACATTAGGTTTTCAGTCTCTTTCTTCTGTGGCTGAAGAGTTTCTTCAAGGCTATCAGCAAGTTTCAGCACTAAAAAGGATAAGATTTTGGGCTTCTGGAATTAAGCTGAAGAGTGTGGCCAGAATTTAAAGCACCCCCTGATGTGAGTGTTTTGTTAACACTAATAAGAGATTCAAAACGTTACAAAAAGCTTCACATGAAGGAAGTTTAATATTTCAGCAGTCTGCATGCAGCTGCTGTTCTGAACCTCAAACAGTCTCCTCCAGCTCGCTATATTCAAAATCTATTGATCTAAATTTTTATTTTAAAGGGCAGGAGCCCAGATGTGTATAGTTGCTTCTTATTGTTCCCATCTGTAGAGCATGGCTCTGAACTCACAGCAATATGTGGCTGTCTGTTTGCAGCCTCTTGTTGTCCTTTTTCTGTCCATCACTTTCTGTGTGCTGCTTTCATCAGACTGAAAGGGGTCACCCCACAAAGGGGAAAAAATAATTTGAACCCAGGCCTGTCTTCTGACAACTCTTCCCATATTTAGGCAGGATTTTCTTTGATTTCCTGCTCATCTGTAGTAAGAATTTTGCTTGAGAAAGACAGGGTTTGAGGTCTGGCCCAGTCTTAAAGACAACCCTTTTTTTTTCCCATCTGACTGTTACTCCATCTTGGAGAGGCTTCTGTTGGCCCTGGAAACTGTGTAGCAGCAGGATAAAGCCTTTTGCTCCTGCTTGCATACTGCACAGTCACATATGCCAGGAACAGCTTTTCTTCCCTTTAGGAAGAGTAATAACTACAATTACTCCCCTAGGATGTTTCAGGAGCTGGAATTTAGATGCTGGTATGCTGAATTTCAAAAAGGGACATGAGAAAACCAGTTTTGAGGATGTTCACACTTTGCAGCCACCCGTATGTTCTTGATTTCTTCAAAGTGACCAACTCTCACACCTTCCACTTTGCAGAGCCACATGTGTAAATGCTGTTGCATAAATGACTGACAATGCAGGCAGTCTGTTGCTCCATCTAGGTCTAACAGTTACTGCTATCTGTGGTGCTGAGGCAAGCTGATGAGCTGACTGACGTATGAATCTTCAAAAAGCAAGTGCACTAAATGTGAGTTCAGCGCTGCTTCTGGTGGCAGTACATGCTGGGCATGATAGCAGAAATGGGGAAGGACAGTGTCCTCCAGAGAAGGTCCATACCTGTTCAGCCTTCATACCAATGAAAGGGTTGAGACTACATTTTCTTTTCTCTCCCTGCTTTTGTTTCATCAAACTTGCTGAGGAATATCTTCCTGCTAGGAAGAATGTGTACCTGCCTGGCAGAGTGGGTCTGCATTTCAGCAAGGGCCTGCCAGCACTGCTGCAATAAAACAGTGCAGACACAACAGTTGTATGTCCCTAGTTACCCCATCTGCACATGCAGTGTTCCCCACCCTCCTCTCCTCATCAGTGCTGTAACGGCACTGGGACTCGACTCTCTGAGAGAAGTATCTGAGGAGGGAAAATGTGGCCACTCCACCACCAAATATGTTAATATCAACTGCAGTTTTTGGAGGCAGAGTGCACGTTACAAAATATATTCTTTCTCCTTGACTTTTCATGAACTGATAATGGGTGGCTGCTAAAAACCAGACCCGTTGCTGGTAAAGAAGTGCCCCAGACTCCAAGGAAACTGTCAGGATGGATTCCAGCAGAAATTTTTGTGAGGAAGAGCATGCCCAGGGTGCAATATTGCTTTCACTGCTCTTGTTCCTTTCTCCTTACCCATGGCTGAGCTATACTATCCTGGCAACTATGGGCTGCTCCAGGGAAAAGTAATCCCAGGACTGCAAGGATATATTGATAATGTATTCCCCCTGCCGCGACGTCACTACTGAGTATGGAGAGGAACGTCGATGAGATTGATGTGGTTCATTGGTGCCAAATAATCACAGTTCAATAGGAAGCTTAATAAAGAGACAGTGAAGCAGACCCTCATATTTGACCACTTCAGAGCAATCTGACAGTGTGGAAAAGACCCTTAAGGTTGGTGTAAAAGTCAGCATCCCTGTGCCATCTCATCAGCATTCCTGATGACTTGACACCAAAGCCAGCTTGGCACCTGAGACCTCCTGCCCAGGGCCTGACAGTGGGTCACGGCGTGCCCCAGCAGTGCAGGAAAAGTGCCACTGTGCTTGCAGCAGATGCAGAGCTTTGCTGCCACGGCCTCTCACAGAAGTAAAGAAGATGGGGCTGCAGGGTGCCAGGGGACAGGGGGGAGCAGGGGAGTGAGGGGAAGGTGAGGGCCTCTTGGGTGCTGCAGGTTGCAAGGTTTCAGCTAGGCTGCCACAGAGGTGTTCAGAAGGAGTAATTCCCTTGTATAATGAGAGGGAGATGAGGAGACCTTGGGATGTGGCTGAAACACTAAACAGATGTGGTGGTGGCTTTTCTGAAGTACATGAGAGGGTGCGATGATGTCCCTTTTTCTCCTCATGTTTCCCCAGTGAGGCAGGTTTCTTGCCATGAGCCTGCCGCTGGAGAAGGCACGTATCCGACAGCAACAGGAGCAGGATCCACCTCTCTTGCATGGATATGTGAATGAGAATGAATAGCAGCCCATCCAGCCCCTCTCCCTGCAAGAACAGATGCTTTCCTGGCTGTATATTTTATAGTGCTTCATTTGGCCATGTTTTCAAAGTGCTAGGCACTGAAGTATCCATGCAATTAGGGATAAAGAGCTTCAGCTGCCTCCCCTTTCTGGACTTGCAAGCTCCCTTCCCTACTGCAGCATGTTGGCTGGAGCATCTCAGGACAGATTTTGGGTAAATAATGGGTTGGAGGAAGTAACAGAGAGGAGGGGCACTCTGCAACTTTCCAATGTAAATTACATGGAAATTAGGCTTCTGTGAGGCCAAAGGCCCCTCTGGAATAGGGCCTTTAGTTAACATAACACTTGTGCTAAATGAAGCGGTTGACACAGCTTTCAGGCTGTAGTGCCGCTGTTAATTTACCATGTGAAAGGGCTGAACCTTCAGTCAAGCTCTGTGGGGAATGACTTGCCCTCTCCGGAGAGCAACCACATCATTCCACCGCTGGGTTGTTAATATTTATGGGGGCAATCGTGTTAACTGAAACATTTGCAGTGCTTTTAAAAACCTGGTAGGTGAGCCTACCTAGCCAGCTTGCTGTTTTGGATGAGGTGGTCTCGGTAAGAGCTGAGCTTTCTTTGGGCTTGGCAGAGGAAAGTGGTGGAGTGTGCTTAAAGCTGCCTTATCCTGGATGCAGGCATTTTCCTGTACCATGACTGTAGTGAGGTGATTAGCTGGGGCTTCTCCTTCCCTATCGCTTGTTCCCCTTTAGTATCCTGTTGCTCTCAGTGCATAAGTAGGTATCTTGCTCTTGTTCTCCCTATTGACTCTTAACTCCAAGCGAAGGAAAACTCCCAGCACCTAATGGAGAAGTGGATGGAGGTGCAGACAAGGTCATACAGGTCCCAAAGGCTTAGTATGTTTGTAACGAGGTTATGCCCTTGTTGCTTGTGCCTGGGGCAATTTTGTGACTATTTTCATAGAATCATAGAGCAATTTGGGTTGGAAGGGATGTCCGAAGATCATCTAGTCCAACCCCCCTGCAATGAGCAGTGACATATTCAACTAGATCAGATTGCTCAGAGCCCTGTCCAACCTGACCTTGAATGTTTCCAGGGATGGGACATCTACCCCCTCTTTGAGCAGTGTTTCACCTATGAAGAGAGTTGTTGACCAGGGTGAGGCGGGGGCTGGATGGACAAGTTTCTGTCATGGACACAGATGTGTGTGCTCCATTCATGAAGATGGTGTTAGTCTGCAATTTTGGTTTCTGCAGTCAGAATTCAGCTTGCTTGCCTGTTGTCCCTGAGCTGAGAGGAAGTTTTGGGGACACCGCAGCAGTGGGGAAAGAAGTCTCTGTTTCACCAAACCTGCATTCTAGCCATAGGGGTATGGAGCTGGCTCATCTTTGCTGTAAAAGCATGAATTAAACCTGCCCTTAGTGCACTGCGTGGGCCCTGAAGTGAAGGGCAAGCTGGTAGACGTGTAGATTCACACCTGCAGCCTCCTGTTGTCACATGGACTCAGGCAGAGGGCCAGCGCAGGGCTTGGGGCAGCACTGACACTGCAGCAGTTGTAGCTGTCCTCCAGGCTGCAGAAGGTGCTAGCCATGACTCTTAAGTGAAAGGGAGCTTTCACCAGAAAAGGTAGTGCAAGATCGATTTCCAGCACATGGTCACCCCCACAACCTCACTGCACTTACTGTCAGAGCAGAGAGGGAATCTCCTGCTTAGGAATACAGTAAATACACCAGCCTGTCCCACAGTACTGGGTCATGTTAAATTTGGCTTTTGAATGAACACTGCATCTCTGTCTCTGGAGACATTTACAAGCTCATAGCTGACTAAATAAATAAATTTTTAAAAAGTCCCCCCCCAAAAGAAGAAAAAAAAAGAGAAAAATTAGATTCTTGCCATGAGTCGCTTCCATCCTTTCCTGCACAGTGCACCTGACCTAGCCAGAGTTGCTCTAAGGCTAGTAAGTATGGTCTCATCTACTGCCCCATATCAGCCCCAGAAAAGGGCAGCGGGCGTGTGGTAAGAAGAGAAAAGACAGGATAGAGAAAATCTCCTGGGAGATGCAAAACAAGCTCCCTGGATTGCTAGGACTAGTGGTGACACGCGCCAGACAAAGGACTTGCTACTCTATAAATGAGGCAGCCAGGACCAGCACTAGGCTGACTCCAGCGAGAGCAAGCTCTGCAGCCAGGCACTGTGACAGCAGTCAGGCAAGAAAAACAGGAAGCATCTGATTTTGCTGTCCTTGTGCTCGCTGACCAGGTTTCAAGAGCCACAAGCACCTGTGACCAGAAAAGTAAGTGACAACAGCCTCTTCTCTTTACAGCATTGCCTCCCCTCTTTTGGGCTTATCTTGCAACTTTCTTAGGAATGCCAAAGTTTCCTCTCAGAGCAGGGAATATCCTTAAAGGAATGAATTTTTGCAATAGCATTTTACCATCCACTGGATTTTTATTTCTTATCATGGCACCTCTGGATCTTGTCATCAAAAAATTAAAAGTAAGGCACCTGATCTGACAAACAGAATAGTTACAGAAATGGCCACTTACAGGTGGCTACATTTAATCAAGCGAAGTAATCGTGTAGCCCTATTTTTGTGCCTGGACTTTTCAAATTCTTAGTATCCACAGAGACTCAGTGAATCATACCTCATGCTAGGAGAAATTATTAATTGGTTTTACTACTTTTGAAAGAAATGTTGATGCTTAGATGTGGAGCAAACTAATGTGATTTTAAAATCACTGTTCCTACTATTCCTAGATTTTTTTACATCTAATTACATACTAGGCAAACTCATTTATACCACTGCAAAGTGCTGTAAATCAGAGTTATTGCACTGGTGCAAAATGTTTGCACAGAGCATCATAGACTCTGAGTTCAGAACTGAAACTTAACAGATTTCTCCAATGGTGTTTGATATTTAAAACAAATGATTTGCAAAAGCACAGACAGCCATGCATTTGTTAAACTTTACTGTATGCTTATGCACTAGGCTTTGTGGAAATCTTATGACAGTGTCAACAAGTAAAGATGTAAAGAAACAGTTTTAAAGTCCAATCCTCACATATTTAAAAATATCCCCACTACTTTATTGGTCATCTGTCTTACAGCTGATGCATATGTAAAATACATAGGCATTTGAATTTTGCTCAGTTCAACAGCTCACTTAAGAGGAAAAGCTTAGCAATTTTATTAATTTCATTTCTGCTGGTAAATATTAATAACTCCCAGATTTGTAAAAAAACTTTTGAAACTGCCAATCTAGAACATGTTTAGATTTCCAGTGGTAGCCTCCTGCATAAAGCTGTATTTGCCTGAGAAAGTTAATAAAAAATAAAACAAGCATTTTTCTGAAGTAGCTGTCTCTATCCTTCCTGATTTCCATGTAGCAGTATAGGATGATATTCGATTTTTTTAGAACCTTTTTCCACCATACATTTCTTATAGTTTAAAAAAAAAACAAAACTAAAATAAATGCAGCTTGTTTTTACTGCCTGCTTACATAAATTATCAAAGTAGTTGTGATACGAGCAGCTGATCCAAGAAATTAAGTGAGTCAGCAGGAGGCTGGTGACTAAATGCAGGTGCCCACAAGACTGCGGCTGAGGCAGGGATAATCTTCACGCTGATCTTTCTATCAGGCATAGCCCCACAGAGCAGCATGACATTTATGGGAAAACAGGACTATGGTCCTTGTCTTGCAGTGGTTTTTATCGCACTTTTGGAAGTTACGATTTGCTGTGGTGGTTATGTTTCTCCGTGCTTATGGTGACTTCTAGTCTTACACACAGCAGACCCAATTAATTCCTGGGGTGCTGCCATGGTGGTCAGTAGACTGGTTTTAACTTGTGTTTGGTAGGAAGACAGGGCACTGTGTGCCACTATCAGGATGCTGTCAAACTTTTAGTTTTGCTTTTGCTGAAGTCACAGAGAGATTTGCTATCAGCCTCAGAGCAGACCTGGATAAAATGCAAAAGCAAATATTCTCTGGGGGCCATATCCAAACATAACACAAGATCTGCCTTCCCCTGATGCAAATGTCCCTTACAGCACTGGATTTTCCCTTCTCTGGTCCTAACAACTCCTGTAACAGTGTGAGCTGATGCACACCACTCTTTGCTGAGTTGTGAGACATTCAGCATCTGGTCCTCCCTCCTTTACATAACAGACTTTCAGTAAGGAGGATGTGGACTTTCCCACATATGCACGCAAGGAAGGAAGTTAAAGCAAAAGACATGTTTCTGCTATTAACAGCTACCTCACTGCCTCATAGTGGCAGGTGCAGAGAGAGGCATGCAGGAATGAGTGCTATAACGAGGTAGGAGCAAATATCTGTGTAGAACAGGGTTTTGCACACTGAGTCTGGAAAGAAATGAGTCCCGGAAGAACTCCTGGAAGACCACCAAGCTGTTTTTCTTCTCTGTGTAACCCTGAAGCACAGGGGTAGTATCTGTATGTAGTATTTGGAAAGTTAATTTGGCAGACACTGTTTTTAAAGGAAACCCACTGGAACTGCAGTTCAGCCTTTGACTCAAGAGGGCCTTACTGGAGAAGGGACCAGAAGGACAGAGAAGTACTTTTCCAAGAAAGACCCTCAGATCTTCTTGGACAGAAAATAACACAAGTGCAAGTTTAGAGAATAAAGGCTAAACCTTCTGGCACAGTGTTCCTTCTTCAGCTTTGCAAGCTGTCGTGTCCATGCCAATACACTAGACATCCATTTAGCAAAAGCTGTTGCAGCCGATGAGTGGGTTCTTTGTTTTGTGCAGAGCTGTTGTATAATTTGACTTTACTGCAAAGGAACAAAAAAAGCATTGACAAGAGGGGACCCACAGGAAAAAACCTCAAACCACTCCCATGTGCAGAGTAAACATTTCCTTGCGTAAACCTCTTCATGACTATTGGTAAGTTCTTAACCATGTATTTTCTGCTCTCCCAAATGCCTGCTGGGTGGTAGCCCCTTGCTGTACAGACCTACCTTTCCTCAGACAGCCTTAGGGGACACGATGCCAGGGTGTCCAGGTTATAAAGTCTGCAGGCGAGGCTGACTTCTCAGAAAGAAGCAAGCTCTCTCCCCCACTGAAGATCTGCACCTTCTAGAAGGGCAACCGGATTATAAAGCTAAGCAACTGAGGGGCAACACTGGGTCAGGTGAAAAACTTGCCTTTTGAAACTGTGATCATATATAGACTAGTACCCCCGAACATGAAGGCTAACTTAAGCTTAAGACCTTTACACAGTTGCTTCTGACGACTCCAGCAATTTCCTTTTTCTAAAGGTTCAATGAGAGCACAGTGTAGCTGTGAGAGTGTCTGTAAATGTTGCCCTTAGACAGGAGGGGTCCCAGAAGCAGAGATTCTGCTATGTGCGTTTTGTCCCAGATTTACAGATTCTAAAAAAGGTAAATCACTCTGTCAGTGCTGACTGGTTTTTATAGCGCTTTTGCTGCTCTGCTGTAGTTTGTACTGTGGTATGATTGTCAGATAACGCTCCCAACAGAGGTGTAAGGCAGTGAAAGGAGCCCTTGTTTACTCCTGAAGTAGCTCCTTTTCCCACACCTTATTTGAAATAAAATGAAGTTCACTGCGGGTGTTAGGAATTGCCCTGCGAAAACTGGGAGACGGTCTTCTCTTTCATTACACAAACACAGTACCTATCAATGCCAAGCAAGGCTGGGCCACTGTGTGCTGGTGTATGCTCTAACACAGACAAACAAAAATGCTTTCCCTTCCAGAAATCTGGCAGCTGAGACAAACTAATTACAGGCAGGGGGGACACAGAGATGCAGCACACAAAAAAAAAAAAAAAAAAAGGGAATTTGCCTGAGGCAAAGGAAAAGCAGAAATGAGGACAGAAGTTCAATTCCCTGATTGCCAGCCCAGCGTTTGGCTGACTGCACTGTGCTCTCTCTCTGTGTCCTTATCCACCACTGTACCTGTGGGATTTCAGGTGGGAGGCACATGGGGAGGGGTATGGTGCTGAGATACAGGGAGGCGGCGATGGAGAGAGGGGGCTGAGGAAAGCCAGGAGGTGTACCTAGAGGTGCACTGCTCCTTTTCCAAGCTGTCAAGATGCAATGCATTATCTCCTCTCCTCTTCCTTCCCCTCCCAACCCAAAGGAAGTCTTTGCAATCCAAGCAACCGTGTGCAGCAAACAGAGCATGGTTCAGCTGCAAAGAGTATGAGCTTATTCCTCCTAGAAGGTGGGGAAAAAAAAGTCATGCTTTACGGATAGGTAGTGTCATGTCTTGTGACATCCATGCTCAATCTTCCCCTCTGCACAGAGCTGAGTCCCATGCTCCCAGGCTTGCATGAAACTGAAGAAGGAAACAATGAGCTTCCTCTTTTTCCTTTTCTCCAGATCACACTGATGCAAAGTGAACAAAGCACAGCAGCGAGGAGTGATAGCTGGGGAATCTTTGCTCCCTGTGGTAGGTCAGGCTCACACCTGCCTGGTATAGCAACCAGGCACCATCTGTTCTTCTGTTGCCATTTACTTAAGGGCTGAGGGGACTTCACAAAATCCAATGCAATGTGTTAAATAAATAAACAATTTTAGCAGGCGCTGGGTTTCCCCCGTGGAGTAACGGTGTGGCACTGCAGGTTTCCTAGAAGCACTCCAATTCTTGCTGGCAGCAGGCATCTGCTGTCTGATTAAGATTTGCTGGAGTAGGTCTCCAGTGGCCAGTTTCAACATGGATTTAACTTCACTGAGGTCAAAGGTATAACTTGAGGGAGGAACTTTCGCATCCAAGATCTTTATTTAATAGCAACCCACTAATTATGACTGAGTGCTGGGCTCCTGGTGGGTCCCCTGCCAGCCCATAGACATTAACCGCTGGCTCGGGGGCCATTTGCCAGGGAACGTCCTAGCAGAGATGGTGCTTTGTGCCTAAGCTGCTCTGCTGCTGCCGCCTGAATTGCCTGAATGGCTTTTGCATAGAGAGGCTGTGAGAACTGCTGCTACCGAGGGAGAGATCTTCATCTTTTCTATTGTTAATCTTTTGTCTGGTGACACTTGCTGCTGCATTAATGACAGCCAGTATTTCCCCCCCCCCCCCCCTTATTTTTATATTTTCCAGAGGTAGGCAGGGGGCTGGAAAGAGCTTCAGTTGTCTGTTTGGTGGGTGGTGGTGTTTTGTTTTTTCTCCTTCTGGCTGTTGGAGCAGATTCACTGCTGGGCTGAGGTTATTTCTTTGCACAATTCTCTTTACATACTGCAGATGTGGATCTTATGAAAGATGAAACTGCACTTACGTACTACTTCTGGACGTGTCTTCTTGATCTGAGTTAAATCCTCTCCTCAGTGGCAACATTTTGCCTTTCAAAGTAATTCTGCCAGTGAAAATGGTGTAACCTTCCAGATTTACCATCCTAAGAGCAGAATTAATCCTCTTGAATTTAAGCTGCTATCTTCCTGAGTTTCTTTATTGTCAGCTAAATGTGGGGCTGCTAACCTGTGGTTAGGGAAGGTGACCAGAAAGCAAAGAATCCAGGCTTGCAGGTTAATGCAATTTATCTGTCCATGATATGTACAAACAGGTGATTTCTGCACAGATTTAAAAGGGACCAGTGGGATATAAACTGTATGCAGCCCTAGACAATATGTATTTTATACAGTGCACCAGAGAAAGCTAAAGAATACATTACTCAGATGTGCAACATTAGCAAAGGCCTGAAGCTGCAAGCAATATTGTACTGAAAGCCAAGCTTGGTGGGGAGGGCTGGAGAGAAGAAGGGAAGAGGAGGAATGGAATGAGACAAGAAGAATGGAAATCAGATCCCTTGTCAGTAAACTGGCTGCATTTTAACTGGAAGGTGCTGTGGTTACAGAGAATTCAAGGGAGGCGTTGGTGACCATACAAGAAAAGAAGCTGTGCTGAAACATTTTAATTACTGCAGGATTGGACCAGGCTTGTTTTTCTCCTAGGTTTCTAGCTGAAACTCTGAGCAGGAAACCTGCACCAGTAAAGGGAAAAAGGAGAGAAGAATTTAAGGTGGAGAGGTGTACGGAGAAGAAATGAAGATCCCTGTAGAGCTATCAGCACAAGAGGAGGCACTGGGGGAGGGAAGGAGCCATTGTTTGCTGATCTTGAATAAATGTCAGAAATACAAACACACATTTTTGAAGTGTAAAGCAGGAGCTGGCCTCACAAAGGCATCTGTTTGCTGACAAGGCTTGTGACTACAAACATAATATTGTCCTTTCCAAAGGCAAGAAAAGAGAGACAAAGAAAGTGTGGGGTGAAGGAGTAGGCTGGGGTTATTTTTCCACCAATAATACCACTAACAGGGCAAGATGACATGTTCACAGCACCAGGGCTGGATGCTAACCTGCTTTCCTGGAGTGCTGCACTGGGGACTGTCTGCGCAGGGGAGCAGACCCTCTGTTGGTATTTGTAGCTGAGATATAAACAGGCATCCAGCAAACTCAGACCCACATACCAGAATTACAGTGCAGAGACTGAAAGGCCTGGCAAAATACAATCCATCCAACCCATTAGAAGAAACAAGGAGGTCCAAATAACTTTCCCTGTGCTATAAAAAATAACTGCTTTTGTACACAGATAAATTTGTCTTTAAAAAAACCCAAACCCACACAGCAATAAAGGTGGGGGGAGAGAGAGAGAGAAGTAGGTGGCATTCTGAATTTCACACGGAACCAAGCAGCTGCTTGGAAGAATAAAATTGTAAAGGCAAAAGTTTTGCCTTGGGGGTGAACATGCTGCTGTACAGATGAGCACTGGAAGGCAGTGTTTAAAATCCATATCACCAATGTGGCAGCGTTCTTGCTAAAAAGGTACATGCTAGCTGTTTCAGGTAGGTGCAAAGTACCAAGTAGATTTGTTCCCACAGCACAAACCAAAAGTAATACATGGAGTAGGAGAATAATAATAATAAAAAAGAGAGATGTAATCCCTATTCGGATCAAGCAATGGGTCTCAATGTAAGCCTACAAAAAATAAGAGAAACTCTCAGGACCCTGAAATATGAAGCAAGGATGTTTTGATTAGACAATTTTCTCATCCCCTAAAGGCAGAGTAGATAACTGGGCCTAAAAGTAATTTCAGACTGCTACCAAAATAGAAATGTGTTAGCTCTCTGAAGGTTATGGCCAAGAGAAGCCTGCAAGGTATGGGTGGCATGAGCATAACCGTATGTAGTATACATGGGCACATCTGTATTAGCCGCATCTCTGACCAAGATTTCTGAACACAGCTCTGACATAATTTATGATGCTGTAACTGTGTTTCCCTGGTGATTTGTAATCAGTGCTGGACTGGGACTTGAAGAAGCTGGGAGGGAACTTCCCTGTCTGCCATGCAAGTCTTGTCTCCCTGCCAGGGCACCCCAACGAACTTCTGAGTCACGGTGGGATTTCGTTATTCACCCGGACTATTACTGCATACTTCGGTGAACCCTGAGTGTCTTGCATGGTATGAGGCTGCTTCAGATGGACACGGGATCACAGCTGGGCTGTCATCCCAAAGTTTCCTCTTTCTGGGGGTAAAGGGTGCTATCCCCCCTGCTCTCCAGTCCCCTGTGGGACTGCTGTAAGGGTGTGTTTGCCAATGAATATAAAAAGCTGAGGTTTTCACATGCATAAGAGGGTAAGTGGAAACATTTGTCCTTTAGTCTCTTGGCTGCGGATAGTTTTTTCCTGCTCCAACTGTCTGTGTGCCATTGGCATAAAAAGCAGCTTCAGAAAAGGAAAAGTGAGTATCCCCTGCAGGGCTGTGGGAAAGAAGGGAAGACTCTTTCCAATGGCAGTGGGAGCACGGTTTAGGGCAATCCCAAGAGCTTTTGACAACCTTTCTGGTAAATGGCATTTAAAATTACTGTGCACCCCTTGCACAGCACTCATCTATTGCCAGGTCCATTCTGGGCACTGGGTTCCCTTTGCTGCTCAGCTCTGTGAGGCAGGGTGGACAGGTAACACCTATGTAGACCTTTTGGCTGGGATGCCTGCATGTTTCGTAGGAATCGTACTTTCCCTCTGCAGCCTGCACTCATGGCACTTTTGGCTTAGTTTTGGCAGCTCTCAGAGGCTAAAGCAGAAGCCTGAATGGATCAGACTGCAGAGCCTCTGCCACCAGCAGTGAGCAGTCAGTGTGGGCTGGGCAGGGAACCAGACTGTTGCTTCCCTGGAGAAGTCTCCTGTAATAATCATAATCACACGTGTCTGTGGTGTTGGCTGTCTGCTCACTGAAGGCCCATGATGAAGGTCCACCTGGTTTAGTTCCAGCCATGAGTCACCAGGCTTGGGCCAGTTGGAAGCAGTCCTCAAGAATGTGAGAACTGGGGTTGGGAAAGCATAGATGTGTTCTGCCCTGGGCCTGCCTGCCTCCCGACCCCAAAAAGTGTCTGGGTGTCCCTCATGCAGTCTGGTGGGACAACTAATGCCTTGGTTAATAGGAATTGTGCTGCAGGGCAACTCCCAGGCGCCTGGAGAAGCTGGGCGTGTAGTAGCACCACATGGTTGTAGGAGGAAATTGAACTCCATTTACTCCTTTATGAAGTCCTTACTGGACGCTGGCACCTGGTTGCAGCTGCAGTACTTGAGAAAGATCATGGCTGTGAATGGGAACATGACTTTAGGGATTAGGATTAGGATGTCTGTGCAGGACATGCAGGATAAGGGCATCAGCCACAGAGGGCAAAAATTAGAAATACCTAGCACCACCACTGTGTGCTCGCCACTGGCCCAGAGGTTACAGTGCCCCCATAGCAGCAGTCTGCGTGAAAGCCAGGGGTATTTAGCATTCACTCACCATCTCCTTTGCTTTGCAGCACCTTGAGAATGACAAGAAAGATCTTCACCAACACCAGGGAGCGATGGAGGCAGCAAAATGTCAACAGTGCCTTTGCCAAGCTGAGGAAACTCATACCCACCCACCCACCAGACAAAAAACTGAGCAAGAATGAGACCCTCCGGTTAGCTATGAGATACATCAACTTCCTTGTCAAGGTCCTGGGGGAGCCAGGCCTGCAGCAGACAGCAGTGGTGGCACGGGGCAGCATCCTGGGTTTCTTCCAGCAAGCCCCACACTTGCAAAGCGTGGAAGAGCTGACACTGATCGAAAACTGTGGTGTCTCCTCTCCTGGCATGAGCAGCAATATAGTAGAGTGTTGGTCAGAGACATCATCTCCCTAGCAGACAATGAGACATGCAGTCTCGTTGTTACTCTGATAGTCCTCCTCTTTTTGCAGAATCTGTGGGTTGCTTCTCTATGTATTGTGATTATTTATTTATATTTATTACTGGTTTATTTGGTATGCATTTTTATTTAATAGGAAAGGAAATCCTTGGTCAGCCAGCAACTTGGAAGACCAGACAGAGAACATGCAGCCCTTGGGAACTGGGAAGGACTCACTGCTGTCACAGCAGAGTCCAAGCCAGAAGAGCCTTCTGCCCTGACCTCCTCCATAAATCACGCTATAGAAATTCAACCAGTGTTTCTGGTAGAGAAAGAGATTGTTCTCCCTTGCTCTTTCAAGGGAACACATGTAGAATGATGACTGCACCACAAATTTGTCCAAGACAGACATCTGGCCTTAGTAGTGAAAGATTTGGAGAGATGCGGTATTTGCCACAGTCCTCCCCGAGTGGTTCCAGGGGCTAACAGCACTCATTCTTGAGCTCGTGAATCTTATTTCCAGCTTGATTCTTTTTTTGAAAATACAAGTCCTAGCCCTTGAACCTGGCTACATCTTTCTCCATCAGACTGGAGGGATCCCGAGTGTCCGAGCAAAATGCATTAAACAAACTTAAACATTAGTTTAAAGCAAAAATGCCAATTTAAAATAAAAGAAGGCATAGTCATAGATGAGTTTCAGTGGGTTCAATAGGCAGAGTAAACTTCCTCTGTAGCAGTGACAGTGTGCATGTGAAAGAAGCTGTTCAGCTACCCTCCAGCAGCCTTAAAAGCCCATCAAACAGGTTGGTGGCTAGACATCTTTGTTCTTTAACAGCTGTAGCAATGGGGGAGGTCCTGTTTGGGAGGGAGGTCCCAGGAGAAAGGCCTCAATGCACTGTGAAAACCTTAATGGAAGCACCAGTGAGCAGTGGCCATTCCCAGGCCTGGGTGCAGAAGCAGCTGGAGCATGTCTGGGCCTGGCAGAAGGTGCTGGGCATGCACCATGGGTGCATTGTGGTGCTCCTTCGGGACAGGGCTGTGTGCCACGGGTCTTGGGCATTGAGTTCCTGAACCAGCCCTGCTTTTGCTGCCGTGGGAGGCAGAACTGAGCTGCACACATCCTTGCTGTCACCTGTAAGACCCTGGTGCTCTGATGCTGGGCTGCATGAAGTTGGGTTGATGTCTGCCCCAAGTGGGGTACCAAGACCATGGACAAGACTAGGGACATGCTGCCTGTACCCAGCTGACTGCCTTTAAACTCCCTGCTTTCATCTGCTGTAGTTGAGGTTCCTCCATGTGGACACTGTCCCAAATGGGCTGATGGAGCAAGGACAAAGAAATTGGTGTAAATATCCTCCCATTTGATTCAGTGGGTCAGTTCCCTGTAGGGAACAGCAACCACCATGCTCTAGGTGTTTAAATGATAAGCAGGATGAAATGAGTTTTCATGAAGGTGGCCATTGTGGATTGTTGCCCACAAATCAATTTAATTTCTTGATTGAGTTATAACCTGTCCCAGCAAAGGTCTGGACTGCTCATGCAAGTTATAAAGCTGCCTAGAGCAATAGAAAAAATGACACCAGGTTTAAATCGAACTGTTTCCTGGTCAGATCCTGCTCCCACTGGTACAGGTCCTTTTGATTGCCATGTAGACCAAGGTACATGTCAATGCTTAGAAATGACAACTATTCACCACTGGTGAATAAATGGAGCTCCCATGTACCAAGGCACATTCCTGGGCTGTTTCTGTTTATTCATGAGACAAAGAGCTTCCCTCAGGAAGCAGAGGTAGGCTTTGTGCACATAACATGTACAGGCCTTCTGCATGAAGGGATTTGGCACCCAAAGCTAAGCTGCCTTTTAAAGCCTCACCAACTACCAGGTGCACCAAAGAAGCCACGGCTTGCTCCTGCTGAGCGTGTATTGGGCTGTCCTGTGCATTGACAAAGACCAAGGTCAGACAGGAGCACAGCTCACCCCATCCAGGGCTGGTGCTGTAAGGTACAGGCATGCCAGTGGACACAGTTTGACTAAAAGGGAAAGAAAAAAAAAAGCTGAAAGTGTTCATGGTGATTTAATTTTCTTTCTGAACGCTCCTAATCTTCAGCTTGTTTATCCCTGCATTTCTGAGCTGTCAGGGCTGAGAACTGCACCAGAGAGCAGCTGGGTGGAAATGCACCAAGTCTTTTGCACGGTTCGTGGAATCAGTACTGCTTCCTCCCTGCCTCTGCCCACTTTAATGTTACTGAATGGAGTCACAGCCTCTACTGCACAGTGCCTCAAAGGTAATGAGCCAAGTCCTCCTCCTAGCTTTCTGTTGACTTGCTAGGAGTTACAGCAGGATAAATTAGCCCAAGTAAATCAGTGCGCTTACTGGTGAGGTGTGGTGGTGCTATTTTTTCAATCATCAGTCACTTGCTATCCTAGGAAACACGTCATGAAGGCAAGCCAAAACATTTTGTGAGCAGAGTTATTGTCCAGGGAAGGGGAAAGAAAACCTGGCAATTTTGTAACGTAACATGCTTGTTATATTTTCTACCCTAAAAAGCTTCCCTTCTTGTTACTGCTTTGGTTCCTATGAGTGCTTTCTTTGTTCTCCTTTCCATTTAGGAGCTCCCTACTCTCATGTTCAGCATGTATTTCACTAGATCTATCTACCAAAGATTGATATTTTTTCCAAGTTTCTTGTTTGTGTTTTATGGATTTCTTATCTGTATGATCATGGTGTAACTGACCATTGTGCTATATGATGTTATTTAACATCTAATATATTCAAAATAAATTATTCAAGAAACAAATCTTTGTCTTTTTAAACTTCTATAAAATTTCATTTTACATTTGCATACCACTTGGTAGAGGATACAAAAAACATTACAATATAATTTCCAGTAATCTTTCTACTGTTCAGCACTTAGGCAAGAGTCTTGATGTTAGAAACACATTATCAGATGATGAAGAATGACAGGAATTCTTTGTTTATTACAAATTCTTAAACTTTTTGGTTGATTTGTATTTTAATCTACATGCTAAGAAGATTTTGACCAGCTCTTGAAAAAGATAAATAAATTTCATTGTGCAACACTGTTGTGTTTGTCTTCCAAATATTCACAATTCAAAAGATTTTAACCAGCTCCATTTTAAAAAGCAGAAGTCACCCTAAAGAATTAATTTGGACTCTGATTTGAGTCTATCATTATGTGGAGATGTTCAGATAGGCACAGCCTACAGATTCAGACTGGTGTCTAGATTCAGACGTGAAAAGTCATCAAAAGTTGAGGGGAGCTTAGGATGTAAAGCTGCTCCTTCTGGCTAACACCTGGTGGGAACAATCTAATCTCCAATTGAATATGAGCCTTGGAGAGGGAGAGGAAGCACTAGGATGACAGATGCAGAAGTTGTGAGGAAAAAGATGGGAAATCATTGGACACAGGGCCAGTTTCAGTTTCAGGCTTAATTTGATGTCTCACAGCCCTCACAGTGCTCTATGATACACCAAGAGAGGGATTTCTGCACAGTATGTGCCTGAGAAAGGTATAGTCTCAAGAGATTATATATAAAAGTAATCTCAAGAGATTATATATAAAAGTCATGAAATCAGCAAATGTGAGGTTCAAAATATGTATTTATCCTAAGCAAGGCAAAGCCACCTTAGAGAGGACCCCCTGCTTACAGCAGGTAATGCCAAATTAGTTAGTATGCTCAGGATCATGTGGCAATGCCTTCTCTGGAAGTGGGCACAGTATAGCCATGTTAACATGGTGCTGTGCTGTGAGATAATGGCACCTGTGGCATGGAGATGTACCAAGTCATTTGGAGCTGGCTGAAAATGTCTCACATATGTTGCAGCAGTGGCAAAACCTTAGTATAAATGACAAAAAAGTCCCTAGTCTTAAGGCCCCTACTGAGTCTCCTGGTTGTAACTAGCAGTGCTAAACAGAGTTGTGTGAATAGCACTTTTTTTTTCCTTTCATAAGTTTTTTGTTGAGGATACGGCTACCAATATTGCAAGGAAGACCAGCTGAGGTGGTATCTTCTAGAAGCATCTTTAGTATCTTGTGATACAAAAAGGCATGACGCAAAGTTACATGCTGAGGCGTGTACTCAGCAGCCTTGTTAGTTACACTGAGTCTACATCAGGGAGGAGGAGGGTACAATGAGCATAGCAGAGAAAGGCTCACAGAATTCCTGAGCCAGCCAAATTAAGTGGCAAAACAGAGTTGGTTTAGGACACTAAGATCCATCCTAGCACCTTGCTCTGAGCAAGAAGAGGAAGCCGCAGGACCAATGTGTTTCAGGGGTATACGATTCATGAACCATTTAGTAATTTACCTTCCAGTATCTAACCAGCTCCCACAAATTTCTTTGCTGCTAGGGAACGATATGCAGTGACCATGGCTAAAGTAGTGTGAGCAAGGCAGATCTGACTTTTGTTGTTTGAAGGCTGGGTCATGAAAGGAGGTGGAGAGAATGGGCGACTTAACTACTGACCTGTGGGGCAGGGGTCACTTGGGAGCCAGTCTTAAATCTAAAGGTCATCAACAAAGTGAAAGAGTCTAAATCTGTCACTTTTCAGGGGTGTAATTGTATTTTTAATACAGCAGGTGCTGAGAGAATCAGAGGGGAGAAGGTAGGTGGAGGAAGCAGCTCAAACAAGTATTTGGGTTACAGAAGGTAGAGATTGCCCTGTATCTGGTCCATACATGTATCTGGTTGAATTTATTCATTATTGTTCTGTCTGTAACCTACGGGTAGCATTTTCATTGCCCTCTGAGTTGGTCCAGCTCTTCTCTATAAGAAAGAGTTTCATCCCATTGTATTCTCCCCCCACCCCCCTCCCATGTGTGCAAACAAATGCACATCCCATCCCTCCATGGTTTGTTTCATTGCTGCTGACTGCAAACCCAACAGTGCACAACTGAGGACCCTGCGATAAGCCTCTTCTTTGGAAAAGAGAACCCCCAGGCACTGGGAGCCAAAAAGAGCAGCGAACCTTCTGTGGGTACATCCCTGCTGAGCGTCAATGCCACAAAATAGCACAGAAGTGGCTCAGACCTGAGGAAGATCCCTCACTTTCTTTGAAATTCCCTACTCTGCACCTTGAAAGTCAGACTCTTTCTTAGGTAGCCTAAAACCTTCATGGAAAGCTAAAGGATGATGGCCCACAGTCAGCAAGTCTCCAGGGAGGCGTTCTGCCTTAAACCCTGGCTGTAGACAACACTTAGCATTGATTTTTTCTTGGTGACTGTATTTGGTAAACCCTGGTAGACAGCAGTGCTGAGTTCTGGAGCTGAGAAAGGCTAAGAGCAGCCAATATTAAATCTCCCTTCAAATCACAGCAGAATTACTGTGCTCTGATACATAGATGTGCAATCAGCCAAAACATAACCTATAGATTCCTCCAACCTGAGACTACACAGTATTAAATTCAAGCTTTAAAAAGCTTTACACTTACTGGAAAGACCTGAACACTCTCAAGAGGAAACTACAATGCCTAAAAGCACCTTGAGTGGAGGCTGTTAGACCTAGCTAACCTCAGAAGCTCAGGCCAGTTTTACTGCCTGTTTTACTGCCTGTAGGTTAAGAGTTGTTTCAGAAGAAAGTATCTGGGCCTGCAAAGAGGCTCTGCTGTGATCTCTATGGGACTGAATGGCAAAAAGTCTGTTGCCAGCTGAGAGTTCCCAAAAGAGTGAGTGAGCCCATCAGATTTGTCTTGCCAAAAGCACTTGGTGCTGGCACAGCCCACCTGGGGGGGAACGTTCCCACCACTTGAATGGGAACTGAAATGACTCAATGCTGAAGGGAGCTGCCTGCTCTGGCTCTTCCTCCTGAGCTATGCTGCAAATGTTTTCCCTAAATTTTCAGGCACAGAAGAGTGGCCAGCTGCTGTCTGGTGAACATGGCCAACCACTGGGTTTGGCACAGGACAGCCCAGTCTCAAAGGCCACATTTCCGCATAGACATGTGGAATGCAAATGGGTGTTCACCAGCTCTCAGATTTGGAAGCGAGGGGAGAAATTCATGGTGGGTAAATGCAGCAGCATAATTTTACCTGTCAATTTTGAACTGAATAGCTGAGCAGTTTAGAAAACATATATATATATATAACCATAGAATCATAGAATCATTTACGTTGAAAAAAACCTTTAAGATCATCGAGTCCAAACAGCAACCATTCCCACTGAACCATGTCCTGAAGTGCCTTGTCTACATGCTTTGTGAATACCTCCAGGGATGATGACTCCATCGCTTCCCTGGGCAGCCTGTTCCAATGCCTAACAACCCCTTCAGTAAAGAAATTTCTCCTAATATCCAATCTAAACCTCCCCTGCCGCAACTTGAGGCTGTTTCCTCTCATTCCATCACCAGCCACCTGACAGAAGAGACCAGCACCCACCTCACTACAACCTCCTTTCAGGCAGTTGTAGAGAGCGATACGGTCTCCCCTCAGCCTCCTTTTCTCCAGGCTAAACAACCGCAGTTCCCTCAGCTGCTCCTCAGAAGACTTGGGCTCCAGGCCTCTCACCAGCTTCGTTGCCCTTCTCTGGACACGCTCCAGCACCTCAATGTCTTTCCTGTAGTGAGGGGCCCAAAACTGAACTCAGTACTCAAGGTGTGGCCTCACCAGTGCCGAGTACAGGGGGACGATCACTTCCCTGCTCCTGCTGCCCACACTGTTTCTGATACAGGCCAGGATGCCGTTGGCCTGGGCACACCGCTGGCTCATATTCAGCTGACTGTCAACCGGCACCCCCAGGTCCTTTTCTGCCAGGCAGCTTTCCAGCCACTCTTCCCCAAGCCTGTAGCGTTGCATGGGGTTGTTGTGACCGAAGTGCAGGACCCGGCACTTGGCCTTGTTGAGCCTCATACAATTGGCCTTGGCCTATTGATCCAGCTTGTCCAGATCCCTCTGGAGAGCCTTCCTACCCTCGAGCAAATAAACCCTCCCTCTCAACTTGGTGTCACCTGCAAACTTAATGAAGATGCACTCAGTCTCCTCGTCCAGACCATTGATGAAGATATTAAAGAGAACCGGCCCCAGTACTGAGCCCTGGGGAACACCACTTGTGACCTCCTGCCAGCTGGATTTAACTCCATTCACCACAACCCTCTGGGCTTTTCCATCCAGACAGTTTTTTACCTAGTGAAGAGTAATGTATGTATGTCTGTCTTTCTATCTATCTATCTACGTATCTTACCCTTATCATCACCATGAATCCATGTTGAAGTTCCCTTAAGGTCACATACAAAAGGAAAACCACAAATTTTACCTTTAACATTGAAATTATTCTTCTTTCAGACTAAGGAAAAAGAAAAATTACAAGAATGAAAACAAGACAAATTGTCAGTGAAAGTGGGAGAAAGCATGTAGGATGGTTCTTCCATGTCTAACATACCTGGATGGGCACCACTCTTGTAGGGGTGTAGACTTCTATGTTACTTCTCTATATATCACCTACAGAAAACAGAACAGCACCACCTTGTTTCTGTTCTGTCTAACAAGTAAGTCAAACTGCCAGTTAGGTAATTCTGAAAGCCCTGATATAGTAGCTCCTATTAATTTCAAACATTTCCCAAGAGCATAGGCTGCTGAACCAATGCAGACAAACACGATTATATGTTTTTGATTATCTAAATATATTTCCCTTAACAATATAGTTGTAAGTTAATTGCTTATTTCTAAAGTCAAAGAAATGAAAATGCTGTTAAAATAATAGTAAAAAAAAGTTTCTTTGCTTTTTGTCACAACTTCATCAGTTAAATACTTCCAGCACTTCTCTGCCATGTGCTGTTAAGGTAAATCAAACCAAAGACAGTATTTCTTCTTGAAAACTGCAGGTTCACGTCAGCCAGGGGCTTGTCATAAATACTCAAAGCCTGACTTATCCTGACATTTATGTTTGCTTTTATCCTGACTCTGAAGTACTGAAAAACTCTAGGGCTAAGGCTGTCAGTAAGACTCTTGATCTTGAGGGCTCAACTTAAAACATTTTAGGGTTGTCATGACTGCTTTTTGGGGTGCTTTTATTGTAATCTCTGTTCATGCATGCTTTTATGACACCTCAGAAAGATGAGGATGACTGGTCAGGGTATTCAGCTGAAAGTGCTGGCAGTGTGGAAGCACCTTGGAAGGTATCTAAAGACTTTTTTAAAAACAGGCACCTTCAAGTCATTTCATCTCATGTTCCTGAATACATAAGCATATATAGCCCCTAGCTGCTTTTAAAACCTGTGGCTATGGATTTGAGTCGTGAGTCCTCTGGGAGGGTTATTCTCCCCGTAAGAGCAGAAAGGAGAAAATTAGGACAGGCAGATTGTTTACTACTCTTAGCAATGCAAGCCCACCACAGAAAATGCCCAGGAAAAAAACCCAAACAATCCACCCCCCCTGCCCCCAGCCAGTTTGGTTTTTTTCCTACCATGTTTCTTATCAGTCTCCTGCAGAGACTCTAAAACTCTTATCTTGATAGGCCAGATTACCAAGATGAGCTCCTCTCCATGATGAATAGGAATCAAACAATGTTTTCCACTGTCAGCAAACCATACATTCCCAGTCCAGATAATTCAATTAATAGAGTATCTCCTCTCCTCTCTTCTCCCCCACTCTCCTCTCCACCCCAGCTCTCCTGTCAACCTTTCTCTGCTTCCTTACCCTTCCCCCAATTAACTCCTATGCTTTAATACCATCTAAGAGTCCTTAGTGAGAAGAGGATCTGCTTGCTATGCAGGTGCAAGTTTTCAGCACCATAGCACAACAGCAATACCACCCCCTTCTGCCCTCCTCAGGGCTTCTCTTTGTGAACCACTTTTTCTTTTTCTTCCTTTTCAGCTCCATGCTGAACAACCCCATGCAGCTAATCTGATTATGCTAATTTGTACTTCATGAACCCAAAGACTGTAAGGGGATCTGCAGAGGGTGAGCTGGGCTGGGGATGAGGGTGCTGAAGACAGGAGGGGGGTGGGGGGGCACAGACAATGGGTTCAAGTCAGTTAACAAAAAAAGCCGTCTGTATTGCCAAACAAAGCATACTCTGGGTAACCCCTTCCTGCTCTTGACAATTTAGTGTCCCAAACTGGCCTGTGCTACTGAGCAGCAAAGGCAGCATGGAGAATATACAATGAAGGGGCACAATGAGAAGTCTGTTTCCTGTTGAATGTTGCTTTTCTTTCTCCTTAACTAATCCTTCCCAGAATCTAGTAGCTGAAGTATGGTCCACAAATTGTTTGTTGCATGGTAGCTATGGCACTAGACAGCTTCTGAGCGCATACAACCTCATCTGTCCAACTATACTGATGCTGCACTTGAAATTTATTGAATAATGGGCAGTGACTTTGCAGACACACACTTACAACTCTGAATACGGACACCCCTCTCTGCAGGAGCTGACAGTGTGCCCATCTTGGTTTTACCAACATTACCCTTGCTACAGCTGGAACTGGTCAGGAAACAGTCCTGAGAGGAAACATACAAAGGGTATGGAAAAATTTGTTCTCAAGATTAAAGCAACCCTATGGTACAGTTTTGGCTATCACAGATTTGTCTGCATTGGCAGGGACCTCCTGGGATCAACTGGCTGAACCCTCCTGCTCAGGCCATATCACCTAGGGCTGGCTGCCTGGGACTATGCCCAGTCAAATTTTTAGTACCTCCACAGACGGAGAGTCTACAACCTCTTTGGGAAACCCACTCCTGTGTTTGACCACGCTCATATTAAAAAAGTTTTTTCCTGTGTTCAGATGGATTTTCATGTTGTTTAATTTGTGTCCATTGCCTCTTGTCTGGTCAGTGGGCACCATTGAGAAGAGTCTGGCTCCTTATACATCATTCCCTCACAACACATATTGGTACACATTGAGAAGTTTCCCTTCAACCATCTCTTCTCCAGGCTGAACAGTCCCATCTCTCTTAGCCTCTTTTTCTACGAAAGATGTTCCAGTCCTTTAATCAACCTTGTGGCCCTCCACTGGACTTGCTCTAGTAAGTCCATGTCTCTTGTACTGGGAAGCCCAGAACTGGACACAGCACCCCAGATGTGGCCTCACCAGTGCTGAACAGAGGGGACGGATGATGTCCCTCATCGTGCTTGCAGGACCCTGATTGTTCCTCAGGATACTGGTATTAGTGCAGGATCAGGTCTGAGTGTTAGTCTGATCTGGTTCCAAGGATGGTGTGAGCAAGCACAACTCTACCACTGCCTCTGCTGAGTATATTTGTCACAAACCAGAAGTGTATTTTGTCTTTCAAACTCTCAATTGTTGGAGGGAGACACGTTGTTTCCACGCGTAATAAAAGCACTGTCTATATGTACATGCCTGCAGAGATGACAAGACAGAGAAGGGGGCATTACAACACTTTCAGAGAGAGATGGGCATGAACTTGCTGTCCCTAAAGTTCTGGCAAATGTTTTTAGTAGCCAAAGGCATATGGGGGAATATTAACTGTTTCCTTAATGTCCATTTTTTGTTCTGTGGTCCTTTCAGGCAGAAATTCAGGTTAGTTTCTGAGAGACAATTCCTGCCTCTGGTGAAGATAAATAATTTGCTATTGAAAGAGGGAAAGGGGACAAAACATTTGCTCTGTACTCCACCTTAAGTAGGACAGCTCCCCTTCCTCATGCAGAGCAGACTATTTGTTCAGTCCTCCAGCCCTAAGCAGAGTATTTCAGGACACTGTTTTATGAAACCAAATGGAGGAGGAAAAATCACTGTCTTAAAGTTGTCGTCTCAGGTCCAGTCTCGGGTTCAGCTGCATTTGCATTACGTTCCAGAGAGGGGATTACATGTAGTTTATTTTATAGGGTAGAAAATATGCAGTATCTTGCCAGCATTGTTCTATATCCAAGATCTCATTTGCTGAATGTGTAGTACATTATGATGTATATAGCAGTATTTTACAAAACTAGCTCTAAATAACACTGTGAGTGGAGCAACTAAGTGAAGGAGCAAAAAAAATAATATCAGAAACGTAAGATTAACAGGTTAAATTCAAATATAAAGAGTATACTTTTTGAAATTACCACATGCTGATTGGAGCCTCTATGTTCATAATATGCATGAAAATGTCCTTGCTTTTCTTCTTTTCCCTGGGAAACAGGGAAGCTTATCAGATGTGACCCGAACCAAACAGTATTTTTATGAACTGTGTTATAATATACATAAATACATCTGATTAAACGAATAGCTTGAAATCTGAGACAATCAGTAATCCCAGTTCCTATGCACCCTGAAAGCCAGATTCTTGAAGGTATTGGAACACCTAAAATCCACTGATATCTAATGAACTTTAAAGACCTGGGCTTTTGCCCTACTGATGCATCTAACAGAGACAAATCAGTGCATGCAGCAGGACTTGCTACTGCACAGGAGTAGTTTGAGGCATGGTGACTTGTTTTGTATGAGGTCTTACTGTATCCTTTTCTTCCCTCTCTCCCTTGGGTGAGATCAGACTGGCAAGGATTTGACCAAGGAGAATAAGTAGCATAATCTAGAGAAGAAGGTCTTGCTCTGTTGCCTTGTCTTTCTCCTGACCTGAGGGATGACCTTGCTCAGACCACTGCTTTTCCTAACTTTTTGTTTACAGAGATAGTGAGTTACACTAAGCAAGGATGCTTCTCTTGCTGTGTATATACAGGGAGTTTAATGCAATAGGCTTTGGCCTCATTTGAAACTCCTAAGTAATATTGTGACATACAATACTAATACAATAACAGTACTAGTAACAGGAATATATAAGGAATGTATTGCCAGCCATTACGGCAATAACCTTGAAACTAGCTAGCAGTGATTTTTCCAGACATGGATTTTTCCAGAAAAAAACCTGAGAAGTTGGTTAAAGTAGGTCCACAGCTTTCAGACCTAGAACAGACTCTCATGTAGATAGAGTGGGATTGGTCAATTAACTACAATGATAGTCATGTAGAGATGAAAAGTACAGAAGGTGTATTGACCACACACTCTTGGGAATCATGTATATAATGAGATGAGAGAGAGGCTGCTCAGCACTTGTTGGAGCTGAACCACAAGTCAATACTATGGCTAAAAGTTGAACCAAGGAACATTACAGGAGAGTGATGGCACACTACTACGTGCCATTGCCTCAGCCCATGTGTCTGCTGAAGGAGAGTCATGACTGTAAGGAAAGACATCTTTGATGTCTTGATTGGATCAGCAGAGTGCTGGAACCTGTTTCAGTCCTGTTCACTAAGCAGCTAGTGATACACCTAATGATGCAGTAGGGAGATGAAGAAGGTAAGTAAGAGTTCAAGCCCACTCTAGAAATCAGCTCTGTTCAAAAAGTATACTGTTAAGGAACAAGATGTGCTATGAGGCTTAACCCAACACTGAAGCCTAAGCAGAGATGAAAAGAACTGAGCACTCAGGAGGCTAGTGACCGTTTCTAGAATTGCTACATCCCTGCAACCAAGATCGTAACTTTTGGACAGGATACCTCTAGCACCTGAATTCAGCTCTAAATGAAGTCATGACTGAGTTTACTGCTGCAATAAAGATACAACATACATGGGTATGTAACTCCAGAGCGTGAAGCACATGCTGTGCCTAATTCTGTGGACGTTACCTGAGGGTATATGCTAGGGAGCTCCTGGATAGAGCCAGCAGCATTGGCTACAAGCTGCTCCAGTCCCCAGTCCTAGGCTTCACCTAGGAATCAACACAATGCTGCTGCTATAAAGGTTGTAGGAGAAGAGAAATTTTAAACGGATTCTTAAATATTTGTGAGAATCTAATCTGGTATGAGGGAGCAGAGATCTGAGGTGGATGTAAGTCTAAGGAACACTACTGCCCAGCTTAAGAAACACTTCTATTTCTGCACTTTGCAACCTAGATTGGCATCAACCAGCATGTAAGGAAAATAAACCAAAGTAATTTTGTGTCAGGAAATAAATGGCTGTGTGAACTTCCTATGATTTATTTTCTCAGCTAATTTTTTCAAAGCACTTTAGCAAACAAGTTCATAGAAAAAACTGGAAGGAGACAGGAGAAGGTGATCTGCTGGAGGAAGACTGTGGAAGAGAAAGAGGGTAACAGTAGTGAAACACAAAGTTGGAAGATATGCAGAGGTAAAGGTGATGCCTGAGTATATAAGTGTTCATTGAAAGCATGCACAAGTAAGGTTACAGAGGTGGGATGAACAGGCAGGTTCTCAAAGAGATGGGAGATTCAGAGGTGTACTAAGCCATGACTAATGCTGAGGGTGGCACAGAGAAAGCAAGAAAATCAGGTAAACTGGGAATGTGATAATAACTGTGAGGAGTGACACTGAAAGAAATAGGCAAGGCTGATGAATCTATGGTGCTAGAGAGAGAGGAAAGAGAAGAAAATTTACTAGAAGAACAAAATAAGCAGCTTGAGGGGGATAAGAGACTGTTGGGAAATGGGGAAATATGAATGAGGCAGAAAACTAAGGAGCAGACTGGGAACTGGATTGGAAGAAGATAGCAGTGTGGCAGATGACTACAAATCACAAACACAGCATGATGAGAGCAGACAACAGGAATGTCCATTTTCATATATGGCAAAGATTAATATTTTCACCTGACTTGATTCTGATGTATAGACTTAAGTTTGAGAGATCTTCTAAGAAAGGTAAATAAATTTAATCTAATAATCCATAAAATAGGAATATTTCTAATTTCCTAATTTGGAGAAGTAGAGTACAGATGTATGAGTTTTGAGGCATACTGATGACTAAAGCAATCCTCCTTTTTTTTTCCTAAGGCACCATTTTTGAATTCCAGGTCAATGTCTGCAGGATCCCAGACATTATGAAATAAAACACTAAATAAACATATCCCACATTCAGCAGCAAATTCACCAGCCATGCTTCCATGCTAGGTATACAGACCTTCTTTTCAAACACTAGATTAGCATAATTGCCATACGAAATGGACAGAACAAATGAATCAGGTATGACAGCTCTAGTTCACGTTATTCACAGCTTCTTTAAGATCTAGGGAGTAATTGGTTACTGATGTCATGCTCTGTAGAGATTAAAGATGTGGACACGCGCTCATTTTGAAGCTGACTCCCTTTGTTACTTCTCTCTTTGTTACTGTCAGGTGTTATGTGGTGATTTGAGCTTTGCCTAGAACTGACCAAGAACAACTCTACTTAGGATTACCTATGGCATGCAGCAAGGCAGCCACCAGGAATAGCTTACAGTCATGTAACATCCTAGACTTTCACAGCTGTTTCGGAAGTAAAAATGTGGTGACTTCATGAACAGTTGGAATGTTTTCTGAAGCAAACTCAGAAAATATTTGCATTAATTTATCAGTGTCCTCTTCAAAAGGACAACTAATCCTGCCGAAAAGTACTCTGGCATACGTGGAAGTTGGGTAGTTAATCAGCAGGTGTCTACAGTGTTTTTTTAAGGTCATGTTAACATTCCTTGTGCAAAAGAGTCAGTTCAAGCTTATACTTTGTTTTCATATTGAGCTTTACGCTCATGCAACAGAGCAGAATACTAATCAGTCCATCTTTAAATTTCTTATATGTATAGTATGCTCATGTCTTTTTATTAGCCTACCAACAAGAAATGAAGAAAGGGGTATCTGTTCTTCCAGTTCGAAATCAGCAAAACACAAAAAACCTGTGTAACACACACACACAAAGTGTACCCAGCTTACACACTAATACCATCATCTGACACTGCCATGGTTCTCTCAGCAACAGCATATTCAGTCCAAGGATGAACAGGATTATTTCAGAGGTGCTTATCCTCTGTTATCTTTAAATTATTCCTGAAATATCTGGGACAGCTGGAAAATCAATGACCAATATAAAGTTTTCTTACTTGTTACTCTACTTTTATTACACAGACTGTGTTCCTTGATCCGATTTCTCTCTGGTGTGTTCCTCTGTTCTATGCTCTGCTAAGATGCTACCCTAAATGCACAGAAAAACTCAGGAATCTCCCCTAGGTTATCAGCAAACTTAGAGAAACTGCTATTCTTATTTCCTGCTAGTGCTAGAGGTAGAAAACCTACCAGAACTTCTTTCTAGTTTAGCTGTGTCAGTTAACACACCTTTCTCACCTAACTACTGCAAAGGTGGCTTGTGGAGATCCACCTTCACACTAGCTACCTCTGCTTTCGAAAGCAATGCTTCTTCAGGTGCAGTGAAGACCCGCTGAAAGAGGATACAGTATGTGTTTAAGGACCTGACTAAAGATTCAGGTAGCTATTGCCAATCTGCTACATGATAGCACCGGTAGCGGTATCCTTGCTGGCATTTTAGAGTTTGGGTGTCTATATGAGTTGTACACACAGCACCAGCTGGCAGTACAGACTGCCATCACACACAACACTTTGCTGGCCCAAATCACGATTTTCTTTTGTGTCACCCTAGATTCGTTGTGGTCATTGCCATTTTTATTTTTCTCCTTCTCCTTCTATGGTCACGCACAATATAGTCTGAATACTTTTCAATTCCTAGCAATGAACCTGATGCCACTCAGTGGGAATAAAACAGTACTGCAAGGAGTAGAAACAGTCTAGCATTTTGTGCAGCCTATGGGTAGAGGATTGCTATATCGTATAAAACTTCTGTCAGTAACTCCTCTGTTGCTGCAGCTGCATAGACACATACCACTGTTCAGTGGGAAACAAAATGGTGCTGAACTGATTTCTGCCAGAGAATGCAGCTTACTAATTTATTATGTCTTACCATACGTCAGCTGTGGCAAAGCAATATTCTGCTCTAGAAAACAAACTGTGACTTCCACAGCTGCACATAAGCACAACAGAAAATAAGAATTAGAAATACTAACAATAAGACTAGTAAGAGATCACTTTGGCTAAATCTTGCACTCTTCATGTAGATGAAATGGTGCTAGAGAGAGAAACCACGAACAAGCATATGGCACAAGTGTTAGGGAGAAAACGAATCACTGGACAAACAGAAAGGAAGAGGTGTTGAGAATAAGGAGAACTTATTCTGTGAACATGGTACTGATAAAAGGAAAAATCAATGAAAACAATGGCTTACTACTCATGGCAAGGTAAAATTATTGTGGGAAAAGTTCAGGTGTTTGCTCTTTCCCTGCATAAACCTTTTTCCAAAAATGACCCTACAGTTATTCCAGTTATTTCCTGACATTAGCTCTTGGTAGGCACAAAAAAAGTTTAAGAGCACTTGTGGAAGCGGTATGTTTTCAGACTGCTTAGCTTGATTAACTTCACCACAGTATGCAAATCTTACAGCCATTAGCAGATCATTTCACCAGCTTGTGCAAATTGAAAGCAAAAGGCAAAAATGGTGCCTTTCTTTAGTAGGAAAAACCAGCCAAAGGCTCACAAACAAGCAAACTTAACTTCCACCCCCAGGAAAAAAAAAAGTTAATATCCTAAAAAACTTAGAAGACCAACAACCCCTAACATGGGTCCATCAAGAACAGTATCACATCAATGCAATTTCGTTCTTTCACAAATTAGCCAGTCTGGTGGACCAAGAAAATGCAGATGTCCTGTATCTTGGAGTTAGTAGATCCTTGATAATGTTTCACTTGGGAAGCCCATGAGCAAACTAGTTTTGTTGAAAATACTGTAGGATTGATGCAAAACTGGTTAGTGATCTACTTTTAGAAGACAAACCAGTTAACAATTGCCTTTACTATCAAAATGGATGTATTAAAAGGGTTTCTTCTGATGTCTGATCAGGATCTAGTATACATTAATACTCTCAGTAATTATTAGGCCGGCGATACACAGATGACATTAACCTGGGAAAGATCACATGTTGGAGCATACGTGTTGGTAATCCTCAATACTCTTGATGAACTGAAGAAATATTCTACCAGGGAGGGGAAAGAAAGAAAGAAAAAGGAATAAAGGTAAGGTATCACATTCACACCTGGAAAGTATAGTGACCTGTGCATAGGAACAGCCAGCTGCAGCGGTGTATGCCAAAGAATAAGCACAAGGGTAGAAAAAGGTCTCGGGGCCACAACCAGTCTCAAGCCAATCATGAACCAGGACTATCACGGTTTTGTGAGAAAAGCCTAACAAAACACCCAGTAGAGATGGTACGTGTTCACAGGCAACTCACGGTTATGAAGCCGAGGGGACTCAGCCGCCTGCCGTGCTCACGGCTGCCAGGACGAGCCGCAGGGAAACGCGTCCAGGGCGAACGCCTGGCGTTCCCCTCCCACCCACCGAGAACGGCACGCCTACAGCCCGAGGCGGTTTGGGCACAGAGCTAAAGGCGACGGTCGCACAAGCCTCCCCCGGCTGTTGCGGGGGTTACCCAGGACGGCCCCCGAGTCGGTCGGGTGGCGGGAACGCCCCTCAGGACCCAGGGAGGGCCTGGCCGAGCTCAACCGCGGCAAAGGCGCTAAGCAGCGCACGATGATAAGCACCCCAAGCCCTGCGAGCTACAGCCACCGGGAAGAGCAGCTGCATGTCCCCGGCACCGCCTGACAGGAACCGCGCCGCCGCCTTCACCGGCCGGCGGCTGCCTGCAGGGAGCCGGCCGCCCCGCCCCGCCCCGCTGACGGCGGCCGGCAGGGGCCAAGCTTCCGCTGGGGCGCCCGCCGCTGCTGCCGCGCTGGGCAGTCGTTCCCCGGTCCTCCGTCCCGCCGCTGCCCGG
>VYZV01005981.1:338329-361347 GCA_013401275.1 Pandion haliaetus | reverse complement strand
CGGGGTGGGAGGACGGAGGCACCGGCGGGCACACCCCCCTCCACACCCCTTCTCGCTCCTGCAGGCGGAAAGGCGGGGGGCTCTCTCTTCCCACAAAAGAACTGCATCGGGAAGACGCCTGTCGTTTGCTGTTGCCTTGATACAAAGGTGTGAACAGACAATACCCGAGTTCTGCAGGAGTGCTGCCTTCTGCCGTCTCGCAAATCCAATCTCTCTGGCTACAGGGCTAATTTTGACAATTTTGATTCTCTTAAGTGTTTTCTTGCTCCTACATGCGGCTCACTAAATCGCAGGCTTCCGACAGCATTGATCTAAAGCTTGGAAATGCTTTCTGAGCATGTGTCGCAGACCATGTAAGGATGACAACAAAGGATGTATGTAGCCCGCCTGTTTAAATTCATATGCACTCATCATGCCAGAGGAGTTGAAATAGGTATGTTAAAATCACAATAGGGAATGTGGCACGTAGCAATTAAATGCTAATACAATTTCTATACCTCAGCATTCAATACAAAACAATATTCTGGGACTACTTAATGTTGTCTACTAAATATGTGCCTTGTACTGGGAAAGACGGGAGACCTTCTAGCAGTCTTCCAGTACCCAAAGGAGACCTACATGAAAGCCAGAGAGAGACTTCTTACAAGGGCATGTAGTGACAGGACAAGGGGTAATGGCTTTAAACTAAAAGAGGGTAGATTTGGATTAGATGTGAGGAAGAAGTTCTTCACTGGGAGGGTGGTGAGGCACCGGAACATGTTGTTCAAAGACGTTGTGGATGCCCCATCCCTGGAAGTGTTCAAGGCCAGGTTGGATGGGGCTTTGAGCAACCTGCTCTAGTGGAAGGTGTCCCTGCCCATGGCAGGGAGGTTGGAACTAGATGACCTTTAAGATCCCTTCCAACCCAAACCATTCAATGATTCTATGATTAGATGTTCATGATGTGCTTTTTCTTTCAGCAACCCCTGAAGTCGGTTCCGTTTGTGGTGGTGCAATGGATGGCACAGGCTTACACATCCCTGGCAAGCCTTTTTTCATTAGTGTGTAACAGCTGCGTGTGAACAGATTCCTTGTTCTGCATTTGGAATCATTCTGCTTTATTAAATGCAAATTCTAACATGTTTCTGAATTAACTTAGATCTCAGCCTTGCTGATCTTTTTAACACAATTCATTTAGTATACATTCTGTCCTCGCTTGAATTTTCCAGCAAAGACCAGATACGCTCAAAACAAAAATGCCAAAAGAAAACATCATTTGCACAGTATTACTGACCAGGACCAAGATGAAAAATATTAGGACTCCTAGCAGCAGAATTCCACAGCCATATTACTGCCAAGGTATACTAAACCTACAGTCTGAAAATTTTAAGGATTTTCCACTCTTCCTAAAACACATTACGTTTCATGGAAAAGTCTGAAATCATTTGTTGATCCGTACCCATAAAGTGCATTCCTGTATTTACAAAACAATGTCCTCAACCTTCAGTCAAAAAGGAACTGAATACCATTTAGATTAAAAGAAGAAAACACCATCCATGGTAGGGAATGACAAACATCTGCATTATACTTTGTTCCATATTTAAAGCAAGCATATGTTTCAGTTAAAGTTCTCAGACTTCGCTATTTCACTAGAGGAAAACCATGTTATAGAGAAAAACAGCAAATGAAAATGAAATCAAGAATTACTTAAACAGGAAATATTTTTATAGAAATACAAATTTGGTTGAGTTCATTCCTTAAAAATATGTTAAGTCAGTAAAAAAGAAAAGTACTTTATGCAAAGCCTGTACAAATGGAAGTTTTTCCCAGCAATTACAAAGGTCTAAAGGCCCCTCAGGGAAAAATAAATCACCTTTTCTGTACCAATGACATTCCTCTTGGCTGGTGGAGGCCACTGTCACAGAACTAGCTGTTAGGTGTCAAAATTTCACACATGCATGATACTATGATAGTAATTTCTTAATCAGTAAATATCCATTTAGAAGATAATTACGAACTTCCCAAATCCCATCATTAAATGGGTTCTTGAGTCAATCCTAAGAACAGATGGGCCTAATTTTCCTCTCACTTACAGACTTATAACCATGTCATTCTAATGGATTTTAGTTAAACACCTAATTCATGACAATGAAACTCATAAAGATCAGACTGACAAACTATAATAGAGTACTGTAGAAATTACTACTGGATAAAATATCCCAGGGAATAATATTTCCATATTCTCTCAATATTAGAAGGAGAACAGGACTTTTTCTCCTAGGAAAAAAAAAATCCATACAGTACAATTTCCTACTTCAGCTATTTAAATTCTTATTTTATCATTTATACAGGGCGAACTGACTGGAATTCACAACTTGGTTAGCCAATTAAACTTCCAGTTACAGAAAAGCATTAATCTTGCCTGCTTAATTCTCAGAATTGACCAATGATGTTCACTTGCCTAGGAACATAAGATGGTGCCCAAGAGTCAGGCTAATAACTCCTTAAAAAATTGATTAACTTTCTAACACTCATTGAATTCATGTAAGTTAAACGTGTGTAAACTTCTTTCGACCATATGTGAAGTGAACCAGATTAACAAGGTAAAAAGATACAGATCAGACATTCTCCAAAAGAGGAATAACTGGTGGTTTGGCCCAGGCTTTTTTTTATATACAAATATATTGATTATTGGAAATGTTCATAAAAAACTGCACTGAACCAGCTTTGAATATCAGACCTAATTTTTGGTTGTGTTTGTCTGTAAACAAGGACAAAGGCCTCTTCACCTGCTGCATTTTCTCTAACAAGGAGACTCCACCTGCTTCCTACCCCTTCTGTTTCCTTTATTCACTGTTAATGAAGATATGCCTGGTGACTCTCATCATGGTGCTTTAGTGGACTGCGAAGCCAAAAGATGAAGCCTAAAGCCCACATGTGATAAAATCACAAAGTTCTAGTTAGGAAATTCAAATTCTGTCATAGTCCACTGAAGTCAGAATCAGAGGGCTGTCGCATCATAACATGCTGCTGGTAAAATGCCTGTGTAAATAAGATGCAAAAATTACAAAGTATCACAGGCCTAAACTGATGATACCACCTCTTCCAACAGCTAAGGAGCTCAGATACTGTGTGTTCTCAGGTGTCATATCTATCAGCAATACAACTTAATAATGAGACTATCCAACTCTATTTTATTTCCCTCAACAAAAAATACATACTAGAATGGAAGACTCCTACATGCACCATGTAAGATTCCCTGAACCAGCTTGTAAAAACAAAATATTAACTGACATCAGTCAGATGTTTTCCTAGCACCAATACAATGACCACGCCACTTTATGTTTCTTAAGAGAGCTACAAACATGTTTAATTGTAAATGTCTGTGTTTGGTCAACATAACACAGTAAAGGAGTAGTCCTCCTGCTAATGGATATGCAACCTCTGATGCATATGCCCAAGAGTTCCGCTGTGACACTAGGTCTGCTGTAGAAAACCTGCCTGTCAGGATAACACCTCCAATTATAGTGAACATTAAGTGGATCAAGTGTGAAAAAAAGAGACACCTCCACCTGAGAGGTGACCATGCCAAAGGTTTTATTTGATCAAGACATGCACTGGCTTTCACTGAACCTAGTGGGAGTTCTGTGGCTGATTGTACTGACAGTAAGGCAGGGCCTCACCACTTAACTGTCATAGTGCTTGTAAACCAAAATTATTTGCCTCCACTTCAGTGTCAGCTTGCACAAAGAATGCAAGGTTGACTTAATGAATAGCTTACCCCTGCCTTTGCCACAGTCTGCTGTGCCAGCTCTGCCCCCACCATCTGCTCTGCAGCTTGTGTTGGGTTTGTGTGGCAAGGTTTTGGTAGCTGGGGGGTTTACAGGCGTGACTTCTGATGAGAAGCTGCTAGAAGCTTCCCCTTTGTTTGACAGAGCCAACACCAGCCAGCTCTAAGACATAACTGCTGCCGGCCAAGGCTGAGCCAATCAGCAATAGTGGTAGTGCCTCTGTGATAACATATTTAAGAAGGAAAAAAAAGTTGCAGGAAGACTGAAACAGCAGCTGGAGGAGAGGAGCGAGAACTTGTAAGAGAAACAACCCTGCAGACACCAAGGTCAGTGAAGAAGGAGGGGGAGGACGTGGTCCAGGTGCTAGAGCAGAGATTCCCCTGCAGCCCATGGGGAAGACCATGGTGAGGCGGGCTGTCCCCCTGCAGCCCATGGAGGTCCATGGTGGAGCAGATATCCACCTGCAGCCCATGGAGGACCCCATGCAGGAGCAGGTGGGTGCCCAAAGGAGGCTGTGACCCTGTGGGAAACCAGTGCCGGAGGAGGCTCCTGGCAGGACCTGCGGATCCGTGGAGAGAGGAGCCCACAGAGCAGGTTTTCTGGCAGGACTTGTGACCCCTCAGGGGACCCACGCCGGAGCAGTTTGCTCCTGAAGGACTGCACGCCGTGGAAGGGACCCACGCTGGAGCAGTTTGTAAGAACTGGAGCCCGTGGGAAGGACTCACGTTGGAGAAGTCCATGGAGGACTGTCTCCCGGGGGAGGGACCCCACGCTGGAGCAGGGGAAGAGTGTGATGAGTCCTGTCCCTGAAGATGGTGAAGCAGCAGAAACAACATGTGATGAATGTATCATAACCCCCATTCACCATCCCCCTGTGCCGCTGGGGTGGGGGGTAGGTTGAGAATTCGGGAGTGAAGCTGTGCCTGGGAAGAAGGGAGGGGTGGAGTGAAGGTGTTTTGAGATTTAGTTTTATTTCTCATTACCCTACTCTGGTTGATTGGCAATAAATTAAGTTAATTTTCCCCAAGCCGAGTCTGTTTTGCCCGTGATGGTAATCGATTGAGTGATCTCTCCCTGTCTTTATCTCGACCCATGAGGCCTTTGTTATATTTTCTCTCCCCTGTCCAGCTGAGGGGGGTGAAGTGATAGAGTGGCTTTGGTGGGCACCTGGCGCCCAGCCAGGGTCAACCCACCACACAGCTGCACTGAGCATCGCTTTGCACTGCAGTTTCCCAGAGTGCTGCTTTGTTGGCATGGTTGCAGCAGGCAGGTGATTTAGGTAAAATGTGTAAAGTTCATAATTTCAGAGACCCATTGTAGGTACTGCTGAGGGAGGATTACCAAATCATATTAATTGCTGTTAGCAAGTGCAAGTCAACTCAAATTTCAGGTAGAACTTGGCCTAGATAGTCTGACTACATTTTATAAAAACATTTTTAAGACCTCAGTCACTTTCACCTCAGGGATTTTTGAGGTATGTTATTTATGTTAGGACTACCTTGAACTGTGTTTTAGAAACAGACAAATGTTCTCTCCTTCAAAGCAGGGCACAACAAATGCCATTACAGAATAAATAGTGAGGCTTGGTGGTTAACAAGTAGGTGAGCTAGAGATGTAAGAAAAAAATCTTAGTGTGGTGTGGATTTTTTTCCTTTTGAGAATCACTGGAGAAGCATGATTGTATGAAATATTATTAGATGGGGTGACTGATGAATATACAGAGAATCAAGGTCCCATGTAACAGCTAAAATTTCTATTCTCTTGTATGTATTTTTTAATGAAAAAAGGTACCGAAGCCTATGAAACAGCATGGGCACTGAGGATGAAAATAAAACGTTCCCACATATGGAGAAACAGTTAAAAAAAAAAAAAAAAAGCAATTTTTAACCCATGTCTGCAGCTGTAAAGTTAGACAAATTTATATTAACAATTGCAAACAGTGTCCCACCAAAGGTCTGGTTTTTGTCACCACTCAGCATGCATTTTTTTTCCTAAATTAAAATAAGTTTTATTGAGTTTTCTTATAACAGATGACAGAAGAAATCAGACACTAAAACCTTCCACACACATATGTGATCCGGGTTATTCACTTAATACATGCATAAAAGTGGGCTTGCTAACATGCTTCAGTCACACACAGTCAAGTCCAACACACAAAAGTGTTTTTCTTGTTTCCAAACACAAACATGTTTCTGTTGCTGAAAAGAGGCTGAAGTAACTGATACAAAAGTTGCAAAGCACAGAGCTCTTGTGATACTACAATAACACATACCTCCCGGAGATGTGTGTCTTTGTTTTCTGAATCCTGGAGTTTTACAGCATATAGTTTGACAAATTGTAAGCTCCACATATCTTTTTTAGGCATATTTGAGTATATTCCTTACAATTTAATTAAGACAAATACTGTGGTATTTGGTTGCTGCTTTGATATAAATACTGTAGCTAGGAAGAGGCAATACTCTTTAGCTAAGAAGTTTTGTGAGATGAATAGTTTATTCTGCAGGCATAATATATCAAGAAAGGTAATTTAAGTGAGCTTGCAAGTAATACAGCTAACGAATTGACCCAGAAGCATCAAATTGGCATTTGATATCTGAGGTATGCACAAAAGATTAATTTCTACCACAAATCAGTGAGTTGTATCAGATATATGTAGAGCTATTATAATACACATTTCTTTATAACTGAAGTCACAATTGTCCAAGTTTACATAAAGGTTCAGAATATAATTCTCTTACACTTATTGCATTTGAAGGTATAAAAGCTAGTTATTTTTGTACTGCTCTGTTTTTTTATATGGTTTTTTTATTATTCATGAAACTCCATTTAGAACATGGAAGAATTTACAAATTTAACAGAATGTCCACGTGTTTCGGCATAATACTAATTCACCAGTGTGAATATCAGTTTCTTTCCAAATTTATCTAGACTGTTCATCTGACAGATCAGCATCCCCAGTGTTTTTTTAGAAATTCCAGAATTTCCAATGGTTTCTGAGAAGTGCTCCAGGCACCAGAACTGGCAGCACAATTACAAAATCTGAGTAAGTTATAGCTTCCTAAAACTCTAACTATTTTAATATATTTGGGTGTTAAAATGGAGAATACTTGCATTATTCATATTTTAGCAAGTCTCAAAATACATTACAAATGTAATTATTTTCATAATGAGAATTACTCCTAAATCATCATAGCATGCTGGGGGCCATGCTTTTTTAGCATTATTTATGGGGAAAAAAAGAGGTGGCATGCCCAGTAATCCCATAAGAACTGGTAAGTACAATGAATTTCCCAGGCTTAACTTCAATACTTACAGGGAAATCTTCTGCTACCCCAAATAAAGAGTGCCCCAGACACAGCAGAGCTGTGAGAAGTGTGTAGGACTTCCAAAGACAATGTACCTTGCTAACACCCTGGCAAAAGGATTTGTTACTGGACTGCTATGAAAACATGCTGGGAGCACTGCAAATACAGAGACCTAATGCACTGGGCCAGTGCGTCAGCAGGAGGGAATGCGGTATGGCCAGCTTCCCACTGAGCTGCTTATTCAAAACGCTGTGCATCGGAGCCTGGTTGGGCAACACAGGTGTGACTGTGGAGGCTTTACAGCAGTTCTGATTGTTTACTTATTGAAAAAGATTTTTTTTTTTTTTCTTGTTTGCACTTTTGTGAAGGCAGGACCAGCTGCTGCCTGGCCAAAGCATCAAGCACTGGCGCTGGCCGGCCTGTGTTCCTGCCTCACACTCCCTCGGTGTGACTGCAACTTTTGTTGTCACCAAACTTGGACATGCTTTTTAAAAAAATTATTTTCTACCTGCTGCTATAAACCTAGCAGTTTAAAAACTGTTGAGAACAAGGGGTTTGTAGCTCACCGCTTACTTCTATAAATCGAGATCTTGCTGTAAAAGGCTTCCCAGGTGCCCGTATTGCTATCCGGGGGACACTGCTGGGTAATAGCTGGGACAAAAATTCAGGGATATTTTATTTTATGGGACCAAAATTCGTGGATCTTTTATCTTATGCTGCCATCTCCTGGCAAATGACTCAATTACAAATAAAACGGTGAGTAAAACAGCTCTGCAAGGTGGCAGCACTGGGAACAAAGCCGGCCTAGCATAATGGCAGTTTCTGCCTGTTGCCCTCCCAACCGTCGGCCTGGGCGGCGGCCCGTGGGGAGGGGCAAGTTTCCCCAAACGGCTTCCCACTCTGGCGGTGTTCGGCAGCCGCATTTTATTTTAAATTTAGAGGCCGTAAAGAGCAAGGTGAAAACCCAGCCCCGTGGTTTCTGGTTAGTGCATGTTGCTCATAGTCGGTGAGGTGAAAACAGGTCCCCAGTGGGCTTTGACACAGGCTCATGTTAAGATGTGGGCTGTTTCTGCAGGATAGTTTAACCTAGCAAAGCGATTACAAACGGGGCCCGTCTTCTGTGCTGGTGCAAGGAAAAAGGAGAAACTAGAGAATCCTTAACTCTTGCTTCAGTAACAAGGATGGCAGTGAGTCTGACCTCCCACTGCCTGCCTGCAGCCGCAGCACGTCGGGGAGGCATTATGAAAATTCCCTTCCCTAACTATTGTATCAATCAGCCTTTATAGTGTGAAAGTCTATTACCTTTGTTAACATATACGTTGGTTCACATTATGTACTGTAATGTAATGAGGTACTGGAATTTTACTGGACGCTTTAGTAGTATTCATACTTCAGTAAAACAAAGTAAAGGACAACCTGGCCCTGGAAATAAGGACTTTGCTCCTTGGAAGCTTAGGGCTGTCCATGAAGGATAAAGGATATGCCTGGACAACTAAGATAATGCCAGCATCCTAGTGCCTCTGACAGGTCTCTGAAACCCTCTCAGTGTCATCTGGTGTCATAGATAAGTAACCATAACAAGAGTGACTCCAGGGAAATCTAGATCAATAGACAAGCAGCAAGAATGCTGCAAAAATATAGAATCATAGAATCATTTATGTTGGAAAAGACCTTTAAGATCATAGAGTCCAACCGTCAACCATGCACACTAAACCATGTCCTGAAATGCCTCATCTACATGCTTTTGGAACACCTCCGGTCATGGTAACTTAACCACTTCCCTGGGCAGCCTGTTCCAATGCCTAACAACCCTTTCAGTAAAGAAATTTCTCCCAATATCCAATCTAAACCTCCCCCGCAACTTGGGGCCATTTCCTCTCGTCCTATCACTAGTTACTTGACAGAAGAGACCAGCATCCATCTCACTACAACGTCCTTTCAGGTATTTGTAGACAGCGATAAGGTCTCCCCTCAGCCTCCTTTTCTCCAGGCTAAACAACCCCAGTTCCCTCAGCCGCTCCTCACAAGACTTGTGCTCCAGGCCCCTCACCAGCTTCGTTGCCCTTCTCTGGACACGCTCCAGCACCTCAATGTCTTTCCTGTAGTGAGGGGGCCAAAACTGAACACAGTACTCAAGGTGGGGCCTCACCAGTGCTGCCCTGCTCCTGCTCGCCACACTGTTTCTGATACAGGCCAGGATGATATTGGCCGCCTGGGCACAGGGCTGGCTCATATTCAGCCGGCTGTCAACCAACACCCCCGGGTCTTCTTCTGCCAGGCAGCTTTCCAGCCTCTTCCCCAAGTCTGTATCGTTGCATGGGGTTGTTGTGACCGAAGTGCAGGACCCGGCACTTGGCCTTGTTGAACCTCATATAGTTGCCCTCAGCCCATCGATCCAGCCTGTCCAGATTCCTCTGTAGAGCATTCCTACCCTTGAGCAGATCAACCTTACCTCCAAACTTGGTGTTGTCTGCAAACTTACTGAGGGTGCACTCAATCCCCTTGTCCAGATCATTAATAAAGATATTAAAGAGAACTGGCCCCAGTACTGAGCCCTGGGGAATACCACTGTGACCCGCCACCAACTGGATTTAACTCCATTCACCACAACCCTCTGGGCTTGTCCATCCTGCCAGTTTTTTTACCCAGTGAAGAGTACACTTGCCTAAGCCATGTGCTGCCAGCTTCTCAAAGAGTATGCCGTGAGAGACAGTGTCAAAGGCCTTACTGAAGTCCAGGTGGACAACATCCACAGCCTTCCCCTCATCCACTAGGCGAGTCACCTGGTCATATAGTTGCTTTATGAAGTTTTACTATGATTACTAATCAGTAGTGTGGGTGTTAGTGATTAGTCAAATTGTGTTGTACCTGAGCAATTGAAGGGTATAAGAACCATGTGTAAAGCCACATTCGGGGTGCCCCAGTTTGGCTGGGACACCTCATGTGCATGAATAAATATTATCCTTGTAATTCTGTACTTTGTGTCCTAGCTTCTCTCCTCAGTTGTCATGGGCCAGTTGTGAATTTTTGCGACAGAGGTGAGGAGGACCCCTCTGTGGCTAAGTGGTGCTGGAAATGGCCAATCCATGATTATCCAGGGTCTGTCTGTATTGTTTTTCCCTGTGTTTGGCATATAGCTCAGTGTAAACAAAGTAAAGCACTTACCGGATCATTGACACAGGTAAAGTCAAAGGCTGGGAAGCTTGCTTTAGGGGAGGAGAAAGACAGCTAGTCATTTGGGAAAGTGCTCCCTTCACTGGCTCCAGTGAAAGGACCTTGGGTGCTTTTCCATTCATTTTACTCAGCATTTGGAGGCATAATCCATTCATTTTACTCAGCATTTGGAGGCATAATTTGCAACAGTTCTGTAGAAGTGTGGCCAATGTTTAGCTGGGTTGTCATGAGCAGCGGTTGTACCTCTCACACCCAGACAGAAAAAAAAGTTCCTGATGTAGAGAACTAAGCAATATTGCGTAACTAGTAAACTTGTGTGCAGGACTTTAGGGGTGAAGGGGGAGAACAAAACAGTGCCAGAACCTGATTTATATTTGCTAAAGGAGTAGCCTCAATCATATTGGTCCAGGATATTGCATGACCTCGCATTTGTTGTATATTTCAGGAAATGCCAATATCTAAGGTCTGAAGTGGTTCCCCGAAGGCTCTTCAGTTACTGTGGAGCTGGAGGTGATGTGTGGTACTTCATGTTCATACAGTGCCACAAGTTTAGCTCTGTAAACACTCATGTCATATTGCTGGGGAACTTCACTGAAACATGCTGAGAACTTATGAACATGAGTAGACCTCACTCCACTCATTGCTGATTAAAAAATTATGGTGACTTTCATCAGCGATATAGGTAATGTGCTCTGGGTGTTGTGAATTAATTTTTTTATCTTCAGTAGTGGATAGACAAGGGTTGATATATGCATGGATCTGCTACTAGAAGAAAATTAACAGGTTGTCTCCATGCATTTGAGTGGTTATCACTGGGCTATAAAGGCTTTCTAGTCTGAGTTCACTTACTTGGCTTAACAGTGTGAAGATGCAGTGTCATGAGCAATATTTATAGCTGTTTGAATTGAACCCAGTGTGATACCGTTTGGGAAAAAAAGACTTGTGGAAGAATTGAAAGAAGTCTTGTGGGGTTGTTTTTTTTTACAGATGGCCTCAGGTATTGCTTTGGTGGGAGCATAGCTTCTGGCCTCTCCCCATCTCATGCTACAAGAGTTACCTGCAAAACAGTGAACAGAGACTGGAGAGTGAATCAGCTTTCCTAAAGTAAACACCTACTGGATAGTCACCTGGATTGGACCCTAATTTTGATCTCCATTAACTATAATCATATGTAGATAGCTACATTTAGATTACTGCTTCAGCTAAAGTGTTTCCTAAATTGTTGATGTGACACTTGGGGAAAGAAGTGGCCTCAGTGTTCTTGTTGGTGTTACCTACTGCAGTGCCTATTTGCTGTTTAGAATCTGCATGTTTGCTGTTAATTATTTCAAAATAAGGGATCAAATTTGAAATACTGGTTTGGTTTTTCTTAAGTAAGAATAAGTTGCTATTGAAAACACAGGAACATTGCCAGCAGTTAGTCCTGAGGGGTCTGAATCCCACTCTGAAACCTATTTTGTTGCTTTTGAGATTTTTTATCTTTTGAAGCTTATTTTGTGAGCATATTCAGCAACTAGGTTTTGTAGAGTTCTTTAAAAAGCATGAAAAATCCCAGTTTCACTAAATAGGACAAAGGTTTCATTCACTTCAGCAAGCTGTTTGCGTCACTAGCTGAGAAAGTGTGCTGAGATTTAGGACTTCCAACCTGATTTTTGGCATTAGGAGAGAGACGTCATTTCCTGAGTTGTGTGACTGTGCTGGAAAACTAAAAAACATGGGATTTTTAAACAACCAACTTTATTTAAAAGCCCAAGAAACGACACATTGTGCTAAAACTCAAATAGTAAATTCTACATTAAAAATTACTTCAAAACAGTGAAGAGGAACTCTGAAAAGGTGTGCTTTTTGCAGTTCAGGAAATTTTTAACTTATTGCCATAATAAGATTTTGTAAAATAGTTAATCTTTCCAAAAGAAAATATACCATATCTTTGTAACCATGAAACAAAGGTATTGTGAACCAGAATCAGGTGTTGTGATATCCTACTTTTACTGACAAAAAGTCCTTTAGAATGAGATTGCTGTGGAAAAACAGCTAGATGCTGTCCTGCCAGAACTCCTTCTTGAACGCTTCTTTAGAATGTATATATAAGGTATAGCTGGGGAGTGTTGAGGGGAAAACATTTATGGGAAATTCTGGGCAGCATTTTAGTTACCATAATTTATACTGGTTCCCAGGACTGTGTGCATGAAGCTTAGTACACTGAGACTCTAAGGTCATGCAGAATTGGGAAAGTTTAGCAGAAGATTCAATTCCTGTTAGCTGTTCCTTCTCCGGGGGCTGGCGATTTTGGTTTACATTTCTTATAAATGGTGCTCTGAAACTTTAATGTAACTTAATTTGTCTCCATGACAAGATCAAGCATGCATATATTGTACTTTTGAGTTTGAAGTACAATTAACTTCTTAACAGTCTGAGTTACTACTAACTTGTAGGATTATTTTGTGCCATTTGTTTTAAATAATTACTTGCCTTTTCTTATTTTGGGTAGAGGTTTTTTTTCTTTTTAATCTGTAGCTAATGTGAAAAAAAAAAAGCCTCAATACATTCTTTCTTTTTCATTCAACTTGGTTGTGTTGTATGGCTTTTCTTTTTCCTCACCTCTAGATGAAGAACCATACAAGAAGAGCAGTATGAGGGTATATACAGCTTCTGATCCCTATGGCAGTCAAATGATTGATACATATGAAGAACACATTGCTTCTCCAACATGAATGATTTCTAGCTATTAGATTTTCAGTGGGGGCTGTATTCAGACTGGTACCTTCTCTGGCTTCAGAAAGAAGAGAATGAATAGTGGTGGTGCGGAATCACATGGAAGAGCAACCTGGCATGTGTTGGAGTGGATGTCAAAATAGTAAGACAACAGCCACTGGGTGTTCTTAGGAGATTGATCACAACCAGGGCCTGAAGCAATTCCTGAAGACCAAAGGAGCTAGCGATCTACTTATTACTTTCGTCATCTAACATTAGCCATGGGTCATCCTATGAGTTTCTTGAAAAACATTGGGGAAAATACTATCATGGGCGATATGAAAAAGATTCTGGAAAATTACCTAGAGTCCTTTCTTTATTCTCATAGTAATAGTGACGTGGAGAAAAAAGACTACTGTTATTTGCTTTCTTGGGTTGATATCTAAAAATCTTTCTGACAAGTTGAACAGAGCACCACAAATATTTTCAAGCAGAGTAGAATTGTTAGGTGACATGCCTGCTTCATGAGGTCACCTGTACACAGTGAAAACCAAATGTTTTTTTTAAAGACAACCATTTCTAGAAATGTTTAGCCCTTCTATGGAGCAGAAAGTAAGTAACAGCTAGCATTGAATTTCTCTAGACATCTTTCAAAGAACAGCTGACAACTGCTATCCCTGGTTGCGTGGCTGGTGTTTTAAACTTATCTAATGAGCACATTGAAAGAAATTTTACAGGTATCAAGGAGAAACTGCCTTCTATTGATTGTATTGAAAGAGATGTGGATAGACTTAGTCTTGACTATCTGCAAGTTCTTTTTCTTTCATCCAGAAACTTCAATGATAAAATGGTTCGTCTCATACAGCCAGAAATCTATATTAAACATATAACAATAAATTCTTATATTCTGTGTACAAGTACATTAAGCAGCTGGATCAACAAACTGGAAAAGCTTGATTAGAACTGAACTTTATAGAAATGGCAGATTTCTCCTAATTAAAAGGAGATTTGAAGCTAAACTGAAACCATTGCATGTTGATTAATCTGATATAGCTATTATTCATGAGTAGAGAACCTATTGTGCAAGAATCCCTTGACCAGATTTTGTAATTAAAAAACATTTAAAAAGGGGGCTTTTCTATATGGCTTTGAAAAAGTTGTTGGTTTTCCCCCCCCTCCCCTAAATAAACAGCTGTAAGCAAACATTCTGATGTTAGTACTGGAATTCTCTGCAGTGGCCATGAGAAAGCTCTGATGCTTGACCTGTCAAATGTGAAGGTAGTGGACCTCTAGAGATGTATTGATGTGCTTCTGCTGAGGATTTGAATAGAATCAGTGATGGCACAGACTGTAATGAGGTCTAAGAAAGGTGGGTCTGTAGCCCCAGTGTCCTGGGGGCAGTTTCATTAAAGGCTACAGAAGTCTTCGTGGGAGATCAGACTAGTTTGTTAAATATTTTAAGAAGGTTCCTGTCACAAACAAAACAGTAACATGATGCCCCTGAAGTATAAAAAACGGGTAATTTTGTTTTTTCAGGTGCATTTTTTCCTACTGCTAAATTACAAGATCTTCAAATACATACATATATACACTTGTCTTCTGATCACACAACTGATCTTTTTGCTTAGTCTTGGTAAAGGCAAATTTCTATTGCTTTGTTTCCTCCTTTTTAGGCTACAGCATGTAGTCTAAAAACACTGATCTTTGGTCAGAAATCTAGGCAAAATGTAATCCAGTAACTTGTGTGTATACAGGTTTTTCAATTTACTTTTGTTATTGAATATTCAGTCTTTTTACATGTAATTTTAATTTCTAGTTAACAAGAAAAGCATTGTTCTTTGTTAGCTTTCTTCCACAGTTGTTTTTCTTACTATTTCCTCTTGTTAGGAATGCCTGGGCAGGGCAAGGCTTGATCCCAATTCCTGTAAAGGAGAAATGTTGAGGCAGGTTGTATTTGTCTTTTAGCAAGAACATCACTTTCATTTTTGTCTTAACTTTGGTTCAAAAGCTGTTATGATTAGAAGGTTGGCCCTTCTTTACAGCAGGAGTGCAAAAATAGTTTTTTTTATTGTCTAGCTGTTACTATTCAAAGGGACAGGTGATAGAAGAGAAAATGGATGCACATCCCTCAGGAATGAATAGAATTACCTGTTTTTAAAATCTAAGGTAATCTATATTTGCAGTTGGTGGATAATTAAGTTAAGAAGGCCCTTCAGTAGTTTGAGACCAGTTTTATTTCTCTTAGTGTTGTTTTCCAGTAACTAAAAAAGTGGATATCCTAGAGTCCTACAGTGACTGCATGAAGACTTTTTGCCCATTTCAAAATTTATTTTTATGCAATGTCATTTTTTTCCATACAGTTGACACACAAAAGTTACAAAGAAAAGTTAGCATAAGCTGCACTTTTAAGACAGTGTGACATAGTAAGAGCAATAGCTCTAATAACTACTGTAGATCAATGCTTGAAAACAGATACTCCAAAATGTCAAGCTGCATATGTATTCCTTGGCTCTGAGAGAAGCTGCAATAAATGCTGCTTTTATAGAGAGTTTCTCTGACTGCCAACGGAAGAACGGTAACACATTTATAGGGAGTAAAAATTGGAATGAAACATGCCAGAGTAGAACAGTAATTGCTTCCTTTTTACCAATGGGAGAGAATTAATATAATAAATCATTAGGACAATAATTGGAGATATGTTGAGAGATGGCTTAGTTATTAGAAGTTATAATTTAATTAAATTATAAATAACAAACAATGAAGAGTTTGTATATAATTCACCCCAACCCAAAATTTTCATTAAGGAATATGTATTTCCTTCCTTTTTAAGTAATGAAGAGGATAAAACAAAAATTCCTCACATCTTTTTTATTAGTGCATATGTGAAAGCAGAAATTTTACAAAGGCAAAATAAAGCAATTGTAGCTCTTAAGTGGAAAAAATGGCTGACCATTGTTTTTCAAGGTTAGCAGTAGACCAGAGTGTGGAATCCAACTAATACTGTACATACGAAATACAGAGTTCACAGTATGTTTCAAAGTAGTCATGAACTTTCATGGTGAGAAAAGATCACCCATTAGATGCTTTTGATTATAAAGTCAAAATACATATCTCTGTAGATGCTCATATATCCTGCCTCATTTTGTCATCTGAATGCTGTTCAAGGCATCCTGGTAATATGACTGTGTTTTGAGACTGTTTGTGACTGAAGTTGAGATGTTGATAAAATGGAGAGTTCATTGTAGGACCACTGAGAGGTTCAGGGAGCTGGAGCACCCGACAAATGAGGAGTCGCTAGGGGAACTGCATTTGTTTAGCCTGGAGAAGGAAAGGCAGAGTGGTGGGGAACCTAACTAATAGCAGTCTTCTACTCGCTAAACAGGGGTCACAGGAAGATGGAGCCAGACTCTTCCTCTGAGGTACATAGTGAAAGGACAGAAGCCAACAAGAGAATTTCTGATTAGATATGAAGAACGAGAATGGCTAAGCACTGTAACGAACTGCTGGTATTATCAGCCTTGTAGGTTTTTAGTATCTGACAAGGCAGGGCCCTCTTCAACCCTATCTAACTTTGAAATTAGCATGATGTAAGCAGGAGATTTGAATAAGATGATCTCTAAAGATCCTTTCCAAACAAAATTATTCTTTGATTGTAATGTCTTTTAATTGAATTTTGTACGATACAGAAGAATGTGTGTCTTGTCAGCATGGCCATCGATGTTAGCTTAATAGGGAATGTAAAAAACTGCAATTGTACGTGAAATGAATGTAAGAAATATTATGTTGCTGTGATGCCTGAGGGAAAAATGCTGTGATATGAGAGGAAGAGGTGATAGAGTAGGAATTGTATGGTTGTTAAAGAAGACACAACATAAATCATGAGAAGGATCTATTTAGGCCTAGAATGTTAAGCCCACTTTGTCTCAGAATCATGGAGAAGGATTAAAAACAATAAAAATCCCCACCTTTTATTGCAGCATACTTTGCCTATATTACAGCCAGGAAGGCCAAAACCAGTCAGCCAGAGCTAGTAAATGGCAGTGTTCCTTTTCTACTGAGAATAAATTTCAAGAGGGAAATAATTTTCTATCATGGTTTCTGAAGCAAAGGGATTTCAAGAAAACATCTGAACTTTGAGATAATTCATAGCAGAAGCCTACACATGATGGGCAAGTGCTATGTTTCATCTATGCATTATATACTTTCAAAAAGAATTCCTTTCTTACAGAAAACAGCTTGAGAAGATTTGGGTATAGCACTGATTTCTTCTGGAGTTGTAAAGGAAGTTCACCAGCCAGACTTTTGTCAGCTCCATGGACTATTTGAAAGAGGTGTTTCTTACTGTGAAAGATAAGTAACCAAATACTCTCTAGGGAGAACTGTGGCATAATTGGCTTGCAAGACAGAAATTCTTACTAGATTATAAGAGTTGCCAAACTGCTTGGTATGTTCTAGACCTTTACTAGCAGAGATGTTAGACATTCGAGGGTCCTTCTATCTAAAAATAGATATAGCAGTTGTCAATAAAAATAGAGTTCTTCCCAGCCTGTTGAGCCAAAAGCTAAAAAATACAGACTTTTTTTGCAGCTGTTTGACTGAATACCACTGAGGAGGTTCTGTGAACTTTCTTATGTATCTTCATACTCCTTGTGCATATATGCCACTTCTAAACAAAAAACCCCACATTGTTAGTTATTGGTAAAAGATGGTGTTGCAGAAAAGATATCTCCAGGTCTTAGAGAATAGATGACATAAAGCAAATTACCCATGTCACATAGAATATAAGTTCCCAGTGGATGAGTTTTTCAAGAATTATGTACAGGAATCACCATCCCTGGAGATGTTAAAAAAATGCATAGATGTGGCACTTCAGGACATGGTTTAGTGGGCACAGTGGTGTTGGGTTGATGGTTGGACTCAATGATCTTAAAGGTCTTTTCCAACCTAAACAATTCTATGATTCTATATGAATATGTTGAAACATGAAGAACTACATAGTTCCTGGAAAAAGACCTAACATACAAGATACCCATTTGGTCTAGATCAGCCATTGTGTCTTTCACTGAAAAAACCTTTGGAGCTGGAATTGAGAGAACAATAAGAGTTGGAACAGAGCTCCCAAAGTGGTAGTTGCATTAGAATTTGTAGTCTGTATGAACTTTTAGAAGTTCCCTTAGAAAGAAATTTTTCTCAACAGAAATGAGAATCCTGCTCTATCGTCTGTGGTAGAATATAGAAATTATAAACATGTTGATAAATTTAGAGGTGAGGGAGACCTCAATATCCTACCAGAGTTTTAGGCGTTTTGTGGGAGGCTGCTGAAGACAGAAATACTTGTTATAGTTTGGTTGCTTCTGTTAACCAGATGTCCTAGCTTTCAGTGTACTTTAGACATTGACCTGAGCTTGTCTTGGGACTTATTCCTATTTGTAGATATTTCAGTATTTACTAAGCTTCTTACATTCCTTATTGTCGTGGTTTAACCCCAGCCAGCAGCTAAGCACCACGCAGCCGCTCACCCACTTCCCCCCCACACCCAGTGGGATGGGGGAGAAAATCAGGAAAAGAGCTAAAACTCGAGGGTTGAGATAAGAACGGTTTAATAGAACAGAAAAGAAGAAACTAATAATGATAATGATGACACTAATGAAATGATAACAGTAATAATAAAAGGGTTGGAATATACAAGTGATGCACAACGCAATTGCTCACCACCCGCCGACCGACGCACCCGGAAGCCCCCCGAGCGGCGACGCGCCCGTCTCAGTTCCTAAAACGTCATATGGTATGGAATACTCCGTTGGCCACTTTGGGTCAGCTGCCCTGACTGTGTTCCCTCCCAGCTTCTTGTGCCCCTGCAGCTTTCTTGCTGGCTGGGCATCAAAGGCTGAAAAACCTTGACTTTAGAGTGAACATTACTTAGCAACAACTGAAAACATCAGTGCGTTATCAACATTCTTCTCACACCTAGCTCAAAAACCAGCTACTAGGAAGACAATTAACTCTATCCCAGCTGAAACCAGGACACTTATGCTCTGGGAGCCCCATAACAGAGGTAATTAAAAAGACAATCTATCTTATGGCAATGTCAATGACTTGACTTTGTTGCAGTGCATAGTGGGAGGTCATGTCTGAGCTGATAACGAACGAATAGATACTATACAATTATTTTAAGGCTGCAGAGACTCTCAGTACAGGGCATGTTCTTCATAGTAAGTGGTTTTCTTAATAGATGATGCCAGTAAATTATGCTAGAGGCACTGTCCACAGGTGAATATGATTAGTAAAACTATCAAAGATCAGACAAACCTGTTAATTGAAAGTCTGCTCTTTATGAACATAGAGACAAAGTACTGAACAGGCCCTATTCTAGCCAGTGCTCTACTGACATTTCGGACCGGCTGAAACATGGAAGTTTGATGAGGGATAGAAGGAAACTTCCCATCAAACGAGGAAGTTTGATGAGCAGAGTGATTCAGTCCCTGTGTCCATTCAGGCCGTCAGTGTTGTATTCATATGTAGGAAGTGTGCAGACATGAGCTATAGGAGTACAAATCTCCTCTGCTAACAGAAGATCCTGGATATAGGTTTAGCTATTCAGAAAGATCCCATTTACTGTAGAGAGAGGCATGAGTGGTGCTTAAATGATTCCCTCAGAAGGGGCATGATAATTTCATTTCATTTTTCTTCCCTTTCCCCACATTAGAAAGAGTAATAATAAGATAAAAACCAATGTTGTAGTTTGTCAGGAAACAACGCATCTCCATCTCACAAATAATAGATTTGCTGAGCACATAGCCAGAGCTGTAAGATGTTGAGAGTAGAATCCTTGTAAAAAAGAATGTCCTGGATTTCCAGTCAAATAAATGCACAATCAGCTTCTCCCTGACACAGTCTGACATCAGAAAAAGAAAATTTATGGGACCCAGATACAGTATGACAACTGAAAACTTGCTACTTGCAAATAAGTCTTAGAAAGGAGTTAAGAGCCTGGTTTAAGATAAGCTAGAACTTCCTTATCTGAGGGAGGTCCTTGAAAAAGCAGTTGCAACAGCAGGAGAGATCCAGATCTCACTTCCCTTAAGGAGACTGCCAGCAAATTGGCAAAGGAATGGGTTAAAACAGGTTCTAGATTAGCTGAAGTACTGGCAGCCAGGGCAAAACAAGCAAAAGGCACTATTCAGTGGCTCCTGCCACAGATGACTAAAAGTCTGAGGGCAAAAGGAACTCCAAATGTTTCATGTTAATAGAGCTGAAAGATTGGCACGCAAATCCTATGTTTATGGTATTTTTTTAAAGACTTTTGATTATTAATGCTAGTTTTCTGAGATTAAGGGGGACAGAGAAAATGCTGCTAAAAGCCTCACAATGGTTCTTTTGTATGCAAAGCTGAAAAGAAATTTTAAAACTTTCTTTGGCAGTCAAAATAAAAATTCCTTTAGGCTTTTGATGCCCTAGACATTTATTTATGTATATGTCATATGCTCCCTTAAAATTATTTGTTTTAAAAATGTTTCTCTTGGAAGAAACCTGGAACAGGAGGAGAATTGCCACCAGCTGGAATTCTATTATAGCTGTACAAGAAGCTGCAAACTATTATTTTACCTTCTTGGAGCTCACTGCTGACAAATTTAATCAAGTTTTGTAGGTCTGCATGACTTCCCAGGGAGGGATGGCACCTTTAGCTGAGAGGACTGAGTGTGCACTTTGTAAGAAAGACTCATGCTGATTCTAATTTTTAATATAGCTTCCTAAAACAGGGCAGGTATTTCACAAAAATGGGACCACTGTCCCAAAGAATTTACAACCTGAGTTGGCTCGATATGACTCAGTATGTTACGGAAAAAAGCAATAAGGACAGAATGGGATGAGGACCTAATACAGTTATTAATGATAAAAGATGTGGCTCCTGTTGAGCTCCGTTTTCCTGTTAAGCTTCTGAAATCCACATTTAAAAGAGAAAATAGAAGGTGCACTATTAATTTGTTTAGCACAGGGCTTGTAGAAGAAGGAATTTTCAGGACTGGTTTAAAGCAGAGTCACCAGTGTTGAGCAAGTAGGGTCTTGTGAGATTTTCACATAAGGGGAAATGAGGCAGTCACAGACCCCTGCTTATTAGCAACGGTACAAATTCACTCCTGGTACAGGTTGGAGCAACTCAGCTAACTTTCATGGCACAGTATGCATAAGTAAGCCGATGTGGCTCAGTATCATAACTACCATTATTAACAAAGAAACTAATTGCGGATTTTTAAAAAGTTATAATGAATAATAACATTATCAGCTCTTTAATCTCCTTATAGGTGAAACTTTCCTGAAACTATGAGAACAACAGTGGGTGTTTTATTCACTCTCTAAGCTCTGTGTGGAACTCATTGCAGGTTGCTGGTTTATAGTCTTAATCTTTTTCCCTGATTTCCTGTCTCTGCTCTCCCTCACTTGTGGAGGCCACCAGACTACACCCGCTATCACATTTAAGGGAATTTCTTGAGATGTGGTTTCTACAGTTTGTCTCTGCTTTTTCTCACTGTCAGCAAGCTCTTTTTCTGCCACTGAGTTTCTGAATGGACTGCCTGAACTCAGCTTCCTTCCTGAGGAGCTGTTTTCTTGAAAATACAATGGCATGATAGCTCCTGTTTAACTACTGGGTCTATCTTAAATTTAGGCCTCTCTTTAATTTACAAGAAAAAGTTTAAAAAAATTTTTCAGTGGTTTCCAATCACAGCAGCCCATTAAGTTACCTTTGTTCTTTCACAAAGGGAAACTTTTAAGTACAAAAAAATACTTTTAGTACTATTGATTGTTATTTAATAAATTGTGATTTGAAACAGTTTCTTAACTGAAATCCTCCTGTAGAAACCAGGTCTTTGGAATTTCTTCTGCTAATTTGAATGACACTGATGTGACAAGTTGGTGACACTAGTTGCTTTACCTTGAGTTGTCTTAGGCTGAGGACTAAACAGTGAGAGACAGACTTCAGAACTGTAGTAATTTAAAAGGTTATTGAAGCAGATTCCTTAGACTTCCCTTGTGGATCCGAAGGAATCTTTCCACTGGCATGACACAAGATAGCTTGAAAAGATGAAGGAATGAAAAGGCACCTTTTTCCCTTTACTGTATTTTAATTTCTGTATCTTGTGATGTGCACAGCTTAGTGAAGCTCAGGGTTCTGGTTTTAATATGTAACTGTGCAATGAAACTTGGATTTCCCTCAAATTTGAGAGTGTAGGTTTTTCTATAATACAGCCAGCCCACATCCTGTCTTTGACAGTTACTAGTACCATGTATGATTGCATTAGACAGTTATGAAAGAAGTTGGTTAAAGTTTGTTGCAAATGTTGTAATTTGCTCAATAGATGGTCCAATTGTTATTGATTGACTTATGCCCTTTATGACTGGCTGAGATAATTTCTAAAATATTAATTCTGTCTAGTGTTACTGGGACATCTCACAATTTCTCTCATGTTTCCCTCACAATTTTGAAATAAACAAGAGACCATCTCTGCTTGAGAAATGTCAACACACTTGTATGGGTCTTTTTTTTTCCACCTAGTGATTTGCTTCATTGTGGATGATTAATTCTTTATACCATCTATAAATGACCAATAATGTGCTACAAAAGCACAGCAAACTATTTATAACCTTTTACTGGGCAGAAGCCAGTATATAACCAATTTGTACCAACACAGTTGTTTTGTGCTCTGGCATACTGCCAGCATGCCCATTCCTCCTGAGCCTCTTGTATGTGTTAAGACCTATTCCTGCAGGCATCCTAACCATGCTCGTTCTCAAGTCTTCTGCTGTGTTCTCTGTTCCTTTCTCCCCTGCTCTGTACTAATTCACTCCCTTTGCGTGGCAGTGAGAACAAATGGGTGAAGGGAAAGGAAAGGGCAGCGCTGTATTTTTTCTTAGCAAGAAGCATTTTCTGGAAATAAAAGTCTTACTAATATGGGCAGAGGAACCTTCCTCTGTGTGCTAGGGGCAAGGACGATGTGGTTCTCAAGTAGACTGAGGTAGGCAGAGGACGTGGGGAGTGCTGCTGTGTAAGCAGATGGGAACTGAGATGAACAGATTG
>VYZV01005981.1:326903-338238 GCA_013401275.1 Pandion haliaetus | reverse complement strand
CTGAATTAAGTTCCCTAAAGTATTTTAGTTTCTACATTTCTCAACTTCGCAGTGTTTGACTGTGCACCTTTAAGGCTGCTTTTCTGACATAGCTTTTTCGGTAAAGTGCAGAAGTGCCACAACTGTATTGCTGAAATACAATAGAATATACTCTCAGTGGGTTATTAATCAATACTGAAAGATCACAAATTACAATGCCTTAAACTTTATTTCTGTAAAACATAAAATTCTATCTTTTACTTAAATCAGATTTGCACTCCTTTTCATAGGGATAGTTCTTAGTCTTTGTCTAGCTGGCCTTTCTAATGTTTGCAGCTAGATGGGGTGAGTGCAACACTAAAATTCAGTCTGAACACCAGCACTAAATTACAAAATACAGTGAGTAGCTAATTTAAAAGTCCAACAGTATATTTAATATATGGCTACAAAGAAATGTTTAGGTTAAAACATGCTATGCTGTAATTTCTGGCAATTCAGCAAACAAGATGCAATTTAAATTTTGTTTTTATGACTATTAAATTATTTTATAACTTCACTGCAGTCTTCATATTCATCATGGCTTATACCTAAACTATTAGATTGTGTTTCCTTGGCATTATCTGTACCTGCGTAATTGACTTGGAGGGTTATATATGGAATTTGAAGGGGATGGGAAGAAGGGAGCATTGTTATTGCATAAAACAAATGAACCAATTGAGGGAAACGAGAACATTTTTTTCTTTTTCCTTAAATATTTATCCTTCAAGACCATTTAATGAAAGTAACCACTAGATAATCATCTGTCTTGCTGGTTTTCTGCCCAATTGTTAAGAAGTTTTTAACTGCATTTTTCTTAAACCATGGACAGCTAAGCCTTCATTTATCTCCTCTGCCACTTAGTTCATAAAAACATGGTAATGAGAGCATGGCAAGGCTTTGAGAATAAAATGTTTTCTAATCACAAAACATTGGCAGCTAAGGGAAAGAAAAAGTTGGATGCTTAAAAAAAATGTTAAATAGACCCAGCTGAAATTTTTAACTTTGCAAAATTGAACAGATGCGTAGACTTTGTATCTAGAACATATAGAGCCATAGATTTTACGATATCATGTACAATCTACAATACTTACTGTAGAGTTTTATCCAGTAACTCCTTTGTCAATCCCAGGAGCTTTGTTGCTGAACTAGCTACATGTGGGGAGCTGAGAAATGGAAAGAGCACTTGACTAGCTCAAGGTGCTATGGGAATCTGTGCTAGAGCTGGCAGCTGAATCCGTATCTCTTGAATCACAGGCCAATTTTGTACAAAATAATCCATTTTCTCTAGTTAGCACAATAGAACACTGTCTTCTGTCAGTGAACATTGTAGCTGCATGAAGAATGTTGTCAAACCACGGGAAACATCTATACTACCTCAGTAGGGTACAGTTCAGAAAAGTTGTGGAGTTGCAGAGTGACACAAGACTGGTTCATTGTGTTGTCTATGCTGAGCTTAGCTGGGCTTTGGAAGACTCCTATGGTGCTGTCTCTGTGGAAGATGCCTGTAGCAGTTTTACTCCATGTTTTTGTTCTTGCTATATAACCAAGCAGTAAACCATTAACACTTTTTCTGCTTTCTTACATAGTACCTTACATTTTTGAAGAGTGCTATGAATGTTCATATGCCATATCAACACTCCAGTCACATTAGTGTAATGGCTGAAACAATATTATAGCATATTTTTTTACTTTTGGGGAGAATGAGGTATGAAAAGGTTAAGTTATCTGATCATAAGAACTGTGGCCTAGCAACTTATGCATCGATCCAGGTAGCAAAAGACCTGTATTTCAGTCAGAGCTCTGTCTGTCTCATTATGTGATATTAATGAGCAATCACTTGCCCTGTGTTTTTTTATTCCTAGGAGAAAAAGGCTGATGTGTGATGGTGCACAGTACTTTGTCTTGTGATCAGTCCAACACACCACACTTCTAAATGCCTTGCAAAGGAGTTTATATTCAAACAAAAGCTACACTGCTTTCTCAGAAAAGGTAAGAGGGTTGTTGTACTGAATGCTACACATACTGTTTTGCCAAGGGCACTATGTGTACCAAGAAAATGAACCATTTATAGACCTCTGAATTTCTGAACGACTGTGTCCTGGCTTTGGTGGAGTTTAGAGCAGCACTTAAATGTCAGTCTGGGTTTGCTGCAGTGCAGAATATCCTGACCATATATTTCTCTTCTTGTTCTGATGAAACTGTGGAATAGACAATGATAAAGGGCACACTAGTCTAGGAGAAAATTTATGATAGAAGGGCTAGGACTGTTGATTTGACCCTAGCTCATACTTTCTTCACAATAATGTGGTTCTCTGCTGCCTGCATTGACTTGCTCTCCAGTTTTGTGCATCCTAAAAAAGCCAAAGGCCCATGCTTCCAAGGCAATTGGGTCTGTTGTGCATATTGTGTTTAAATACAAGGTGTATTCTGGTTTGGTGTTTTCAGACATTTGAGTGGGACATTAGGATTCATTAACAAAGCATGGCTCTTTCTCCGCTACATGCTGATGAAGCAGGAAACTAATTTCACTGAAAACTAGCTTTCCTGTCACAAAAATGGACTAATATTGCCTTAGCCTGTCATATACACAGTGCTGGAAAGAGTGCCAGGCAGAGCTCAGTGACTGCACTCTGCACACCCTCTGTGTTACACAAGCCATGGTATCTTGGTCATAAACAAGGTATAATAAACACTACTTTTATCCCTTTTTGGCATTAAAGGTGTTTTCTCACCTCTCTTGGATCTGAACAGGGAAAAATTAATCAAGTCTCCAATCAACAAGAAGTAGCAAAGATTTAGCAACTGTTATTTGAAAAAAGCCTAAATCTGGCACCTACTGTATCTTATTTGCCTCTCAGTAGGCTGGGCAAGTGGCTTCCTGTATTTCAAGAGGAGTTCTTGCAGAGAGGGAGGATTGCTCATGCCAGTAGCTCTCTCTGATGAAAAATGGAAAGCAATGATTATCTTCAAAAGTCCATGAAGGTTCAGTTAAGGTAAAATATGAGACATATGATCAAAGGACTAAAAAGCACACAAATCCCAAGTGAAGGTCTGATTCCATGACAAATACTCTGTTCAGCCTTTACCAGGAGACATAAGGGCACCAGAGAAACCATCCTGGATGATTGAGGATACCCATCCCATAGTTCACTTTAGGAGGATTAAGAGCACATCTGCTTCCTTTTGTCAAGGAACATATTTCCCAGGCTGTTGATGGATTAGGTTAGCATCAGTGAGATGCAGACTGCATGACACGTATCTTTTCATCATCTTGAAGCTTTTTTTTCTTCTTTAGGAGTGGAAAGAACCCTGAAATGAAAAGAGTTGAACAAAATATTTTTCCCAAAACTGTTATTTTTTTTCCAGGAAAATTCAAGAAAGGCTCATTATGATTTAGCTTCAAACAATTTCTGCAGTCTAATTTACAGTATTGACAGTGAACTGGAAAGTTGATCATTGCTGTATTTAAGTGATTTTTATTTCCTAATTTGTAGTCCAAGGACCTATATGCTTACCTGGTAGAGATTCCCATTAGAGTTTTTAGTTCAAATGAAACTCTGAAGTATCTCTATGTCTGGATGAGGAATAAGGGTTTTCAGACAGAACTAGGAACCAAAAAATATTGAGCTTTTTCTGGTTTTAATTCTGTATATTTTTCATTAAGTCCCATGTGCTTCCATGTAGGAAAAAAATGAGGCTATTTTCTATCATTCTTCTTCCAACCATTGTTTTAGGACAGCCACAGGCCTGCTCTAAACTTAACTGCTTTCTAATTATCCTTAAGAGACAATTTCACTTGTGTTGGTGAAGATAATGGATGAAACAGAGGGAGATAAAAAGAGTAACTGAAGTTCACTGTGCTTTGACCCCCTACCCTGTCTCCCAGCCCCCCATCTTCCCAGGTCTGGCAAAATGGAGACAGGATCTGACTCAACCTTTTTGCAGCCTGGAGCAACACAAATCCTTAATCTCTTTGTCTTTTTTTTCTATTTGTAGGAAATAATCTCAAAGTAGCAAGTCTATCTCTGTGAATGAAAATGAAAGGTATGACTGTAACTAGGGACTACTATTATTAGCTAGTTTGGTTTAGCTATAAAGCAGTATTTTGTTTAGTAATTTAATCAACAATAGGGTATTCACTAACAGGTAGATACTGCAAAAAATTTTCAGAAAGCAACAATCTTTTTTTTATCCATCATTGTAAGAATTACTGAAAAAGTTGCTATGTATGTTTATGTAACATATTGGGATTGCCCTTCTTGAAACCTTTTGGTTTTCATTTGCCTCTCATTTTTTGGCCTGGGTGCCACTGCTTGCCTAGAAAAAAAGAATATGTGTTAACCATTTAGCAGTTTTCAGTGTTTAGTTTTCTTTTCTTTTTGGAGGAAAATACATTTCATAGAGAGTATCCACTGAATTTATGGTGCATTGCCATGGTGATCACCATGGAAAACTCAACAGTTACGAACTATCATGTTCCACAAAATGTTAAGAAAACGCAAAATTTGTTACTGTGGAGACACCTTACCTGTCAAACTGTGGTTCCGGTTAGCAAACATTTCATTGTAATGAGAACCATTTAAGTAATTTCCTTTGAATATTTTTATCATCAAGGTTAAGAACTCAGATTTGCTCTTACAGGACTGTTTTTCTTTTAGAGGGAACGTGGGGCTTGGGACCACGTGGGGAAGAGGCAGTGGTGTGACGCTGCAGCTGGGGAGCTGCTGCCTACCTGCAGGACTCAGAGGGTGGTATCTCCCTCGACAGCAACCGCTCCCGGCTGCAGAGCGTGCTCCATCTTCCCTCCCCATCCAGGACCCCATCTGCCAAACACAATTTGTTGGTAGTCTAAACACATGTATCTGATGTTGGATCCCAGAGCTGGAGGGAGGCTGAGGAGCTGTTGTGTGGTCGCCTGAGACTGAAGCACCACACTGAGGAGAGCGAGATGGAGCCAGATGAATGTCTTGTGTGTGAAGTATGAGGCTTGAGAAGTCTGGCATTACGCACTCCGATACTGCTTTTGACTGAGTTAGCTTTTGATCTGAGTTACACCATGATAAATCTATGTAACTCTACTGAAGTTTACTTAACAAAATTAAGTATCAGAGTTTATTTTAGTAGGGTTACTCTGTGTTTTACTGGATGCAATTAAGATCAAAATCCTGTCTGAGTTATATTGTTGTCTTTAATTTTGAATACTTGAAATGTAAACAACGAATTCAGCAAACTTACGGAATGATGAAAGGACAAATTCTCTTCTTACTTATATCTATGGAAAATTAGTGTTTAGGCTTTGACACTGGTTCCATCAAGGCAGAGTGTGGCCCTGAATGTGTATTTTAAAAAAGACTCAAACTGTGGTTGGGTGAGGCTCACCTCAAATGAAATCTTAATGAAATCTTTTCCCCTCTTGTAGTAACTACTTTTCTCCTCCTATTTCTGTCCACTTTTTTCCATATTAATGATTAATTGCTTATGTTCCTGCTTTCTTACTAAAATGCTGAGTCTTCCACCTACTGTTTCCTTCTGGTTTATTCCTTTATAGTTGTTCCAGCTAAGCACCATCTATATGCAAAGCATCTAAGTGTTCATATGAAACATGTGGTTCTTATTTTGCTCTGCTCCAGACATGACGTGTATGTGCATAGGAAGGAAGATGAAGTAGTTAACAGTGCTAACAGAAAGCTAGATGTTTTAGACGAAAACTGCTTGCTTAAATGAACTAAAAAAAATATAATCTTTCCAATTAAAATATTCTTAAATGAAGAAAAAAAAAGGAGATTCTGGATTAGTACTCCAAAAGGAAATATCTTTAGCATTGCAAATTGTTGCTTTACAGTCTGAAACTACAGCAAGGTTTCCAAAGTCTGGTTTAAATAAGCAGGATTCTTAAGGAATGCAAAATCTAAAGCTTAAAATATAGGATTCCTTTCTTTTTTCTCTTTTTCTTTTTCCTTTTTTCTTTTTTCCTTCTTTCTGTTTTTTTCTTTTTTCTTTTTTTCTCCTTTTCCTTTTCCTTTTCCTTTTCCTTTTCCTTCTCCTTCTCCTTCTCCTTTTCCTATTCTTTTCCTTTTTTTCCTTCTCTTTCTTTTCCTTTTTTTCTCTCAGTTTCTTTTACTTTTTCTTGGTTCATAGACAACTTTCCAGATTTTTTTTAAAAACACCCTTCAAGACATGGAAGGTTTTGTCTCATTTTGCATAGATTCAGGAGGTAGTAGTATTTTAAATCTTATTTAACAAGGGAGTAACCCACGGAGACTCTAGTCGTTTTTACAAACTGACTGGGAAATCTTTTTCTGGAATCTATACAGAAAATCAATTATGAGGAATACTGGAGTATCAGGGGACTCTTCTTAGTTTGATTTTACTGTGGTTTACAGTGAGGACTTAGATGCTTGAGGGCTAGACAGTCAAGATCTTACATGGATGTTGTGCACCTAGAAACTGGCTTTTCTGCACATAATTTTGTTTCTGAGCTCCCATGAAAGTCTTTAGACACACAGGTTAAAATTCACCCTGCCTGTCGTAAGGAAGATTATTTAAAGGGAAAGAAGAGCTACATGTATGTGTGAGAGTTTAATGCTTGCACAGAGATGGAGTAAACTGGTTTTTGAGGAGAATGAAGTGGGGAAGGGAGGTTGGGATGTACTGCCATAATTCAGAGGAAGGATACAGTTGTCTCAGTCCCTTGGTTGGAGTGGTGCCTCTATCATCTTTCTTTACAGATCTCTCAGGTGGTAGGACTGTGTGTGAACACTCTCAGGCCTCTCTGGGTGTGTTTCTATAGCAGGAAGCCTTTGTGTCACGGCGCATGTGATTTAGGACAAGGGTTTGGATTCCACCTATTGTTACAGCAATTGCCATTCTTTTCCAAACAGACATAAATAGCTTATGGTTTCCATGGTGCAGAGAACTGTGTCTTGTTAACCAGAGGCAAAGGGTGCAAATTCAATCTACAGTGCATATCAATTGCAACATCAGGATTACTTTGCATCTCTCTCAATATGTTGCAGGGAATGGAGAGTAGAAGTTAGACAACACTTGAAATAGATTTGCTGATTTCATTCTCTATCTAGTGAACAAATAGCCTCTTACTGGTTTGGCATCTCTGTGCCCCTCTCTTTCTGACAAAGTGCGTCTGTTCCATTTTTTGCCTTACTAAATCCTTTGGGACAGGAACTTTATTCTGTGTTTGTACAATTATCTAGCACAGGGATCCTGACCCTAGTTGAGGCTCTGATAAGTACTATGAAATGCGGATAACATTAAGAATATAAAAATGTCTGTACCACATAAAATCAGACCTGGCTAGCACAGACTCCTCCTTTTGATGGTGGACAATTGTGACTATTTAGGGTAAAGATGTAAGATACTGGGCAAGAGTAGCAAGATGTTTATTCTGATTTACCTTCCTGGATTCTGGCACTCAGCAGTAAAGGGACTTGTATAGCCAGAGGGTGCATCTAGATCATTGTATGCAACAGACACTGATGGACCTGCTCCCTGCATCCAATTCTTTCTCTAAAACAAACTGTAAAGTAAAGCTAGGTAAATACCACAGATGATATAGATATCAGTGTGGGTGAAAGTTAGTACTGTAGAGAGTGGAATAACGTGGACTAGCTGTTAATGCTGTTAGAGATTTTAGGGAGTGGTACAGCACAGCTCAGAAACCATTAGCTAACTCCTTCCAAACACATTTTTATTCCATGAGCAGGTTGGGGAACCACACCTAAATTCTACTGTTAAAAAAAAATGTAATGGTTTCATTCGTTTAAGTTTTAGTGGCTTTGAGAACAGCAGCAATCTATAGGTATTATTTCAAAGAAAATCATACTCAAAAGAACTATATTATCTTTCTTTTGCTTTAGCAAGACCAGCATACATGTCACAGCTCCTTTTTCCTGTGCATAAGAAATGGAGTTTTAGTCCAGACAGATGATAGAATTAACATCCTTGTGTCACATTCCTCATTGGTCACTCATTTTATATTCCCAGAAAAGTACACAAGCCTGAGTAATCGTAAGACTAATGATTGTACATGCATTGATACAGTTTCCTATTAATAATGCTAGTGGGGTTTCACATAGATGTGGAAAGTCATCTTCAGACTAGCTGCTGGACCAAGACCTTATATACCTTAGAAAATAGTACGGCTTGTAACTGTCTCATTCTTTTCTTTCACAACTTTTCTATCACAAAAATTTGTCATTTTCCTCAAAGGGAGCTGCACAGATGCTACATCTGATATTTTAAAGCCAAGTAATTTCTGTCTAACCTACTGCAAAGATATCTTAACAGATCTTCAGCTAAATAAATAACCTTACACTATGTTAGGTCTTGTATATCTAAAGAAATAGCTGGCTGTTCTTCAAACATGAAGAGTATAAAAGATAGGAAACATCGGTGGGGATAGAAACAAGGGCAAAATAGTTCAGGCCAAAGGGAATAGCTGAGGAAAGTGCTGAAAACAGGGGCTTGGAGAGAAAACTCTATCTTTACATAGAGTGACTGAAGCAAAGCTATAGTACTCTTCAGCACTCTCCACCTAAGAATTGGCAGCCTAAAATAAAGTTCAATTTCCACCTGTATCCCTAGATGATAAGAAATTAATTCCAGGAATTAAGTTTACTCCCAAAGTCCTTCCTCAAGGCTTGTCAAGCAAAATTCCCTTTGACTTGAAATGGCCATTTGCCTGAAAAAGGATGGCAGGATACAGCTCACTAAGAAGGTCTTGTGTATGGGGTAAGAATAAGAGGGAGATGTGAGGGAAGATTATTTTTCAAATCATATGGAAGATTAGCATCTTCCATGCTGAGAAGAATCAAAAAAATCCACATGGTCAAGAACACTTACACATTCTGTTTCACAAGCAGAAATTCAGTCTCAACATAGTGCACAGAAAGTTATGTTTTCAAATTTTAAATTGTGGTACTTGTACATCAACTGGCTAGAAATAAATGTTTATTTTCTGTCTGAAAAAATGCACATTTTCCAGCTTAATTGCCTAACAGCTCTTTATTTATGTTGGATGTAAATTCATAAATTTCTTTTCAGGAATAAACTTGCCTGCAGATGGCTGCTATATGTTTCTGGAAATCTTTAAAAAAAACCCTGTCTATTTAAACTAGCTTCAGTGGAAATCTTGTAAATAAACAAATGTTTCAGCTAATTCTTGCAAATATTCTGGAAAGAAAGCCATGTCAGGCCAATAACATGGAGCTGTGCTATCATAGATTATGTTCTCACTGAAACTTTTTTGCTGCAAATACTGGATGTGGTCTTTGATTTTGCTTATGAATGGGCAATGGCATATACACTTTTTCATGCACCCCCTACTTCACTATTTCTGGTAACATAAATAGTTCCTAAGTTGGTGTTTTTTCAAAGCACTCCTTGAAAAAAAATGTTTGAACTTTGGTTGGTTTCACTTGTAAGTGTTACTTTACATCATGTATTAAGCAATTCCCTCCATTACTTCAAAGTCTTCAAATACAGCTGTCCCTACTTTCATAGCTGTAAAATCAGATGTCTAACATACTACGCTGAAGCAAAAAGAGACATCATTAATTGGTTTTAATTTTCTCAGGGCTAGAGGAAGAACCTAAATCTCTGCAGCCAAATTAAAATTCACCTATAGTGCACACTCCCACAGTTCACAGACACATCTTGATTTTCAGAGCAGATGGATCAGGTCACTTCAGATACGAAAGCACAAGCATGTTCTATTTAAATTACAAATTACTTCTTAGGTGGCTGATCATGTGTCCTTTACACAACCTTTCCTACCTGATTCTCAACCCTTTAAATTCACACCTTATTTCTTAGATAATTTCTACTAAGAAGTCTCTGCCCATCATCATAGTGTGTGGACCCTGGGAAGGGAGATGGCAGGATTTGCTGTTTGCAGTTTCTGATGGGTAGAACATACCTTGAGGGTTGAGAAGTACCATTTTAGACAGCACAGGCAATCATTAAACACAGGTGAGAGAGAAGGTTTGTTGCAATTCATAACCTTCTCTTGGGCAACTGCAGGAGAGCTGTCTGCTCTGATGGACCAGCAAAGAATTCACAGTATACAGTGTCTGTTAGGCTCATATAAGGGAGAGAGTAGTGACTTAAGACCAACTTTACTACCCATTGCTCAAGTCCCAGCTTTGAGGCATTTAATCCACTGATAGATGTGGTTAGCTGAGCAGAATACAGTCCACTTGGTGACACCACCCTATCCATATGCAGTTCGTTGTTAATATATAGCTAAAACAGGAAACTTCTACAATCAGATAAAGAATACTCTACAGTATGTGATTATGGCTCGGTCAGATGTGAGCGTCTGTATGAAAAGTAATACCTCAGGTTGAATAACAAAGAACAGCTTGTGTTTGAACTTGGCTGTGGTGAATTAAAATGAATTCCCCAAGTCCCTTTGCTCATGGTAGCTTTCAATTTTGTAGTGTTTTTCAACCCTTTTGCTCCTTCAGGGTCACGAGTGATTAATTTTATTGACTTAATCTCAACCTGATATTTTTACTGCAAATCCTTCCAATGTTCAGAGTATAATTACAGTTTAATGATTTAAATTCGTAGATTCTCTTCCCCAGAAATAAAGGACTATATCTCATTTCTACAGCTATTTTTCTGTTTCTCGTACAAAATGAGCAAATAACACATAGGGAAATTGGGAAAGTTTGTTTGTTAGTGACATATTAATCACTACAGGTCTCCATAATTGATTTTTTTTTGCCCTCAATTTATAATTTTATAATGAAGTCTGCAAGCAATTTAGTCTTATCCTTGAGGAGAGTGGGTAGCAAAAGAATCAATAAAAGAGCTGAAGTTTAATACAGGAAGCAAAATTGTGTTTCATGAGCTGCAGTATAGATCTGTATTGTGTATCCTATGCACCAAACCAGTATTGATATTAATGAAATTTCACTGTGTGTAATGAGGGGAGAATATTCACTGGAGATTTCCAGTACAGCTGAAGTATCCACAACATTGACGTTGCCCTGAATGTAGAGTTCTGAAAGATAAAAATATCTAAACTGCCAAACATATATAACATTAACTCTGGCTAGTTACAGTTAAACAGTTACAACACTGTTCAGATAGCATAAGAAAGAAGTATTGCAAATTTAGTGAAGGACTGTTATGGGTTTGTGTGGCGCGGTTTTCCTTGGTGGCAGGGGAGGGGGGCTGCAGAGGCTGTCCCTTTAAGAAGTTGCTGGAAGAAGTTGCCGCCCCAAAATGTCGGATAAAGATAAAGAATTCGCCGCCCCAAAATGTCGGATGCGCGCGCCAAAATGTCGGACCC
>VYZV01005981.1:310950-326606 GCA_013401275.1 Pandion haliaetus | reverse complement strand
TCTCCCGTGGGAGGGACCCCACGGTGGAGCAGGGAACGAGAGAGGAATCTTCCCCCTGAGGAAAGAAGCGGCAACGACGATGTGTGGCGAGCTGACTCAACCCCCATCCCCTGTTCCCCTGCGCCGCCGGGGGGAGGAGGTAGAAACCACCGGGAATGGAGCTGAGCCGGGAAGGCAGGAGGGGTGGGGGGAGGTGTTCTGATGTTTGGTTTCCCTTCCTAATACCCTTGTGTTTTGTTTTTGTTTTGATTTGTAGTAAATTAAATTGATTTTGTTTTTTTCCCAAGTTGAGCCTGTCTTTTGCCTGTGACCATAAGTGGGGAGTGATCCCTCCCAGTCCTTGTCTCGACCCACAAGCCTGCCTTTGTATTTTCTCCTCATCCCAACGTGGCCAGGCGAGGGGGTGGGGGGTGAGCGAGCGGCTTCGTGGTGCTTTGTTACCGACTGAGCTGACCTGAAACCACGACAAGGACCTGGTGTGTTCTCCATTCATATATGCCTAAGTCACTTGTGTTCTTTGGTCAGCTACGTTTTGTGTTAACTAAATAACTTTTAAACACGGAACTCCTGTGCTCTGGTTGTGCCTGCTTTTTTTTATATATATATAAATATAAGCTGATTGACGTTAATGTCATTTCTATCACTTTTGCCCTCAACTGCTAACATGAAAAAGGGAACATGCAAGAGATTTTGCTTCACATAACTAGACACTCAGTTGAGTCACATTTTGAAAATCTGGCCTATAGAGGTGTTATATTCCATAGACAGAATAAAAATTGCTTGATGTACTAACAACTAAGGCTAATCAAGATGACTAAAATAAATATTCTTTAGTGAATGAATTTTTTTCACTTTGTCTTTGCTTTCACTGTATCTTGGATATCCATAATGAAATATGAAGCTGAGAAAACATGGCAAGAAGCTAAAATAGTTCCCCCCCCCTTCTTTTTACCAGGCTAATTACTTTTAGTACATCATGCTACCTCCTAAGCAAGTTACTTCAAAGGACTCTAGGAGAATGAGTATCCAAACTACTTTTAAGTTTTCACTTATGTTCCAGTAACTACTCTTCTAATTGAGTACTATTGCTACTTGAATTTGCTTCATTCAAAATTGCACTGGAATTTTGTTTCCTTTTGTAGAATACTGCTTCTGCCCCTGAATTTACTTTTTGGGGTACATGTGGCTAAGGACATGTTCTGTAGCATAATGGTCAGTAGAAACTTTGTTAAGCGGCAACCTAATTTCCCCCTTCTCTGAAGAGAGAAAATTGTCCCATTCTTAATTGCAGCATGATTGGATACTTGACAAATACTTGTCTCTTTTTCCTTTCTAGAAGAATCCTTCCTCTGTCATTCTTCAGGAGCCTAGGAAATTAAAAAGATTTTGCTGGTATAATTTGTGTAATGGATTCGCAGTTAATATTGACAGATGCCTTCTTTTTAATAGTATTCCTTAGGCAGATGCCCTGAATGAAGTAGCACTGGCACTGGATTGTAGAACAACTCCTGCATTGGGACTTTCTGCTGATACAAAAGTGGGGCATAGTCCCACTCCTAAGTGAATACTGTTTCTAATGTATGAACATATTTAAAATAAAAAATAACGTATTTTTTGTAAACCTCAAAGCATGCACAAGACTTCTTTGTGGAACTTACTTTAAGTTCTTTCTGATGGCCGATGCCAGCTCTTCCTAGTCAGCTATGCAGTCACTTTGTAAATAGATTTTATGTAACTATTTCTACTTAATTCATATCCTGTCCCCAAACCACTGTATCAACATTTTTCATCCTTTCTTTTTCAAGAGAGTGGTATTGTGATGGATTAACCCTGGCTGGATGCCAGGTGCCCACCAAAGCCACTCTATCACTTCACCCCTTCAGCTGGACAGGGGAGAGAAAATATAACAAAGGCCTCGTGGGTCGAGATAAAGACAGGGAGAGATCACTTAACCAATTACCGTCACGGGCAAAACAGACTCAACTTGGGGAAAAATGAATTTAATTTATTGCCAATCAACCAGAGTAGGGTAATGAGAAATAAAACCAAATCTCAAAACACATTCCCTCCAGCCCTCCCTTCTTCACGGGTGCAACTTCACTCCCGGATTCTCTATCTCCTCCCCCAGCGGCACAGGGGGATGGTGAATGGGGGTTATGATACATTCATCACATGTTGTTTCTGCTGCTTCACCATCTTCAGGGACAGGACTCATCACACTCATCCCCTGCTCCAGCGTGGGGTCCCTCCCATGGGAGACAGTCCTCCATGGACTTCTCCAACGTGAGTCCTTCCCACGGGCTCCAGTTCTTACAAACTGCTCCAGCGTGGGTCCCTTCCACGGCGTGCAGTCCTTCAGGAGCAAACTGCTCCAGCGTGGGTCCCCCGCGGGGTCACAAGTCCTGCCAGAAAACCTGCTCTGTGGGCTCCTCTCTCCACAGATCCGCAGGTCCTGCCAGGATCCTGCTCCAGTGCGGTCTTCCCATGGGGTCACAGCCTACTTCAGGCACCCACCTGCTCCTGCATGGGGTCCTCCACGGGCTGCAGGTGGATATCTGCTCCACCGTGGACCTCCATGGGCTGCAGGGGGACAGCCTGCCTCACCATGGTCTTCACCACGGGCTGCAGGGGAATCTCTGCTCCGGCACCTGGACCATGTCCTCCCCCTCCTTCTTCACTGACCTTGGTGTCTGCAGGGTTGTTTCTCTTACAAGTTCTCACTCCTCTCTCTGGCTGCTGTTACTGAGCCCCACAACTTTTTTTTCCTTCTTAAATATGTTATCACAGAGGCACTACCACTATCGCTGATTGGCTCAGCCTTGGCTGGCAGCAGTTATGTCTTAGACCCAGCTGGTATTGGCTCTGACAAACAAAGGGGAAGCTTCTAGCAGCTTTTCATCAGAAGCCACACACTCTCCCAGCTACCAAAACCTTGCCACAGAAACCCAATACAGGTATTCACAATGGAAAAGAAAGCAGGGGGCAACATCTGTGATGGCTGGATTGCATGGACAGTATATGGGACAGAATATGGACACTGGCTTCTAATCAGTGCAAGCAAACTTTGCAAGTTTCATGCATAAGTTAACTTTCCAGAAAGTGAGAGTTAGATGTTAAAATTCTCAACCCACAGAAAATTCTCTGATCCAAAGGAAAGTCCTTCAGTTGGGTAAAATTAATCAAAATACTTGGGGTTTTGCAGGTCCTATTAAAAGGATTGCCATAGTCCTGTGTTCCACGTGGCCATGGCACATGTTTTGAAGATTAGTAGAGAAACAATTAGCTTATAAATATCTGCCTGTCTATTTGTCTTTAGAAAGAGCTCGTCAGGTTTCAGCAAGCATTGCTGGATGAACTTGTAAGCTCTTGTCCTGAATTCACTGCATTTTTTCTGGGTAGAATTGCAGCTTCGATGAACTGGGGATGCTGAGAGCCCCTGGTTAGCAGGGCTATTGGCTTTAAATCTGCATGAGCTGTGACCTGTAGATCATTCATTTGTGGTGGCAGTGATTCATAATAATTGAAGAGGGGGGAAACTTCTCAAGTTAGTTCCTCCTATGGGTCAAGGGGAAAGTAAGAAAGCTGATACTGAAAGAAGAAATGGAAATAAAAAAGAATAGATTCAAGCTCCTGATAAACAGGTGAGACCTTCTTTCACTTTTGGTTTTTGGAAGGAGCATCAGTCCTGGAATAACAGGCTTGTGCAAATTTTTACTTGGAAAATTGCAGCAGTTTCTTATAAGTATAAAATGTGATTGTCCTTCTGAAAATCAAACCCCATATCAAGATTATGATTTTAAATTTAGCAAAACCTAGTATTTGTTTGCAGTGAACACAATTTTCACAGTTTAAATACTCATTATATATGTTTGTGGAATGGTCAACACAGTGCTTTTCACTTGCTTTATATCACTACGGAGCTGGATAATAATAATTCTTGGAAACCCTCAGAGGTACTGCATATTCAAAGAAACAAAGTCAGCTACCCATAAAGATATGGAGAAATGCTTATCTGTTTTAAGGGCATTTTTTAGAACCACTGCCTCCCACATACACATATAGGGGTTCTGGTCAGCAAACGTTTAACAGATTCTATCTGACAGGTACACTTTCAAACCATATTTCTGTCCTTGTATGCCCCCTTAAACACCTTGAATCTGGATTTAATTTTTTTTTCCGAAATTGTGCCCTTATACAAATACTTGGGCTTGATAAGGGTTCTAATTTCTCAATTTCCACATATAATTGCTGTCTTATGCTTGCAAAATTGAACAGCCAAATACTTGAGAACTAGAGCTGGATGATGAATTGAAAGTGTTTCAACCTTTAACCCTACCTGTCTTTAAGTCCTGTCCACTTGCATAAAACTGACAAAACCACATTTTTATGGTTTGTTTTCTGTGCAGCAGACCTAAACCAGCTTTTTAGAGGAAAAGGAAAGTAGATTGTATTCTGCTTCAATCAGTACCAAAGTAAGGAGAGAACAATTAAACTGAAGAAAGTGCAAGAAAGTGAAAATGCCTAGCTTCTCTTTGCAAACCTGAGCTGAGCAAAGAAGGCTGACAACTTTGGAAAAATAGTATTCTCCTTTCCTATAGTTACATGGCCCTGTATGAATTGGTTAGGAGGTCATTCAACATAGGAATTGCTGCTCATTACATTCTGCTCTCAGCTTCCCAGCTTCAACTGAGAGATTAATCACATACACAGATTAATCCAGCCATCCCTGACAAAAGTGTAGGTTTTTTAAATCTAAGTTTCACATCAATTCTTTGATATAAGACCACTTCTGGATGCCTTTTTTTACATGCCACGTTGGCTCATTATTGTGCTAGCTAGATTGACATTTGAGCTATGTAAGTAAAGTTAGAGTAGCAAGGATGTCCTGATGCATATTAGATAGGGAGATAACTTCTAGCAGGTGTATATACAACTTACAATAACTCACATCTGAGTCTGTCATGTGTGATCTGTTCCTTTTCACATTTGTGAGACCCTGTCTTTTCTGTTTCTTGTACCGTCAGCAATTCTGCTCAACTTTGATAAAAATAGCTAACTAAATTTGGAAAAAATCTTAATGCAGGAGATATACTGTATATACTGAACTAAAGCCACCTTCAAAGAAGGTTGAGATACCTCTTTGAAATTAATGTTGCAGGCAATGTTTTGTAACTATATATTACAAAGAGGTTAAACTACATTAGGGAGAAAGTGGCAACAGAAGGAAAACTGCAACAGGAAGAAATAATTATTCCTATGAAAAAAAAGAAGACTAGATGTGTATAAATTACTTTTCGTGCCAGAGCTAAACAGGCCCCTTAGGAAGTTAATAAAGGCCTCTTGAACCTCAAAGGCTTCTTGCTGCTTTCATATGCAGCTTCTTCTATAATACCTGTTTTGTTCAAATTAAAACTCATACTCCTGTTGCCAGTATAGAAATCTTTTCAAGCACATTGAAGGCATAGCTCTTGGGACCAGAAGTGGGGTAAAACATTCTGAAGAAACAAATTTTCCAAAGTGAAGTTGCCATTTCTTTAACCTCATCCCACAAACACAAACCGTAACAAGAATTTTGATCAACATGTTTATCTTCAGAAGAATATAAGATCTGAATAAAATATTTCTTGCTTTATTGCTCAGAATGAATGGACTTGTAGTGTAATTGCAAATGATAGAGAATATTTGTGCTGAAATACATTAGCTTATTTAACGGTTATGATAAGACTACAATATAAAGCATGTCTACACTGGAAGATCTGTTTGAATAATGATGAAATTTGTGAAATTAATCATAGCCAGACTGAACAAATGAGTCCAACTATAAATTATGCATCAGTATAGTAGAGTAGTGTAAATGGAGACCAACTATTTAAATAATTGCATGCCAACTGATGCTTTTGTTACAGGAGTTAGGAATAGATCTCAGATTTCATTGAATTTTTTCCATAGTACTATTAATTTTAAAATTATATCAGACTGTATGAAAAGAATTGAAAGGCATCTTTTACTGTTTGAAGAGCCCTTATGAAAATGAAGGATGGGATAGTTTCCCTAGGAGAGAGTCATGATCCCATAAACAGAGAAATGAAACTCTGAAGAATGTGCCTGAAAACTTTTCAGCACTGCAGGATTATGTCTGGAAGTAGAAAACAAGGTATCAAACTGATGACAAACCTGGTGGTGACATGAGCACTGGAAGTCCCGTGGGATCATACCTTTTGTCCAGATTGAGGTGCTTTCTGGTACCAAATTAATGGTAAAAGACACTCGGTATTATAAGTATTTTTGGATTCAGGTGTTTTACTATAAATGAGAAATAAGGAAAAAACAACAATAGAACTGAAAATTATTCTAAACTATGGAGATTGTGATTTAGGGAGAATAAGAAAGTATGGCATTTGTAAGATGATTATCATAAGTGGATTGTCAGCAAAAGTGAGGATTTATCTGGAAGTGGTAGGAAGGGTGAAGAACTGAAGAGATGATCCCACATTCCAGAAGTGTGCATAATTCCACCATGGTGCAATTTGACAGTACAAATATGCAGTGGTGAAATAGTTTGGGTAAAGATAAAAGAAATAGAAACCAAAAAGAGAAATAATAACGACCATCTGTTACACATCAGAAGATGTGGAAAAAAGTGGGGAAAAAGAATTCCTGGAGCCATTCTTTATGCTGTGGGATGCTGCGCTCCTGAGGAATGTTTATAACTCATATATTTGCTGGTTAGCAAATCCAACAAGCCTGCATCACTGAAGAGGCCTGTAAAGTATGCAGAAAAATTTTGGAAGCAGTGCTTAATTGTGCCTGCAAAGTAAAGGCCTACTGTGAAGGACTGATGAAAAAACATTCCCTTTAGCAAAAACCCACGTGTTTTAGATATAGTCACTATTCTGAATTCCACCCATTTGGATTCCTACTCATTTTTGATGACACGTCAGTCAATTTAGGAGGGAAGTGTGGTATGAAGAGATAAACATTTATCAAGTCCTTGTTCTTGCCAAGGCAAGGCTTAACTGAACTGTTCTTTGAAAGGCCCAAATCACCTGAGCCTGTAAGACTTTACAAATTGATAAAGTTCAATGCAATTTTGGGCTTTGTTGTATCACTGTTGACGTTTGACTGCCCTGAAATGGTACATACAAGTCAGGGCACTGCACAGCTGGAAAGGTGAACTGTAAATAGAATGAGAGAGTGCTGATTTTCCAAGTATACCCTTGAAAGTGCTATTTTGCCTGAGTTCCAGAAAATGCTGAAACAGAGGTTTGAATTCTGTTTTTACAAAATAGACATTACTATTGGTTGCTTTATATTAATTTCAGAGTTACCAGAAATCTGGATGCAAGAGGTAAAGTTTTCTCTGTCTACTGCATGACTTCCCGTGTTGATTTATATGATGACAAGCTGGCATCAGGTGAGAAGTGTTCACTGACAGAAAGAGAAACACACTGTTATTTCTAAGAGAAGTTAAGGTCAGAGCACAAATATATTCTTTTTTTGTTTGTTTGTTTTTACAAAACCCCAAGTCAGTCTGGTCAAGTTCTTCAGCCACACCAGGGTCTCAATTTCCTGCCCAGAGAAAATTTAGCCCCACAAGGTATATGCTTCATTCCTGACTTAGATTAGAATCTTCTCTCTGTGGAGTTTGGTCAAAAATACAGAAAAATGCATGCTTTGGTAAGGGCAGTAGTAGCATATTCAAGATACACTTAGAATTTGGTTTTATGAATTTTTAAGTCTTGGCTTAACAAAAATGAATAATCAAGTTAGATACAAAAGAATCCCAGGGAAGAATCTTGTTCAGTCCTTCTTCAGTGCTAACCATACATGAGTCCTGGTTCAAGAATCTGCTGTGATGTAGACAATGATTTACAGTAAGAAACAGCTTCGTAAAAAACCATGCTTGACACTGTGACTAGTTGTTATGGTCATAAAATTCATAATCAAGATGAAACTAACCTCAAAGAGTAATGAAAAAATGATGGTATATGAGAAAAATATGAAAGGACTTTTTTTCCTCTTATAGTTTGAGAAACCTGTGAGCAGTGCAACTGTTCCCAGGATTTTCTGAAATACAAAATTATGTAAGTAAAACAAGTATGTTTTTCTAAGCTAAATTAATACAGTGTTGAAATTATCATTTTCCCAGTTAATTCATATTTCTCTCAAAATCACAGCACACTTTTAAAAGCTGGTGGGTTCAAGGAGGAATTGATTCTGAAACATACTCTGTGTGTCTTCAAGGTTATTTATGTGGGAAGAAAGCTCTCAGTAGCACAGTTAGGCTGTAACAACAGCTACAAATACTTTTCAGGAAAACAAGAGGACAGGAACTCTGCATGTCCAATAATGCACACAACACTCATAAACTTTATGATAAGGAGCACAGCAAAAGGGGGGTTGTTCCTATTGCGATTTGTTTAAAATTCTCCCATAAATTACACTAAGCAGAAATACTGTCTTGGATCACAAATCCCTCTCAGCCACCGCCTTATCACAGATTCCTCAAAAGCACTAACCTTTGTGACCTTTGTCTGAGTCTCAGATGACTCCAATTATTCTGCTGTGAGCTCTGATATTTTTACACAGCCTGCCCTTAACTTTAAAAAATTGAAGAGGGAGGAGGCCTGGTGTGGAATGAAAGCTGTATCACATGGCCTGACCACACTTTGTACCCTATGAGACAGGCCATCGAAATCTTGGAGAGGTAGAGGGAGGGAATTTATCTCCTAAATCTGTAGATATCAAGAGGAACTGAGTTCCACCACACCGGGGTCAGCTGTGCAAAAGCACCGTATTTTGACAGAATCAGCTGGAAAAGTGATGGGGGAGCAGAGATAAATGAGAAACAGAAAGTAGGTCACGAAAGGGAACAAAAATGTGGACCAGGTTATGCAAGAACAGAGGGGTCAAGGCTTCAAGAACCTTGAAAGTTATTGGTAAAATCCTGAACTCAAATGTCAGTTTCAGAGGGAACCAATACCGTGGCGTGAACAAGCGGGCAGCATGGAAACAGCAGGGGCAGCAGCAGCGCGATGAAGGTGAGACAGCATGCTTTGATAAAAAATGTGTCGCTGATGCAGACTCTCAAATCAATGCTACTTCTATGTAGACATTTAAGGCCAAGTTTAGGTCCCACTGAACCTTCTCGCAAAATTTCCATCCATTTCAACAGGGTCAGCTTTTGGCTCCTAAATTTAAAGTTAAATGTCAGATTGCTGTGAATACACAATACACACTTCAGTGTGTATCACTTCAAGATTTAACTTCAGGGTTCTTTTATGAGGCTGTGTGTGTTTTCTACCCGTCAAAATGCCGCAAGTACAAAAATGTCCTCTGCTCTGCATCACATGTTAATTTGTAGCCAAAGATACCAAAGGGCAATGGACATTCCTGAACTAAGGTTTTAGCTGGAGTTGGGAGGAGAATCAATTTGCCTGTTCTGTGAGAATTTCCACTATTTCAAAGAGTCTTCCTGTCTAAAAGCAGAATAGAAAATCAAAATGCATTTTTTAAACAGAAATAATAATTCAGTGGGTAATCAGTGTGCACTAGCTGAAAGGTTTTATGTTTTTTTCTTTTTAATAGTTTAAGTGAGCTCCAATTTTGAAATTAAAAAATATGTTGAAAAAAATGCCAAAAAGTGTTTTGACAGTTTCAAAACATTTTTCTAAGGTTTTCTTTAAAAAAGAAAATTAAGGAAACTTACTATTCTATAGATAGATAGATCAGCATTTTCCGTTGAAAGGGTTTATGCTAAAAATATTTTCACTTGCTCTTCACTTTTAGCCAAAACTCAGACCTTAAAATAAATGATAGAATTTGGGATTGACTTTGACACACAATGGAAAACACCTTCCTCCACTGTTAAGCTGTTATCCTCTTACAGAAGAGCTACTCATTTGTGTGTGAGTAGAAGGTAAGTTGCACAGCCACATGTGCCACATGTTGACAACTACTTTTTCCTACACCAGTATATGTTAGTCTTGCTTTTGATGGAAGGTATGATTAGTAATTTCTATGGCTAAGCTACACAGAAGCTATAGCTGTCAGACATAATGGCAGTCAGGCCTCTCTCTATATGGCAAGTGGGCTCTGACCACCTTAGACTTGCTCCCCAAAACGTTTAGATTAGGAAGTGCGTCATTCTAACTCACACAGGTTTCTTTCCTGTGAAAACCTCGAGGAGGAGGCAAACGCCTTTGACTCTGAGTGGTGGGAAGCACTCTTGTCTAAGCAAATACGTGTAGACATGGCATATCTGAATCTGCTTTTTGTTATCCCTTTTTGCTTTATTTATCAGCCCCTGCTTCAAATAAAGGATTCTGATTTCACTAATGTTTAACTTAAGTATGGCAACTTCAAAGTTAGATTCAGCAGTATCTAACCTATATTTTTACCCCACTTAAAATCATAAACTGAGCTTGCTTGAGATGGGGAGTGTTTATACTGACTGGTCATATTTTGTAAATAAAACAAATGGGGCCAGATTGTGGTTCAGAGTTCACAGATGCTTTGCGGAAGGTGAAGAAGATAAAAAGAAGAGTTGTGCCTGGCTAGCAAAGACACTCCTTGTCAGTAATCTCCCCAAAGGAGGAAGAGGGGAAGGGTAATGAGGAGAGTGCACTGGGTGTGCGCACCACAAATCCTCCCTGGATATTCCACTGCAGTTTGGCCTGTCCTCACGCTCTCTGTGGTGGCTGTATGTAAATAGCTGTGATGTGATGGAAATAAATGCTGTGAAGTCAAGATTACCATCATCACAATCATCATTAGAAATAATTATTTTTGAGTAATACCTTATACATCCCTTTTTTTCCTGTGTTAATTTAAGACAGTAATACAGATAGAACAGCACCATAGCTGATTTGGTTAATGGGGTGACTATCCTTGCACTTTTTGCTAGAGTTTAAAAAATTCTTTATCAAACACATGAGACAGTGTGCAGGGAACAATAGACGATCCCACTATAAAAGCAGAAAAAAAAAATTGTTTAAAGCCATATTCACTGTGGGAGGCTAGGTGGATTCTTGCTGCAGAGTATTTTTAAATGGGACATCTCAGAAGATCTGTTATAAACTAAAGTGTTGGTAGAAAAGAGGTCTTTGAAGAAAACGGGTAACAACAGTTAGAAATAGTTTGTTGGTTTTTTTAATAGTAACAGATCAGTCAGAGCATGTGGTGATCACTTAAAAGTTATATAGGAAGTTAGCTATGAAATAAGTGAGCTGTTTATTGTGGCATACAATCTTCTAAAATTTCCCCCCGGCTTATAAAAAGAAAATTATACAGTTTGGGAAAAAAAAGCTTAATGGGGGAGTTGTGGATATATAAATCTTTGTAAATCTGACTTCTGCATTTAGCAAATTGGTAGTAGTTGTAATAAAGAATAGAACAAATGAACATATATAAATATGATTGTTACAATAAATAACAGAACCAATGAACATACTTACATGTCATTTACTGAGTAGGACACAAGCATTGTGTTTACATACGGAATTATTCTTAAAAATTTGGCTTTCTTTGAAGGAATCAATCAGCAATGCATACGAAAATCCTGTTGATACGTTCTACTGGGTTTTCCAGAAGAATTTTGAGGAGGTTTTCATCAAATACTTTTAAGGAAATCAAGCATCACGGCACAAAATGAAGGGTCCTAGCATGTTTAAATAGCAAATTTGGAAGTAGAAAAGAAACCAAAAGGGGAACTGCTTGGCTTTCCTGATTGATGCACCAGCGGAAACTCACAGAGATTGTTGCTGATCTCTGTGCTTTCAAACACTTACAGGTCTGGTTAAGGGAGTCAACAAAATGAGGTGACACAGCCTTTTTAAACATAACTAACAACTCAGGGTAGTTTTGGAGGGATCTTAAGGTGCTGACTGGATGATAAAATGGCAGATATAATTCAGTGTTGGAAGATGTAAACTGATGCACCTGGGGTTGACTCTGGAATTGATAGCTGGAATTATTAAGAGATGCATAGAAAACAAAATAGAAACCATAAGTCTGGGAGGTGGACATATCTTGAAGACTGCATGCGGTCCTGTCCCCTACATCTGAAAAAGGATAAAGCAGAACTAGAAAAGTGTGCAGGGTGCTCAAAGTTATGAAATAGCTTCCAGATGAGGACTGACTACATAAACTTGGTATCCTGAGTAGGAGAAGAGATGCCCAAGGGAGGACGGAATACAAATCTAAATCATGACTAGCACAAAGGAGGTAGCACAAATAGGAGCATAGAGTAGCCGGTTTGACAAATGAAAGCAGGGTTTTTTCACAGAAAGGGTAGTTAAATTGTTGATGGCATTAGCACAGGATTCTGAGGATGCCAGAAGTTTACATGGCTTCAAAAGGGATTAGATAAATCCACAGAAGAAGTATCCATTACAGGTTGTAAAACACAAAGATGCCATTTTTGGCTCAGAAAATCTTGGAGCTCATAGAGTGCTAGAAGCTTTGGGAGCATGACTGCATGTTTGACTTCATTTGCATGCTTCCCAGCCTCTCTTGGCCACTGCTAGAGGCAGGATGCTGAATCAAATGGTCCTTTGGTCTCACTCATGATCATCCTTATGTGTCTATGCCTGCTTTCCCTCTGCCATACCTTGGAAACTCACGGTTGCTTCTGCTGAGGTGTCTGGAGCAGTTGCTAATGTTGGGGACAGAGGGAGGATGTCCATTCCCAGCAGCAGCCTTTCCCCTGTTTTCCCCACTCTACTGGGAGCCATAAGGGCTGACTTCTCATCAGGCTGCCTCTGATAGGTGTAGTCCAACTCTGAATCCTGAAATTTGGGGTGGTACATTTCTGTTTTGCCTGTATTATGTACATCCAGTGAAGCTCTGGATGAACTTGTCCTGTGTTTGGGGCCTTTCAGAGCCAGTAGACCAGACCAGTAGAGTCGTTCTCACTTGCTGAGAGATTTTAGCATGAAACCAGTCGGAAAGGCATTCAGGAGTTTCCAGCCAAACATATAAGTCACTCCAGGTTCTACTGGAACTTGGCCTGGTTTTACTCAACCAAGCAAAGTCAAGCCAAGCCAAGCAAATAAGCGGTCATTTTCAAAATATGTCCTGAGTCTTCACGTGCAGAATTGAACTCCAAACAGATAGGAAGTAGCTCCTGTTTTTTACTGAAATTGTGTGAAATGTTTTCTGATTTGAAAACCAGGATTTTTTAGGGGTCTGAAACTGTTTGCGAATATGAATCATCTGCAGATAAATTCATCTTAATAAAGAGTAAAACAGATATTACATAAAAAGAAACATTTAACTCCTGAATTTTCTGAAGAAAAAAAAGTTTCATTTTAGAAATGCTAGAATGTTTACTCTTGACATTTGCAAAATAAACTTCTATTTAGTGTTTAATAATGGCCCACTGTAAAAAGAAAAGGTTTTAAAATGAAAGCAAAAATCATTATAGATTAACTTGATCATAAAAAAAAAAATTCTCCTATTTTTCCAAAACCATGAAATGTCTCTTTTGATTCAAACTCAACTGATTACATTTTGTTTTCCTTTTTCTTTAGTGACTGAACCAAAAAAAATCTTCTTGTTTGTCTAGCTCTGTTTTGGGTTATATTATGAAAGTTTTATGAAGTGGTTTACACTAAATTGAATGCATTCATAACAAACTATAGCTGCTTTTTCCAGCAAGACTAAATACTGTTTTTTATCTTTGTTTGCAAATAATGGTTACTGCCCCATGAATATCAATGAGGAAGGATATAAAGGAGAAGTTCAAAAATTTAAATTTGCACAGTTATTGAAGCTTCTTGTTTCAAGTGCTTAATGCCGATTAATGCAGATGCCACATTTTCCCTTTCTTCTTCATGGTCGTTTTGACTTCCTCAGCTTAAGGAAAACATTCAGAAGAAATCAGCTTCCTCCTCTCTTCTTTTTTCTTCATTTTTTGACTGGCTATGTCTTCCCTAATTCTTCTATTTCTTTGAGTCCTTTAGTGCTGATAAATTCTTTTAAATTAAAATTCATTTAATGACTTTTTTTCATTGAAAATTTGCTTTGTTGTGTCCTTTTAAAAAAAGGCAGTTTTTTTAACAGAATAACTGACTTTTTTGTGTAATCATTCACTTCAGTGGGCGCTTGCCAAAAGGATCACACAAACAAAACATTGTCTCTAATCTCACTTGCCCATGCAGAGGAGTGAGCTCCCCACATGCTTATTTGCAAGTTGATTTGAGGGAGAGCTGTGAGGGAAGGCAGCTTCCTCGTGGGAGTGTGAATCCCCATGAGCCAGAGCTGTCATCCCTTTTCTCCTCGCTAGATACCTGGGAGGTACCTGAGGTGGCATAAGCCCGAGGAACACGTCAGTCCCCATAGACATTATTAGCAAGGACTTTCTCTCCCCCATGCAGTACATGGTACTTCTGGCTGAACTGAGTCCCCTTTTCCACCTTCCTTTGGAGCAGGAGATGTCAGTCTCTGCCGTAGGCTGGATACTGTGCTAGTTTACTGCTCATATGTTGCTGTTGCTGATTAGAGATGGTTTTCACACACAGAAAACCCCATTGGCTAGTACATAAAATATGCCCAAACCCCTCCTTTCACCCCAAGACCAAATGGCATTGCACACATTGCACCCACTCTCTTCCCACTCAAAACTGGGTGGCTTCACTCCTGCTGTCCCATCCCCTAACCCTTGGGTCATGCCCAGGCCATGAGGGTATTTTGCACCCTCTCTGGGGGCAGGGCAGTGCTTCATCCCATAGCCTGTTTATTTACATGCATGGATGTGGTCGTTGTCATTAGAGCTACAGAGAGGGCTGGTCCCTTGGCCTCTGCTATGCCATGCATGGGAATGTAGCAACATGTATTTTCCTTGTAGTAAAAGCTGGAGGTATTTGCCTAGGTCACCAATACCTAAAAACATTGCTATTACTAATTGCCATTTTATTGTGCCAACAGAGTGACGGCTACCTCCTGAAGGAAAGCAGACACAATCTATATCTGTCCTAAGCAATTTATAATTAAAAAGCCCCAATCCTGTGCTGCTTTCTGTGATGTGTGTAGTCTATATTTACATTAGGTCTTCACCCAGATTTAGCTTTAGAGTTTATCAACCTTTGTCAGGGTGCTGAGGGTCCCTTTAAAGTTAGCACAGCTTCTAGTGAGAGATTTGGAGAGCTTGGATTCACGTAAAGCTTCTGAACCACCATTATAGTTTACACCATGTCGTGGTTTCAGGTCAGCCCTGCCGGTAACAAAGCACCACGAAGCTGCTCACTCACCCCCCACCCCACCCCTGGACACGTTGGGATGAGGAGAAAATACAAAGGCAGGCTCGTGGGTCGAGACAAGGACTGGGAGGGATCACTCCCCACTTATGGTCACAGGCAAAAGACAGGCTCAACTTGGGGAAGAAACAAAATCGATTTAATTTACTACAAATCAAAACAAAAACAAAACACAAGGGTATTAGGAAGGGAAACCAAACCTCAGAACACCTCCCCCCACCCCTCCTGCCTTCCCGGCTCAGCTCCATTCCCGGTGGTTTCTACCTCCTCCCCCCGGCAGCACAGGGGAACAGGGGATGGGGGTTTTGCGTCAGCTCGCCACACCTTGTCTCTGCCGCTCCTTTCCTCAGGGGGAAGATTCCTCACTCGTTCCCTGCTCCACCGTGGGGTCCCTCCCAC
>VYZV01005981.1:193409-310643 GCA_013401275.1 Pandion haliaetus | reverse complement strand
TACCACCGTCACTCCCCTCCCAGAGGCGGGTCCGACATTTTGGGGAATTTTCCAGCAGCTTCTTAAAGGGGCCATCTCTGCAGCCCCTCTCCCCTGCCACCAAAGAAATCTGCGCCACACAAACCCATAACAATAGCCTTTGCGTTTTTAATTATTTCATTGTTGGTCATTCTGATTTCTCTTTCAGTCCTTACCAAAGTTCAGAATTTTCACTTTTGTTTTTCTGCTCTTTTCAATGGTGAGGATTCTCTTCAACCAAACACCCATACCCATTTTAGTTTGTGATGCTTCCCTGATACCCATTTTTTAAAAGTATGGCCTATTGCTGGTGTGGAGAAATCTTGCAGGTTTTATTCCCTTGAGTTGTTGTTACCCAGTTATCTGGTTGGTATCAGTGGCACTGACTGAATGAGGAAGAGCCATTCACATGAAATGTCTGTGCGATCAAGACCGTAGTTACCTTGACTGAGAGACATTAAAGTCTGCAATATGAAAGACATTTTCCTTTCACAACGCATTTCCAAACCCAAAGTGTCAGATAGTAATTTTCTGTTGCTGGGCTATATTAATTTCTGTTGTAATCTCATAAAATGTTGTAGAATTACACCAAGAAGAAATTTAGAGCCCCAACTTGAAATTTCAGGTCTGCTTCACAGAGCTATAAATTATGCAGTGGCATAAGCATCTATGGAAACACTAATTGCTTAAACTTAAATGCATGTTGTGTTAAAGGAGGTCACACAGCTCTACTTACTTTTTTTGTGATTATTTACCATAAACATCCAAGCAGAAAAAGCACAACATGCCATATATGTGGAAATACTTAAATGACCGCAGCCATGAATGATTTAGTGCAGATTACCTGAAAGATATTTTCACGTTTTGCATTTTAAACACTGCCACGCTGTCTGAAAATTCTGGGACATATCCATGAACAATGGCAGAGCAGCCCATGTCAAAATCACAGGAAAGTAATGGCAATCGGGAATAACAAACTCTAATTTTCAATTTGTGAAGGATGATTTCTCTGCATTATGAGTTATTATGTTATTCTGTATAGTATAGTTAAGCTCAGAGGCTTCAATGAATTTGGCACCTCATTAAATGAGGTGTAGTAGAAGCACATAATGAGAGACAATCATTTCTGAAAACTTTACTTAGAATCTGCAAGACAAGAGTGGAAAAGAAGAATAGAAAAATGAAGCCTGTGAAGATCATGGTGTAGATCAGTGGCTGCGTCCAGAATATAAACTAAGTTTCCAAACTCCTAATTGATCTTATTCGGACCTCACTGCCATAGTCATGAGGTTAAATCTAAGCATTGGGTACCAAAAGCTTAATCTTCCTGTAATCATAACAATCTATAACATATGGTGGCCATAATTGCAAATAAATTAGTTTAACTTTGGAATTTTCTGTATAAAATTGATGGATTTTGCCACTTTTAATCCTACCATAAGCATTCCTTGTGCATCACGCACCATGTTGCTGCCAACTACTTGGCGAGCACAGGGAAACTTACACATGGAAAGCTGAAGGAATTTCCACAACTGTTCCACTATGGGGCTGGCTTTGTCATTTTTCTCTGCATTCAGTGGCATACTGAGGGATTCAGCCACAACTTAAAATAATTGAAAACATTCTCAGGACATCTGAAAAAAAGTGGTCATGCTCTCATCTCACTAAAATATCATTCCCCTGCAAGGAGTAGTGCAGTAAAAGCAGTGTCACATTACTTTAACAGAAGCATTTAACATTTTTACTGACAGAATCTAAAGCATGTGGTTATGGAGTGTGAAATCCTCATTAAAATTCCTCGAGGAAAATCAGTTGAATAAATATCCAGTAATTGCCACAGTGTTCTCATTGCTGTAGTTTTACAATACAATAATTCTCTCCATTGATCAGCTTTATTCTCATATCATATAAAGAGCTCAGATTCTTGTTCAGCAATTTACCACCCATCAGGGGCAATTCTGATATTTGTAAGTCTAAAGCTGTAGAAATACGTTGCAATAACTGTGGGCTTGGTCACAGTGGTGCATTCATGGATTTTCCCTGTGCTAGTCCTCTGGAGCAGTGGCAGTTGCTTTTCCCTGCACACCTCCCCCACTTTCCCCTTGACATGGTGCATACAGAGAATATGGATAAGGCAAGTGGGATTCCAAAATGAGCTAGTGAATCAGAAGTGGGAAACACCACCAATCCTACTCGTCATGCTCAAGTGCTCTTTGGGCTTCTCCCTTTGCTTGTCTCCATAGGGAGGATTTCTGGAGACCATGGTGTGCTATGGGACCATGCAGCCTGGGAGTGACAGGATGGGACACTGAACTGATACCCAAGGGGTATGCCCTCCTTATAAATGATCCTGGAATAGCTGAAGATTTTAGGGAAAACTTCAGTATCTTGAAATTAGTCCTAGAGTTTCTTCAAAAGTGGAAGGGAATGGCCAAACTCTGCCCCTGCATTGAAGGGTATTGGAGAAATTTGGTAGGGGGATGTGTGTGTGTCTATATGTATGTGTGCCCAGCGTTTCTTCCAACTATTAACTTTAATAAGCAGTAGTACTATCTTTACCTTGATCCTGTCACTATTTTAAACTGCTTGGCAGTTCAAAAGGACCGAGGGAGTGAGGTATTGAATGTATCTTAAAAGACCTGCTGGCTTCCCTAGTGGCAAATGATTCTTATTTTGGTTAAACTGGAAAATATTTAAATCTTTCTTATCTCCAAGCTGTTATAAAAATGCCTCTGCATGTTGCAGAGTTAAGAGTTTGTAGCTATATGACTCCAATAACACACAAGGCTCTCAAGAGAAAATTCACAAAGGCCTAATTTTAAAACATTTTTGCTGCCAAAGTTATTAAATCTTTGAAGAAGGAAACATTAATAAAAAAAATCAGAGAGTCTATGAAAAGTGTGTTAAAATTGGAGGCCAAACCCCATTGCTAGCCTATGAAATAGAGAGATTCTTTTCTTAAGATGCAAACCTCCACTGAACTTGTAACTGTTGAGTAGCAAGACTTTGCCTTTAGTCTGGGCTGGACCGCTCCAGAAAGTTCAGTGGTGGATATACTGTGATCTGCCAAAGAAACCAGTCCAAGCAATCAACTGTATGGTTATTGTGAAATCATACACAAAATGATCTAGTTAAGCAAATGTGAGAATAGATAAAAATGTTCAATACAAAGCTGGTATATTTTTCTTTACATTTTAACCAGAAGGTGGCATTGTATCATGTCTTTTGCAGGCAAACCATCTTTTTTTTAATTTTTTGCTTTATAAGAAAACTGGGGCTTTACAAACAACACTAACTCAGGTTTTTATTTTTTGCTGGTTTTTGGGGGATTTATTTGTTTTTTATAAACGTGATGAATCATCATTCATACATGTTTCACCCTCACTGAAAAAGCATTCTTTGCTGGCAGTCTGAGACTCATATTAGTGTTTTACTATATAGATATATTTCTGGTCAAAACAATTTGAAGAACTTTGTCTAGAATACTACCTGTCTGTGCTGTGCTGTGAAATGTTATTTCAGTTCACAGCTATGTTTGAAATAACTTATAATGATACCAAAAGAAATTATATCGCATTAATTCACAACCGGGACAATTGCATACCACTAAATGTACAAATCTCTTATTTATGGTGACTCAATAAAGCTGTTCTTCTAGAACAGAAACAGGGCCTGCTTAAAAGCCAGAAACCAAAGCAGGGAGTTGAAATGGTCTGAATGAGTGGGATAGATTTACATTTTACAAACTGCTTTATCAGAATCCTCAGAGGTTTGAGCAGGTATCTGAAATCAGGAAGGAATGCCAGCTGTGTTAAAAAATGTGTTTGTCTATGATTTTTGAAAGGCATGGGATTGGCAGATGCTGTCAGTCAGATGTCATGCTCCTATAGTCCATGGACTCATGCAGATTATGAGAAAAGCTTTCTAAAGGGGGTGATGGTCTCAAAGACTGGATCAGTCTCTTCAGCCACCCATCATGTGGACTCTGCAGTGGCTTCTCCTCTGGGTCTGTGCCAATTCTATTTGTGTCCTGTGCAGTGTGGGCAACTGACCATTGAAAACCACACAGATACCAGCAACCAACCATAAGAGGGTGACAGCTCCTTCTCATCTGAACTAATGTAGCATCCCAAATACTGAAGATTTATTTTGCCTGTCCTTAATCAGGCTCTTAAGCAATTTTACACAGGAGCTACAAATAGTGAGCCAACAAACACATTCTGCTGAGCTACAAGCCTACTCCATACAGGAAGAAAGCATCCATCTCAAAGCACTGATTTTCAATAATAACTTTTCTGGTACTTTGCAAGAATATTTTCACATCAAAGTGGAAATAGAGCTGTATCTGAAAGTGAATTATATTTAACTTTTCCATGGTGATCCCACAGCCAACATCTCTGCTTTTCACATTGGGAAAGGCATGTGTTTCTGTGGTATAATTCCTTACGTATATATGGAGGCAGGGTGAGTTCATAATGGCATTCATGCAAACCTTCTAAATCCAGCCAAAAGCAAGGAAGTGTAAGTGTGAAAATCAGAAATGCTATTGCAGTAACCTTGCAAAGAGCCTAGGCAAGGGTCAATATGGCTGCTTACGGTTTTAGACTTTCAGAAACAGCAGCTTGACTCACCACAAGGGGCTCATGTAAATGCTTTGAGAAACAGGCTTAATAATCATCTCCTTAACCACTGGTTAGCAAATCATGTTGACTCTTTGACATAGAAAGATTCCTGCAGCAGCAAGTAACAAAGATCGTATCATACAATCGACAGGTTTGATGTGTTCCTGTGCTGTACGTGGTTGCGAACCACATACATCCTCTACAGTGTGCAATCCAATCCAAGATATTACACGAATACAGTTAAGAGACCTACTAATATTATATAGCCTCAGCTTGAATGTGCTGGCATGGTCTGTATTTCCTATTTTGAGGACCAAATACTGGCACTGCCTTATGCTAGAATCTGTGGACTGTGCGCCTTCATTGTATCTCAGCACTGAACCAAACCTTCTATCTGTATTCTGGAGGGTACTGCAAGCATGCAGCTAAGACCTTTCCATTTCTAATTATATATGATGGAAAAGGTCATGAGACAGATGAGAAACCATATTCAATCAATACTGGACTGATATTTTCCCCCCACTGATTTTGGAAAGTGTTTCCATGGTTAGTAACACTCTGGGATATACAGAGAGAGAACAGTTAACTGATGTGCCTGTAAACATATTTATTTGGCTTTTTGCTTCACTGAGCATAGAAGTCATCTGGCCAATCTTAATTTTTTTCTAAGGGGCCATCACAAAAAGACCCTGTAACACAAAGGGAAAACAATCTGCAAATGCTCCCTTGAAATGTGGCCTTTCCTGCCTAGTTACAGAATGAAATCAATACACAGCTGCAGATTTGTTGACTTGCACATGAGATTGAAACTATAATATGAAAAAAATGAAATTCTTCCCTGATGATAGATATTTCTCTATTTAGATACCACTAGTGGGAACAATATAATGACTGGAAGGATCTGCAGACCCCTGTATAATGTTAGAGAATATCATGTTGAGAAAGGGCATGTGTTCTCTACATCACTGCTCCTTAATCTTCTCAGATTTTCACAAAGAAATCATATTAATCAAATCTGCTTTCAACTATATGAAAAGTGCAGTTTGAATGGTTCACAGCTTAGGAAGAAATTGAATGTGGAAGAAAACCTTGGATAGAAATAAGCCCAGAACTTAAAATAACTTGCTGTTGTCAGTATCTTGCTTTATGATTCTGAATAGCTGTGACAATTATGCATCAGAAAGCTCTGAAACTGCCCCATACTGTGGCTATGGAGTGGTCCATGAAGGCAACACAGGAGCAGAGGAATTGCCAGATGAAATCAGACTGGTGAGCCATCTGCTACTGGCTTGAAAAGAAAAAAAGCAAACTCGACAAAAAATCCTACCCAGAAATACATCAGGAAGGGGCAAAATTCTGCCTGGCACTGAACAGATACACAGCTCCCCCACTGCATTTGAAAATCTGCTTGCGAGTTTAAGGAAGATTGGGCTGTATGTGTATGTGTATGTGAATATATGTGTTGCTCCCTTTTCCTTGCCCGTTGGGGACAAAGTGAGGGGGCAGAGAGCGGGGACATCACCTTGGTTCCATGTAGCAGAGGGATGGGTATGGAGGGGAAAGCAGAGCTCCAGACACGGAGCTGCCTCCTTTATTTGGGTTGTTTTGGAGACAACCCTAAATCTGTGGAATTATGTTGTTTTATTAAATATACCAAATAAAAGCCACAACACTTATATGTGGTTTCCTCATTCCTATTAGCGTTTAGTGTTTACTTGGCACGACTGTTGTGTTTGGCACCATTCAGACTACAAAGACCTGTTCTCTGTGCCTGAAAGCTGATGTTCTGATGACCCAGTCTTGCTCACGTTGAAATCATGGGGATCCTTGCTACTGACTTTGGATATGAAAAATAGGGGGGGACATGAAGGTGCACTCCTTTCCTGTCTGTTAAATTTGATTATCAGGCATGTAGGTAGATGATCACCATATCACAAAGTAAGCTTTGAGACATGAATGGCAGAGTGTTGGTTCTGGCAATAAGATCAAAAGGGCACTTCTGTGTCACTTAAAACAAAGGTAATGGCATTTCTTTTGAAGGTAAAGTATATTTAATTCTAGGAAAAACACGAATAAAAAAGAAGCACCAATCTGATGAGAATTATATTTCAAATTGATGCCAGAAAAACAGGATATTCCTGAGGTCTTTCTGAACACGTCTACTTCTGTTTGGACTCTGGAGAAAATCTACTAATAGCAAAAGCATGACATTAGATTACAACCACAAAATTGCAGTCTTAAGAATGTAATGAAAATGGGTGAAGTCTACACCATTTCTTATTCGTATTATAATCCCTGCCATAAGAATAGCCTTTCCTGGAATTATTGAAAAGGAAATTCTCCCTTGCTTGTAAATGTCATTTCATTTTTCCTCTCACTATATTTGTAAAGATAGCTGAAGCTGTTTAGCTTACCATTTTTCAGAATGCTATCCAAATTTGAGGGTGGTTACTATAAAAGGAATCTAGCATGGGCTAACGATTATTATACTGTGGTATTTGAAATCAGGAGTGTTTAATTCTGTACAGACACACGGTAAAGTCAAACTTCTAAGGAGAAATGAGAAATGAGATTTGTAGTCTGTGGGGCTTGCAGATGCTCAGGATCGACCTATGAGACCTCTGTCTGCTCCGGTTGCTGTTGATATTGACTACTATGCGTATCCCATGGCATTCCTAGCTTGTGATGGGAAGACAACCTTCAGATTTGCAGGTCTTTTTCTAGGTGGGATATGATGGGTCTTAATAAAGTGAGGAAATACATCTGTGCTCAAAAAGCTAGTTCTACAAGAACATGATCTTTTTTTTCTTTTAGTAGGTCCCGATTCTCATGCTGCTGAGAGTGGAGATATTTACTGTAGTTAAGGCAAAATGTATCCGCCACACAGTCTGTAGATGTGTGTTAAGTCACATGACTGGGGAGCAGGAGAGGCTGTGGGCCTCAGAAGTGTAGTGATGGGGACCAGCATGCCAGTGCTATTCATTGGGTCCATAGTGATTCCCTGCTCATATGGTGGTGCCTTCACAATGACATCAGTCAGCAGTGAGCCATGGCTAGGTGAAGTGCTCCATGCATAGTGGGGAGAAGACTCCTATTGTGTGTGGCCAACTTAGCTGATAGGGGTATGTGCTGTTAATATGACTGTTTTTAGACAGTCGGCCTTTGCTGTGTGTGCTGCATAAGTGTGCCTGCAGAAGCAATGAGTTAGGTCCTGTGGCCTGCCTTTGCAGGGAGCCTGGGCACCACTCACTTACAGTGCTGTTTGCTTTGAAACAATCACTCAGACATAAATGGCGCGCTATGAGGTGTTGGAAGTCATGCTGGTTGGTGTAGCATTCAGCAGTCTAACAGCCTCAAGCTCAGTGCAGGAAAAAAAAGACACATTTTTCACCGGAGTCGTAAAAAAGTAAAGAGAGGACCATGCTGCTTAGATTGCCTTTTTGATGCTATTGGAAATCAGCCTATCTAGAAATTTCAGTAGGCAATCCGAGGTGAGCTATGATGTTTTAAAAGCACTGACTGAAGAAGATGATGAAGCTTGCTTGCATAGAGTCAGGCTTGCTGGCATGTTAAAATCAATGGCTGAAAGTATGGAAAAAAATGCCTGATTGGGGAGAAGAAATATGGTTTTAGAGTTATTTCCATTATTTTTATATTATTCTATCTATTTTTGCTAGATCATCAATCATTGACTTTGAATGGCCAACTAATACGCAGAGATCTCTGGTGTCCTGCAGCAGACTAGCAGTAGAGGTAACTTAGCAGGAAACCATGATTACCTTGGAGCTTGCGATTCACTTTTACTTGACTCTTCACTTTGCTTTTCACCCAGACAAAGTGGTTGGGAGTTGAGGCTGACTCTTTTTAGACTTGTACTGAGCACAACATGTGCTGTGCTGGCAGTAGCGGAGGGAGGCTGACCTCATCCACGCACTTTGTTTGTGAGGGTGGTGGTGAAGAGTGAAGGGTTTGGGACATTCTTATTCCAGGTGTACCATAGTGTAGTGTAGTGTGTATATAGAGATTCACCAGTGAAATTGACAGTTCGCCCAGGAAAAGTATAATCACAAGAGATTGTTATCTCTCTGCATGTTCCCATTCTGGACTCACTTTAGCTACTTCTATAGCAGGGATGACTTGTTAAAGAGATAAAACTAGGTGTTCATTTCCTTCCTTGATACAGCACTTGCCTCTTCATAGCTCAGCACGAGCTTCCAGTCACATGGCCATTTTATCTGTCACGTAGGGACAGAAGAGGGAGTTGACTGGTGTGAGTACTCTTCAGAAGATTTTGAGCTCACTTAGGTGGAGAAGTGAGCCAGACATAAATCCAGAGGAGGAGGAGAAAGTAACATGGCCAGAAGTCCTGTGTCGTTCGGCACAGGAAGGGTACCAAACCTGGCCCTTCTTATGGTGGGAGTGCTCTGGAAGCCTCCATCTGAGCTGTGATTTTTGGAAGGTCTGCTCCTTATGGTAAGACTAAAAAGCTGATATTCATGAAGTGTAGAGGCTGCTCCGCCTGACATTTTCAAACAGAAGGTTATAAAATTTAAACCGGTGTATATTCTTTTGCAATTCAGAATGAAAATATGAAATTGTTATGGATAGCCTATTTACTATGGATAGGCTAATACACTCTGTTTATCAAGGGAATCAGATACAGATCCACTCATGACTGCTAACTTTCCTCTGTCTCAGGAAGGCCTTCCTCCCAAGCAATTATTTGCAGGAAGTACATAGTAGGTAGGGGTCACTTTGTACCTGTTGTTTTCTTCTGCTTTTTCTCTAAGGAACTGGTGTCAATCACTGTTAGATGCAGGATACTATGCTGACAGAGTCTTTGCTCTAAGTGGTGTTCTGAAGTTATACTATCATTTACCACAGTTTCTGTACCAACTGCTTGACGTTGCAGACTCTTGGGAAATGTTTGCTGCAGACATGGTTTTCTAGCAACTGAAACCTGAGAATCACTTACATGAACTTTATAGATCTCCCATTTTATAAACCTCTGCCTGTCTCCTCATCCTATTCTTCTTTCCTGCCTACTTCTTTATTCCCTCCATTGCATCCTCTAAAATGCTAGGTGTTTTGCTCCTTCTCCAGATACATTCCTGAATGTTGATGTTTTCTTGCCTCTCCTTTTCCTTCTCAATAAAGAATTCACTTGTATTGCTTGATCCAGCAGGCCACCTACCTTGGTGAATACCACATTAGGTTGTTGTCCCTGATATTCTTGGACTTCAGCAGAACTAGGATTAGTTCTGGTTCTTTTGTGTACCCACTAAACCACAGTACAGTTAGAACGTGTTTTTTTCTGTATTCAGTAGCTTATAAAAAGGGCAGCACATTACCCTAATCTAAATGCTAAAACATACTATATTTTGAATGGCTGGTTACAATTCCTCTTTGTCACAGGTGGCCAGGTTTGTAAAAGGAGAGGAAAAAGAACTGTAACCCTTCTAAAATTATTGAACTTTGAAAAGAACAGCTAGTATATAGTATAGTATGTAACAGCTGTCTGTCTTTCACAATGGTTGAGTGTCGAGAGACATTACAGCATTTATATAATTAATGAAAGTTGAAAAAAGAAATCATGCGGTCTAGACGAGGCATTTGTAACAAGAGTCAGAGTATCAAGATGGGACTAGGGCTGACTGGAAAATACCAACTTTTGGGTAAAAGGGAAAACCAGAAGTTTTGACCTTAAACACAAAAATTGTCTGAAAATCAAAACTCAAATATGCAGTTAGGGACTTGATACAATTTCTAGTTGTGTTTCTTGTTGGTCTGTCATTCTGTATTGCTCAGTTTATTTATTCCATGATAAGCCATTTCTTGCTGATCCATCAAGTAGGACACATAGTCCATCATGGAAACCAGGCTTATGAGGGCTATTGGGGAACAATGATGAAAATCTTAAAAGTTTTTTTGAACTAGATATTGAAAAGTAATTTCTTGGAAAAAAATAGGAAAATAAATTTATATGGCTTTATATAAGCCCTAATTGAGACCAGTCTTCTACAATCCTAATAGACATTGTGATTTTTGTTTTCTTCAGATATGCCATAGCATGGTAAAGTAAATTACTGGAGAAGTATACATAAGGGCAAGAAAAATGTTTTGGTTATGATGCCATCTGTCCAATGCTAGCTCACTGCTGAGGCAGTGGAAATGGAAATTAATATAATACAGTTTCTGTAATCTTCTTAAATCTCAAATTAATTTAGCATCAGGACTGGCACTTTTAGACTGAGTTGATGGCTGTGATTATGGCTCCTTCTTGCCTTCTCTAGTTTCATTTATTGTTAGTTGCTATTATATGTTCATTAAAAAGTAATTTAATAAATCATGGGATTTCCTGCCTGTAAAACAATTATCAGAATTAAGAATGACAGCAACGGCTGGGGAATATGATGAAATTTGGTAACCATTTGTGAAGGCAAAGCAGGACACAAAAACCTTTCTATTTAATTAAAACCTATTTAGTATAATAGTGCCTTCCTCTACTCTCCGTAAGTGAAGCAGGTTTTGAGGCATCTTCTGGGTTCTGATTCCGTGTCTGCCATGGGTGAGTGTGCAAAAGTCACTTTTGTCAATATTTTTGGGAACCAGTGCTGATTAAGCTGTTGGTTATTCAGCTAGAAGGATGACTGGGCAATATCATGACACTGGGGACAGGAATTCACAATTCTCTTATGCAGGTGAGTACCAAGGACTGCACTGAAATGATTTTACAGAATCACTGACTGATTAATTTAAAACTTTCAGAGGCCTCTGGGTATCCAAATACAGACTCTGAACTTAGTTATGGCATGGACATATGTGAAGCCATTCAGGACCAGGTGCTTTTTAGTGGCCTTTCTGTACTGTTTGAATACCTCTATTCAACTTGCTTGAAAGGTCTCCAATCACACAGTGAGAGTGAGGAATGGTGGAGGAAGCAATGAAAGTTTGGTGAGGGGGAATGGGGGAGCCTGAGAGAAAAAGAGAGAGATTGTTCAGACAGGCAGAGAGCATATAAGCAATAACTGGGACTGTGTTTATACTGTCATGTTAGCTTAGGATTCAGGGTCACACTCAATGGTTTCCTCATTGCTTAGACATTAACTTTCACCCCGGCCTTACTGGCTGTCAGGCAGAGCTTGGATCTGACTATGAACACAGCTGCATACACAGTCTGAAAAAAAACCTAACGATTTTGAGGTCTGGGGAAGAGTCAAAGTTTATGTGGAGAGAGCTGAAGGAGGCAGGCTGATGAGGGATGAAGTGAGATAAATGATGGTGTGCTGGACAAGGAAGGGTTAAGCTCGAGGGGATTCAAGAGAAAGCAGGATGGTAGCCAGGCCAGCCTGGGGGACAGAGGAGGCAGTTGCCTTCTGCAAACAGAAACTGTGTCAAGAGGTTTTCCCGTAACTTCACTGAGATGGGGATTACCAGGAGCTACCCTCCTCATATGGTAAGCTGGTGTGGAGACAGCTACTGACAGCAGTCACCTTCTCTGACAGCTCCTCTGGTCAGCACATACCCTGGGGCAGTACCTGCCCAAGGAGACTTGTGTTTCCCATCAGCAGAGGAGGGAAATTCTCAGCATAAAGATGCAACAACAGCAACAATTTTCTTTCCTGGAGATCAAAATAAATAATTCCAGTTCATACAATATCTCTTTAAAACAGACAAATATTTCTTAGTAATTGTTGTAGTACAAGGAATTAGCATAACTCTGATCACTCTCTGAGGACAGTGCAGCCTTCAGAGCCAGAGAACACACCTACACTGAGTATGATGTGTGCTTCTATGGCTCAAAGATAATATTTACAGCTGTGGTGGTTCGATTCCTCAGAGCACGCGATGAGCCTTCCTTTCACACTATATTATCCTAGACCGCATTGTTCTGTAAGGGAGACACTGAGTCTGGCTCCTTTTGGAGGATGCCGGTAAACCAGAAAACGTGCATGCAGTACTGACTCCTACAGGATCACTCACATTCATCTCAGAGGTGGCAGGTTCATTGCAGCTAATAATTCCTCTTGCAAAACCTGGCTCCTCACCATCTTCATAAACCCTGAAGCAAATATAATAGTACCCTCAGGCCCTCAAGAATGCTTGTACAGCAGGAATTTGGCATCTTCCAAGTGTGATTCATAGGTTTATTCATTACATTATGCCCCTTAAAAAAATCAAGAGGAGAGTCCAGGTACACTGCATACATGAGTTCATTCCCGTTTGATGAGGAAATATGTTTGCCTGACCTGGAGGACTTGATATTTCTGATAAACTTGGAATTGAAGGGGCTGGTGAAGAAGCAGTTGAGAGTGCACATGGGGAAGAAGAATTAGGAATAGCCAAAGTTTATATGGAGAGAGGTGGACCAACTGGAGAATAAACTGAGATAAGTGATGGAATAATAATTAGAAATAAGAAGATTTAGAAGGATTAAGTAAGTGAGTGAGGAACAGCAATCAGGTGGCAGAAGGAGGGAAAAGACCCCTGTGACAGTTAGAACCGAGTGGCCACAGTTACGGTATCTAAGCTTTGTGTGTTAGCTGACTTCTCAAATTTACAGTGGCTGAACAAACATCCAGGTCAGAATATCCAGGCATTTGCCTGTCAGGTGCAGAGGGCAAATTCTCAAAAGCAGTATAGACTATTATCATGTTGCAATATTTTCCAAATCTAGTACTTATTTTGTTTATTATTATTTTATCAAATATATTACAGAGGTTTCTACAAGGCTGAATCATGACTCAGGATGTACTAAATAAGGTAAAAATAGGTGTTTTTTATCTTCAGGAGAGTCAAAATATATGACAGGAGACTGCAGAAGGAAACAAATGCAAGAGACAGTGAGATACATGATTAATAAGGTAGACATGTACAACCTTTAGGTTGTAGGTTTAGTCACTTACAGATGTAGGACGTGTCATCTAAGAGACCATTGTAGTCTTTCACCACTCTGCATCTTTTTCAAAGGAAGGTATTAACTGGTTAGAAGATGCATCTTTTTCAAAGAAAAGTCACAGTAGAAAAAGGTATCTTTCATTCCTGGAAACCAAAACGGCTTCAACACAAAGACAAGTAATTAGTTAGCATTCAGTGGTTCCTATCTTATTCAAATACTGCTTTTCTGCCTTACTCACCTGAAGGGGGCTGCACAATACACAGGAGGATTTGTTTGAAAAGGCTTCAGATGAGACAAGAGGAACAAGAAATAGGTATAATGGTAAAAGTCCTTAGCAGAATGTAGTGCTGGACAAAGGTGTGCGGTGAAAAAAAAAAGAAATAGAGCCATAAAAGGAAAGGTAATCTTGGAAGGGAGACCTTAAAGATAATATCAAAGAAGACAGGAAGCTTTGGAGGTCATTTGAGGTAAAGAGAAATGACATGATCCTTATAGCAGAGAGAATTTTATGTCCAGCAAATACAATTCACAGTGTTTTTAAGGACCTGCATAATAATTTGCTGGTGAGAGAGAAACATTTCTTCTCACTATGTGGTCATTCAAACCATGCTAACATACTGGCACCCTGTGCATGTTATGGGGTTGCTTCTTGGTGAATACTGAATAATTACTCTTACCACTGGAGAGATTAATAGCATGAAAATTAAGCTTTTCTAAATGCAATCTTGATTATTAGGGCTCTGAGTGTGTTGCTGGGAATGCATCGCTCAAATGTTCAAAAAAGTGCACAGTATGTACTGTGTTATCAGTATTTTAAAAGTTAAGAGTTTGACGGGAATTTCAGCATTAAATGTAATCCCATATGAAACACTCTCCAGGAGTTAATCTATTGCCATTTCCTGTTTATATAACTAGATCAACCATAATGAATTAATGAATTAATAAAAATACATGGCAACTCTTGATGCACTTAGCAAAGCATGTACCAGTGACACATCCTTGAAATGCATATTGCCTTATACAACACATTTTTTTTTGCCCACTGCCTAGGCTTTTTGAAAATAGTGTCTTATTTTGGTACTCAGCTCAGACACAGAGCTGCATGGAGGAGGATGTACCTGTCCCATGCCCAGATTAGGTTTTGGGACAGTACTGTTGCTTCTGCACCCAGCACACACTGTACTTTTCATCCTGTAGATGTGGGGTGCCTTTGTACAGAATCAAGCATCTGGAAACATTAAGCAGAGACACAGCCATTTGGTACTTTCCCACTCAGTGTTGGAACTTCTAAACCTCATACTAGCCATTACTGACCTGCTTCCACAGCTCCTCACTGTGAGGGAATTGTGGCTTCCTACGCAGTGCTGAGTGAGGACACAGGGCCAACACAGATCAAGTGGTGTGCCCCAGCCCCTCTTGGAGCAGAGAACACGTCGCATATTCAGCAGGACTCTCAGAGTTCCAGTCCTTTACCTTCTCAGCACATGCTTTTCCTATTGCTGGCGGGATGCTTTCTGACAACTATTTCTCCATCCAAACCTACAGATACCTTAAGGACCTGCTCCCAGCAAGACATGATGCAGGGGCATTTTTTGACATGAGTTTTATGAGCTCTCAACTTGCTCAGGACAAGCTTATGAGCTCTGTGCCAGCACTGGCCAAGTTACATTTATGCTGGATGTGTGGTTAACTAGCACTTATGTTTCCTAGATTTTTCCATTACCTATGGTATCCTGGACCTCCTTCAGTTCAGATAATGGAGTGTTAATAAAGGTCCTTTTGCTGTAATTTGTATTAAAAAGGAGACAAACTTTAAGGAAAATACATATTTTCCCCTCTTGCATTCATAAAACAGAGAAAGGGTAAGACCCGCATTTAAAAAATAATAATGAAGAACAGAAAAAGCATAACCATGGAAAAATCAGCTCTGAAGTCATTTGGGAAGAAAAGAGAACAGGGCAGAAATATCCTGCTGTAACTATTCCATGCCACAATACAACTGGAAGAAAGGGTTCCTTTAGTTACCATTTATTGTTAATACTCAGTTGCCCAATGTTTAACTAATTCTTTCAACAAAGCTTTGCAATGACAGTTCATTTTTTTTTTATTTTAAAGGGCAAACCTCTAAAGAAGTGCATGAAGAACAAGGAACTGAACTTACAGGACAATGTGTCACTGGGTGCAGTGCCACTATCACTGTTCTGTGAACTTACTCTGATAGTGAATTTGTCCCTGATAAACACCAGCAAATGCCCATGATTCTCTCACAGGTGGCCTTGTCAATTTTTTTTCATGTAAAAAACAGTTATTAAAGTATTTTAAATCCTGATTAATAATGAAAAGGCTGCACTAAAATGGCTTTACTTTCATGTGACAATTACAAAACAAATACTTAGCCAGTTAATTGCAAGTGAAAAAAAGAAAGGGAAAATTTCAGCCTTGAAAGTTTTGAACAACACCAAGTACAACTTGGTTTTGTTTTTGAGAGATGGGAGGCTGCGATGAGACACAAAGTGTAGGAGATAAAGGGACCTTGCAAGAACAGTTGACTTGCCTATGTGAGGTACCTGCTTTTCAGAAAAGTTATTTGTATTTGTCCAAAATGATAGTAATCTGTCAGTTAAATAACAAGGATTAGAGCTCTACGTCTGGTTTCATTCCAGGAAAAAAGTAAGGATTTTTAAGCTCAGAAACATGCCAGGTTTTTTTAAAAGTAGCCATTGGTACAAAATGAGAAGTTGTAACCAGAAATCCCTACTTGGTAACACAAACTTATTTTCAGTTTAACTAAAAATTTTTGAAACAACAAATGTTTATACACAACTTGGGATGGATACATGCTGAGAAGTCTTTGGAAAGACAGGAAGAAGATATGGCTGAGCAAGTATGAAGGCAAGGTACTCACAAAGCTCGTACTCTTATGAACATACACATTTTCTTTTACTTTTGAAAAATATGTTGGTTTAGTAAGAAATTTACCAACTCACTGTCTTCTGAGACTTCATGGGATTGTTGCAAAATGCAACATGCTTTCTTTAATTTTTTTAAAAAATCTGATTAAAGCTAACACTGTGGATGAGAGAGCTCAGTCATCCCTGAACCTCTTCTTCTTCACCATCTCTTTCTTCTCTTGATATTCCTATCTGTCATTGCAGTTCTTTGGAGCTGAAAGTAGATTAGGGTATCTTTCAGAGCTGTTTCCAAAACCAGCAGAGGTAAAACCTCTAGATCTACGTAGTTCTTCAAATGGCTTTTCAAATGGCTCACAGTGATGCTGCTTTCTTCCTGCAGCTCATTCGAGCTGTAGAACATTTCTACACAATGGGGATTTTTTTCTCTGCCAGCACAACGCAGGTCTTTTAAGTGTTTCCTGGATTATAGCAGTTGTTAGAGTGCCGTGGGAATCACCAGCCGATTTGTCCTGAGGGAAGGGTAAAATGTGGTCATTGTAATTATAAACACCGTCTTGAACAATTACATGAAATGATATGGGAATGGAAAATGGTCATAATGTGGTAAAGGGCCACAAACACAGAAGGTTTGATTGGTGATGCCATGCATGCTTCCCCTTTCTTTTCTTTTCATTGTGTGCAACTTGGTTGAAGTTTCCAGGTAAGTTTAAGTTCTGACTCCAGTCTACACTCTTTTCTCGATGCAGTTTATGCACATAGTTCTGCCATGGGCTGTCTATAGCCTACAGAATACTGAATAAGCAGAAGAGAGCAATTTTACTTTTTTGATGACTGGTGTTACAATCCTCCAGTTCCTGATCTGGGGCTGCCACATTGGAAACCTCTGCTCCTTAGATTGCCCTTAACTGCTGCATAAACAGAAAGCAGGTAGTGGACAAAGCAGAGATTAGAAGGCTGTAATACTGGTCACACAGAATATGGGAAAAAATCAGATATAAACCACAAAATTTTCCTTGAAAGCAGTGTCTGGCAGTGAGATCATAAAAGGCTGGGTTTTTTTTTACCCTAACAAGGATTAGAATTACTTTGTTCTGTTTGTTCTGTTCCTTATCTGTCAAGATTCTTGCTTCTTCCTGACTGTTTTTTTGAAATCTTGTGATGGGTTGAATGTCACCCCAGTTCTTATGACTGCATTTATTACCATCAGCCTCAATATTTTATATAACATTACAACTGAGTTATTTCTGCATTCGGTGGCTCTTTCTGTTTCAGTAATTTTGTTTTTCTCCTTATAGTTGCTGTTTTCCAGTTCTCTGAACATCCCTGCATTTGATGGCACTCCATTTAGATAACTGCATAATCATTCCACATCTCACTGTGATGGCAAGTCTTTGGAAATTCCAAGTTAGGACTGCCTGTGGGATTAACATGCGAAATTGCTGCTAGGCTCTTTGTGAGAGCCTGGGAACAGGAAAATGTCTACCATCTATCTCCTGAACGTTGTCCAGCACCTTGTCCTTTTGGGGGTATAAGACAATGTGTTAAATCCCGAGTAACATTCTACATTAATTTGCACCAATACAGCTCTAACAGAGGTGATTCATTTCCATTACTATTGCTGATAATAACCCAGTTAGATATGATGGTCCAGGTTCTTGTTTAAGTCAAGGGCTATTACATGGCAGAATCAGGTGAAGTGGCCAGGACATAATTAAGAATAATTCCCCTGCTGCCAAAGAACTGATTGGAGCGGGTGCTGTGATACAGTGTAACAGTCCCTTACTGTATTTTCCATGCTGTTTCTCATACTCCAAAAACCAGACAGTGTTTTTGTCTTCAAAAAAATGGAAAAAAAATTGAAGTTTGCTCAATACTGTATTCATTTTGTGTGTATATATGTAATGTGAATTATCTCTAGTAATTGCTGACAAATCTGAAATGCCTACATCAGTATATTGACCATCAATAAAAAAGAAGTGACAGTAAATGTATGGTTGGCTGCTCCACATATTTCTGAACAAGATTGCTATAGTTAAGACAGAAAAAATGCAGGACAAAAGGGCAAGCACTTTTGGTGGGAAAACATCTCTAGAATTTTACTTATTCTTTAAATTGTCTTTTGATTAAGTTTGTAGATCACTACGTTCCTAGCGTAGGTTAGTCATTATTTAATTAGAAGATAGAGACAAAGAAGAATCCCGTTTATAACTCTTAATCTACTTAAGTTATTATCTAACCAGCAGTCCTGAGAGAATATTCAACATATTGAATGGATTTGTGCATGCTTCATTAGCTCTTTATATCTTAACTGTACATAATCATTCCCAGCTCTGTCATGGTTATCATGGTGGAATTTCCACTGAAGTCAATGAACTCTGAGTGTAAATTGACTGCAAAACAGTGACTGGGACAAATTCTCTCTTTATCTGAAACCTTTGAAATGCTATTGGCTTGAGTGGAATTGCTGGAGACATGACTGAATTTGGTTTAATTTTCTGGTATTTATTCAAGTTAGTGCCTTGAAGACCTGGAGTTCTCTCATTTAATTTTAATATTTTGAGCTGAACTTGACAAATACTGATAAAAATAATGCCTTTAGGGTTTGGTTGAAAAGCCTTTTTGTGACAACCTGGAAGATTTCTATTAGCATCAGCAAGCCCTTGACTGAGCTTTTAGTGGTCATAGAGGAAAGGTAATTGAAAACATCATTCACCTAATAGGTGCTTGAAAAATGGTAATTTTTTCATAGATTTTTAAAAATACAACTAAAAGTTTATGGCATTCAGATTTGTGCAAAATACAGCCAGTTAAAATATATATGAAATGAAGTAATATAATTTTGTTTCATTCCAGGATCAGGCCACATTTTCTGACCTTTTCTCTCTAGACTAAAGGGAAAATAAGATGAGAAGGGGAAGAAGGAGAGACCTAGACCAATCAAGACTTCTATTCACCCTGAAAAGGGGAAATATTTGAAATTGAATTATTCCATCAGACTCTTACTTCCCTTTTTCCTTCCTCTTTATTCTCTCCCTCTTTTCATCCCTTCTTCTTTCCCTCCTAAAGGAACAGGTTTAAGGAAAATAAAGTTTAAAAGGGAAATATTTAGCAGCTTTACTGCTATAGGCACAGAGTTTTCAATCAGAGCACTTTCCAGGATGATGTGGCATCCTATACAGTCAATAGAGAAGAACAATTACAATGTCTAGAACAACCACCTGCCATGAGATTTGTTTAAAGTAATTTTAGCTACAGAAAGTTTAGATTTCTGGCCAAGGTAATAATTTAGGCTCCTTTTATAAGCAATGTAGGGATTTAAGTGCTTTCAGAGGAAAATTCTTCCAGTTTATGTTGATATCTGTCCTACAAAGAATTGAACTACCCTCAAGATGTTTTTTCTCTCTGTGTACAGAGGGAGTCTAGCTGACCAGCTTAGACCAAATACTTGTCTTTTGAAGATGGTTAATGATAGCCAAGTGAATGGCAGCTAAGCTGAATATGGCCATGTGCAATTCCATCTGAGATATCAGAAGACCCATTGATTTCCCTCTAAAGCAGGTTCAGCAGGTATGTAAGAGGGACTGTGGATCATATTGTGGTATGTAGAGTTTTTCAGATGATTCTGGTGAGAAACCAATCCTCTTTTTCTAACAAATACTGTAAAAATATTAGAGACCAATTTTATTAAAGAGGAAGTGTATTTTGCAGCTTTTTTGTGTACATCCTCTTCACAGTTACTTAGTTTTCATGCATAGAAGAATCTATGCTTTTTGACTTCCACAGATCTTTGCTGTGGAGTTAATTTGAACTCAGCTTTGATTTCACATCTTATCTACATACTAAGTTTGCTCACCTGACTTTGGTGATGCTGTAATTTCAGGAGTATTGACCCAGCCAGAGACAGTGATAAGAGGTTGCCACATTCATTCAGTTCATTGTCTCCAAAGCAGGATGCTGGCTGAGTCACTTGCATACTAATAAGTCTGCTATCCTTTTCCACAAATCTCCCTCTTTATGTTCAGAAGACCTGACAAGTCCCATCACAATTCATTATTTGGGGACAACTGTAGAGGCTTTCTGGAGTGTAAAGTCACCCACTGTGGCCCCAGAATTCCCAGCCATACATAAGCATGAACACAGTACCAGGGAGGACCAACTGCTTAAAAAGGCTTTGCATAATGTGGGTAGTCAGAGCAAAATGAAGACTTTCTTTCAGCATCAACACATCTTTTTACAGGTTCTTATTGCATAAGGTCCCCAGCTTGTTCTAATTATGCTACTTATTTCTAGTTGCGCAGAATGATTGTAGTTAGAGGCTGACATAGAGGCTGACAGTTCTCCTGCGTCTTTTCAGGAGCAATGTTAAAATGTTACTCCTGCTTTCTGAAAGTAATGAACTGTGCTGCAACCTTAGCAAAAATTGGCCTGGTAAATAGGCTCTAAATCATTAATACTACTTCCTAAAACTCCACTGAGGTTTCCCACCCACAGATTGACTTAGCCCGAACCCAAATGGACTTGTGGTATGTGATGAGATCACAGCATTCATTTCTGGGACTGTAGGTGCAAGTTAAGAACCTATCAGCATTGCTGTTCTGAATATCTTTCTGAGGATTTATAATTTAGTTTTTTAATATGCATCAATCTGAAACTTGGCATAGGTGCAACATTTGGTTTTAAAGGGGAGAAAGGACTTTAGGTAATCAGTTGTTTTTGAAGTTTTTGGGAATTTTTGCTCACATTCATGCTATAGTGATAGAAAAGACAGTCCTTAAATCTGAAATATTGCAAGCCCTTTCTGTGGAAGATGTGGTGTGCTGGCAATTAAGAAAAAGAACAGACTCCTTAAATAAAACATGAAGACACATACCTGGTTTTCATATTTTCATTGTTGTTTTCATGTTATGTCACAAGGTATTTATAACAGCACTTACTGTACCATATCCAAGCTATATATTCCCATGACACATTTTTGTTATGCTTAAGGTTGAAGTACTAGTGGCTCCCCTATGTTCTGCTCTACCAAATGACATGATGAAGCTTATAATGGTACAATTCTGAGGTTCCCTTCCCTTTACTGCTCTGAATCAAAACTCACAAGAGAAAATTATGCCTCTAGATGAGTCCTCTTTTAGTGGGTGCCAGTATTTAAAATTGCAAGTAAGCAAGCCACGTAGAGTTAAAGTATTTAATTTAACTGAAATCATGTAACTAAGCTATCACTGTCATAATGTACCCACAGGCACAGGATTTGAAACGTGAACTGGGTACCCAGGCACACTGAAGAAGAGGAACACAGGATAACACCTGGAGTTGCTGATGCAAGACTAGGCACTGCTGGCATAGTTCACAGCAGAAAGGATCCTTAAACTTACTGTTAAATCCATGGTCTCTGCTAGGTGTCAGAGAAGCTGTTTTCCCTTTACATTTGGTCCAGTCATCAGCCAGTTCTGCCCCACTGAGGGTGGCTTCTTTTCACCTACCGGGACAGTCTCCTTTATTGATTTAAGGTCACAAAGAAATGTGATGTGCCAGACCTAAAATTTCAAACTTAACTCTTTGTCTGCACTGCCCAGCAGGGTTCATGTTATAAAAGCCAGTATGCATGCTCTAATTAGCTGGCACTATTAGCTCAGGTCAGCTCTGGTTACAGTCTTCGAGGAATAGACACAGCTTTTGTCAACATTAATGCTAACTGCCTCCCTGACCCAAACCTCTCTGCCACCCTTTCCCTCCCCTCTTCCTCCTCCTGGCACCTGAGGGTAGCAGGCATCTCACCTGCTCAGGGCAGCCAGGACACCAGTGCTGTTCCAGTTCAGGCCCAGTGAAGTTAAATACTTGTCTACATTTGGAAATTAGATGGCGTTAACTGAATGGTGTGAAGTGAGTGTGCAATAGCTGCTCCAGTATAAATCCATGTGTGCACAAGCCCCGTGGGTTGCCCTAATCTCTTCCAGCTGTCTGCAACATCCAAAGGGACATCCCTAGGCAGCTGAAGTAACAAGCTCTCTTGCCATGTCCCCTCTGTGCCACCTCTCTGGAGCAGAATCACAGGGCTCCGCACTGATAGACTTCCACCAAGCTGAAATTTTCTGACTCATTCCTCCTGTTTGTTTTCTTTCTCCTAGCCAATTTCTTATCTATAAACATACTTTGCCTTTACTGCATGATCTCTTAGTTTCCTCTTCAGCCTCTTGGGAGGGACTTTGTCAAAGGCTGTTCAAAAATTAAAATAGTTACATCATCGTGCTCTCTTATCTGCTTTTATTTTGACATACCCAAACTATTCTACTGGCTGGGATAATGAAATAGAATTGGCAGTACCACTGAGCCCCTATAGAGCAATATCTTTAACAGTGCTTATTTAATGCCAGTTTTTTGTTTGCTTAATTAGTGATAGAAGAATCTTTTATATCTTTCCCAGCTTTGTGTCCTGGTGGCAATCTTGGTTTGACATTTTCCTTGAATGGGGCAAAAATGAGTTGAACAGGGTGCCTGTTAGAACGAAAAAAGGATTGCTTTTTAAAGGTAAATATCAATAGCATTTCTATTTTTTCCCAGCAAAATTTAATGACACCTTTACAGCCTATTATACATTTTTCCATTCCATTCCATTTTCTGTTTTCTGTCTGTCTTTTGTCTCTTTCTATCTTTTTTGTGTTAAAGCACTGGGGCCCATAAATGGGGAAAAGATAATGGTTTACAATCAATGCTTATGGACCAGACAGCTAATCTGAACTTAACTAAAAAGTCAATATTTAGCTGTACCTTATCAGTGGAGAAATGTCAAGCACAGAGGTAGGCATGAACAAATTTCCAACTGATTTCTCTTTCTTATGCCTCAGCGTTCAAAGATTCATGGAAGAGTTTCAACATCAGATAAGACAAAACTGCCTTTGAAAAAAACACATAAAAAATGACAAACTTGCGGCTGCAGAGACTAGAGTTTATGAAATGAAAACACACGTCAAAAATTCATTCTAATCTCTCCTCACACATTCCATTGGTCACCTTCCAGTCTGTGTGATGCTAGCAGTTGATAGTTAAACACTGCAGGCAGTCTTTAAGAGATAGCAGCAGGAAATGTTTTCTCGCTGAGTGAAGTCGTTATTTGTTGCCACCCAAAATAAAATTGGCATAAATCATTTTGAATTCTAAAATTGCTAAGGATTTTAATATATGTGTAAGGCACTGACTGGAAATTGTGCTGTTGTGCAAAAGCAACTCTCACAGAAAACAATTTTTGTAATTAAAAATTTGTTTGTTAACTTATTTATCAGCTCACAAAGAACATCACTTTTATGAAGTCTGCAATTCATTTAGCTGTCTAGATTTTTGTAAAGGAACAACTAATGGAGTTACACAACTAAAGAATTTAACCCTTGGCTAGAAATCAGAACTGCTTAGTTTATTCCCATTGCCACTCACTTCATGGATGATGTCTTAATTTTAAGATGTGATGAGCCCACATGTCTCAAGCACGGTCATGGGGCTTCCCAGACTAGAGGGTAAACATTGTTTTTAAGAATCATCATAGCACATGGAATCCACTAGCTTTGTGTTTGTGTACTTTCAACATCTGTCTATACCACTCCCTTGGGAGGGAGTGGATGGATGAAAGGTGGGCTGTGGTGTGCAAAGCTACCGTTCTGGAGCCTTATGCTCTTTTTCAGTAAAATCCCCTTAGGAAAAATCATGTCGGACTGCAAAATGTTGCATAAAAACGTTGGTAAGAATAAACCCAACGGGCAGTAAAAATAACTGCATGACTAGCACTTACTACAGCTTAAACATATGAGATGAAAGATTGCCAGGGACTCCTGAAGACTGAAACAATAATATGAAAAATCAGAAATCAGTAGCTATATTTTGATTCTTAGAAGTGGTCTTCATTCATACACCAAACGTACGCATTTTGTTTAGCATTGCACCACTGTTCTGAACATTTTTGAAAGAGTAATGATATCACTAGACTTTCCGTTGTCCCCAGGTATTGATAACTTGTTTTAAATTTTGGAGGAATCCCTGCCAAAATTAAAACCTTAACTTTTACATTGCAAATATGTTAATTTTCTTTGTTGCTTCTCTCTTCTTTTATTCAATGAATAATAAATATTCAAGATGAGATTAATATGGGGAAAAAAGACAGCAAAGAATCTGGGTAAAGTTTTCAGCAATGTTTTTGGAAATAGTTCACTAATGAGTCCATTTCTTTTGTGAAAGTGTTTGAGATTAGCAGTGTGTGTGTGTGCACTTTATCAAAGAAACATCTTGGAAATGCAGACACTTTATATATTGTTACTTCTCTACTGTATCTTCAAAGATATTTAACCTTTGGCGCCGGCACACAGCACAGTCAGAAAATAAATTCACTTGTTGGACGTATATGGATTAGATTATAATTAAATAATATTATTGTAAATTAACATTGACATTTCCTCAGAATGGAATATAAGATAAATATGTTCCAACTTAATAAGAACATTGCATTATTTTCTCAGCCTGATCACTCACATAACAAAGCTTTATGTGCACTGAATGAACACACTTTGCTGCTTGGGATCACTGCTATATTATGTTCAGGTCATAAGGAGCCTGCAGAAAAATAGATACACAGTTTGCACTTCAGTGTAACTGTACTGTTGTTCCATTTTTTTTGCATGTGCTTTCAAGATAAACAAAAAGCCTTTACGGTTCTGGGGTGTATCTTCTCTTCTACTTAGGAGAAAATTACATGTAAATGATGCCAATGTTTATTATCACATCTCCGTTCCATTGGACATTTTGGAAACTTTGGAGTCCTATGGCTGGAGTGTGGATAGCAAGGTGTCACTGTCGTGGATGAGTGCAGGATGTTTGGAAAGGGTAGGCAGGGAAGAGCAGGGAAATCTTGCTCTGTATAAGAGCTCCAATATAAGAACAGAGGAGTGTCTGTGCACATTCTTTGGGTCAGGATCAGAAGGGAGGATAACACTGCTGATGCTGTGGAGGGATCTGTTATGGGCTGTCTCACCTTGCCCAGTATCCCCACACTATTCACTTTGCTAACAACCTACGCTGTCCTTTACACTTGGTAGTCAAATGACCATGAGAAGGTAAATTAAATTCAGGAACTACCAGTTTTTCCCAGCTGCCTGTATAAACGGTGAAATGCTTACATCTAGTGAGTGAAATGTGTGTCTGAGCTTTTTCTGCTGACCCTGGATGTCTCCTAGTGACTCACTGCAGAAAAGACTGCCATTGCATTCATCGTGGTATGACAAACTATATCAAAGGAAGAGAAAGGTTGCTCAATCAAAAAAGTGAAGAGCCTCCAGCTCTCTATCTGGACTGGCTTTATCTGCATTAGAGGAAACACAGCCACAGTGGAAAAGATTATCCGATATGTTTGCTTGATATATCTGTAGAGATTTCTTTTCTACACAGGTGTCAATGAAGAGGGTTCAGAATTAAAAATTATATATGGGACAACTTGTTATCACTTTTTCCTATGCTAAAAGGTTGGTCATTTGGTGTGAAACAAAGATATAGGAAATTTGCTTTTGATAACTAGTTGCAATTCTGGTATAGAAACCTGTTTAACAGGTAGATTTAACATATTGTTTCATTCCTTTACTAGCTCTTTCTATCATGTCTTTAAATCTGATCAAGATTTTTTTGCAGTTGAAGTACAAATAAAGGAATTGAAAAGTATTATTTGTGGACTGCTGCCTATCGAGAAATGCACAAATTAAGGCCAAATACATTCTTATTTTGAAAGACTATGTAATTCAAATGCACAATTTCACCCATTTAGACCTTCAGTAAGTACCGTTGTCTGCCTGGGTTTATTTTATAGAAGGGCTTTCCTTTTTGATTTTCAGACACCAACAAATGGAGAATCTTCCATTTTTCTTGGCAGCTTTTTCCAAGGAGTAATCAGCCATAGCTCTTAAGATATGTTGCCTCTTCCTAGTTCTGTTTCAACCATTGGTCTTTGCTTCATTTTTCTTTGGTAGGCTAAGGAGCACATTATTAATATCTGGTAAGTACTTAAAGAATAGTCAGGTCTCTCCTGCATTTTTCTTTTGACAAGCTGAAGAGATGGACTTCTTTTAAACATTCTCAATAAGGTATTCGTTTAAAGTCTCAAGTTATTTTTGTGGCTTCTCTTTGGAACAAGTTTCAACACCCTTTTGGTAATGTAGATACCAGAAATGAACTTGATATTCCAGAACTGATCTTGCCAGAGCTGCCCATAAAGGCAGAATGATTTCCTCACTCCCAGCTCTTCTTTTTTCTTTATCCAGGTCTCAAAGAGCCCTTTGGATGCGGCATTGTACAGAGGTCTCGTGTTTAGCCTGTAATCAATCATAACTTACAAATATTTAGCCACGGACTCCCAAAGGTCTCATCCCCTCCAAGTACAACCTCTGTTCTTTGTTTCCAGCTCTATTACTCCATTATGGCTCAGAAAAAGTCTTTGAGACACAAAATACTTGGAAGCTGAAGAAGTGGTCTGGGGAAGTGCCACCACTGCATGCTCATGTCAGGGCACTGTGTGGACCAGGGGCTCCTATGGATGGGGAGCTCAGCGAGGCTCACAGCTGGGCAGGGCATGGTTGTGGGGACCTGGAGAACAGCCCTTCTGTGGCATCACTGGGGCATGGGCTGATGGCTCTGGGGGTCTAAAATGGGGTCCTGGGCTGTGGGTAGGGTGGGGGGGAGGGCCTTGGGGCTGGGCAGGGAAAATCAGACTTGTTGGTGCCCTGAGGACACGGACAGTTTGTCCAGCTCTTACATGTCTCTCCAGGTGTCACAGCTGGCTGTGTCTGGAGGTAGGATATGGTGGAGTGTGGGCTTCAGGTCTGGCCAGGCACAGCCACTCTTATCTTGTTTACCTGAACTGGGCTGATACTGATGCTCCTTCTGGACACCTCCAATGAGTGCACTGGCAGCCTTAGTGCTTGTGCATGCAACTTTTCTCTCCTTGCTCCCCGTACTGAAATGGACAATGTTAGCTTTAACAACAGTCACTGAGATGACCTACTCCAACCTGCTGCACAGAGTCAAGATATTTATGGTCTATCCCTGAATAACTTGTGGTTTTTAAAATTTTCCCTTAAGGAACCTCCACAAAGCAGATACCATCACCTTCCTGGTTTTTCTCTTGCAGTGATTGCCTGCTCTTGTCATTTAGAAAGTTTTTCCATCACCTCTGACTTTTATCTTTTTTACAGCAAAATAAACAAATTTGTTCTGGTCCTGCCCCTTCTGCAGTCAGAGACCAGTTGTCTTCTTGGAAGACTGTTCTTGTGCTCTTGTAGTCCTCTATTTCTTAGACTAATAAGGCAACGTTCTTTCAATCATCCCACAAAAGTCATACTTTCTAAATCTCTTATTTTTATTCTTCTCCTGGCTGTCTCTTATTTGTCTAAATTTTTCTTAAAGTACAGTGCCCCAATAGGTTCCTATACTGTAGTTGTGATTTTACGAGCTTCAGCTAAAATAATTACCGCTTAGATCTTGCATATGACACTTTTATTAATACTTAAACAGCATTCAAGTATCAATTGCTTTAAATATGAGGGGTTTTTTGAGGTAATATAAGAATATAATAACTATACATGTATACACTGGAGTCAAGTGCATTTTATGCCATTTGCTCACTTGGAAAACTCAGTGAAGGACACCTTCTGTTACATTAATTGGGGAGAAAGGTGCAGCAAATTAAGGAATGGGAACTGAGATCTTACACATTTTTGTCTTTCATTATTTTTGTCTCAGTGTAGCTTTTTCTATACAAATGCATGTATAGGCTCCATTGTCTGCTTTGCATCATTCAGCTGTCTGACTTGGTATGCCCTAGGTCAGGTCACATATATATCATTTCTGAGCAAGGAAATTCTTTATTTTGGATCAAGTAAAATAACCTTGACTTATCACAAAAAAAAGTATATTTGTCTGGAATGTCTGCTTTTAAGCACTATTATGTGCTGCAAATAAATTATTGTGTGAGTAGTACAATAAGCAGGGATACTTTTGAGTGACAAAACAAGCAATGCAAGCTGTAAGTAGTGTGAAATTTTGTGTCAACTTATCATTAGTCACATAGGCAATAACAAGCAATCAATCATTGGCATGGGATAACTGAAAATGGTATTCTAAAACATTTATTGAAAATAGGTCATATTTCATCATGCTAGCTCCCAGCTTTTCTTTGTGCATGTTTTGGATTATTTGTTGAATAAGAGCCAGCCATAAAATATAGTAAAATGCATGATAGATTTGACTTTGACAGATGATGTCTTTTCCTCTGTTCAAACATCATCTGTCAGGACTAACATGGGGTTTCAGCTATACCACACTGCACTTAGTGAACTAAAGCATATATAAAGCACAACTACTTTGTGGAAAATGCGTGATTTTTTTCTGAAAACTACTATTAATGTTCCAACTAAAAAAAAATATATTTTAATCTCTTATGGATATTTACACCCAGTAAATGAACTTTCTTATCCTCCTTGGGATTTTTCTGAGAAAACATTTTTCTCCAGTGAGAAGTAATTTTGACTGTAATATTCATTCTTTTATGTGATGCCAAATATGAGATGAAGTCTAAAGAAGAAATGAAAGTATTTTTCTTGTTGCAAAACCTCTCTGGGTTAAGCAGTGAAGCTAAGCAAATGAAGTGAACATTAATTTTTGACTATTTCATGTATTTAAACAGGACTTTGTTTCTTAAGCGATGTATGTAAGCCAAGGATTACATACGAAGAGAATGGAAAAAAGTGTTTAAGTGCAACTCGAGGTTCATAATTGAAAACCATTAACAAAATGCTGCTAGTTTGGGATGAAACAAAGTTATCTGAAGCAGAGTTAGAAACTATTTCAATACTAAGTTAGGTCTTCTGTTAAGGTACTTGCAATCGGTTTTGTTGAACAGTTGCAGTTAGCAAACATGTTCCTGTCTGAGACAATTTAAATAACCCATCTGTGGAGGAAAATGAAAGGGTAATTTTTCCAAACAAATCTATTATGATGAATTGTTTGCTGACAGACATTTTTCTGAAAAAAAAAAAATTATATGCAACTGCTGAATTTGATAAGCCCTCTGTTTGAGAAACCCTTCCCCCAAACACACCAGATCATAAATCCTGTATGAAACCCCCCAAATTTAGGACAATTTCCATTCCGGATGTGAATTTTGTAATCTTGGGCTGTCTCCAGCTATTTATAAATGTTATGTTTTTCTGCTACATGAATGCGGCTGTACTGTTATACCTGTGTATGTTTCAAAGACAGATCCAGTGTCTTTCACTAGACCAATTGATACAGCTATTCAGATTTGAAAAAGGAGAGATCTTCAAATTAATCAGATTATAATTACACATAATAAAAAGAAGGTAAAAGAAAAATGATGAAAGTAAAATCTTCACAAGAGGTTTAAGAAATGGATTTTTTTATGTCTGTTCTGTAGGTTACCTGAGACCAAAAGCAGTGGCTCTTTCTGCTGCATGGAGTTTAATTTCCTTTCACTTGAGGCTTCAGTCCACAGTAAACATGCTATAATAACTCATACATGTCTCATACCCCCCAACACTGGCTACCCTGGCAAACACTACGGCCTTGATCTTCTGGGAACTCTGAGAAAGTTATGATAATGACTCAGCTTCCATAATGAAGAAGAATGGAGGGAGAACTGATTTGCAGACAGACATCATCTAATGCAAGGAGATGATGCAAGTGTGTGTTATTGCTTGTCTCTTTCCAGTGTGTTACCCTGGCAATTGGTAGCAGAGAGTCATCCCTTTTCTGGGACAAGGGTTTGTTTCCCTTTGCTTTCAGAGATGAAGCAGGAATATGTAATGTGAAGAACCATTTTGGGCTAGAACGGTGAGGGGAACGTTTGCACCAGGATCAAGGTGACATGGTTACCTCTGACTCGGGACAGCAAATGGATATAAACAGTGGGAATGACTGTCATGCATCACATTGAATAATCAACGTGGTACAAGAGAGAGAGAGGTGAAGAGAAGGTATTTAAGGTACAGGTGTTCAAGGAGGGTGGTTATATTCTTAAAAGCTAAGTCCTAGAGACAGAAGGAGCAGTAATATCAAAGGAAAAAAAAAACAACACCAAAATTGGAATGGAATGTTATGACATTTTGCAGCATTGTACAGGGTGTAGGGGCTTGCTCCAGGATATGCATATTACTGCACAAAACCAAAACCAAATTTAAAAAAAACCTCAAACATGTGCTGTGTATGTGTTAGACTGACTTTGAAAAGTAGCATGGGGGAATAAGGGAAAAAGAATAAATTATTAAAAATATTCTATAATGAGAAGTGGGTAAATGCGTGTTACCAGAATGGGCTTTAAGTGCTCCAAGCAGAACATTTCAAAGTAGCAGAAGACATACCTATGCCTAAACAGAGAAGAAAGCAAAAGGAAAAAACCTGACCCCTTCCATGATTAAATTGCAGTGCTGGTTATTCAGATGGGTTCAGAAGATGGAATAGCAGTCCATAGAAAGGGGCCTAAGTGGTGAGCGACAATGTTATGCTCTGGAAAACAAGACAGATGCAAACAAGTCTGACAGGAGAAAACAAGTAACAAGAAATCATTTTTTTTATCAAAGTCAGGAAGTCTGTGAACTTTTCTCAAAGTAACCAAATCATTCTTGCTGCCTTCCTTATCAGCAAAATAATGTGGGAACCCCATCTTCTTAGGAATTTAAGACATGTTGATTCTATGAAGCAGGATGCGGGTAAAAGGAATTGCTGTAGCTGCCATAGCACCAAAATAAAAAATTCATTAAAATTAAATTAAAAATTTACTTGGGACTGGAAAATCATGACATAATCTCAGTTGGAAGGGACTTCTGGCCCAACCCTTCAGTTCAGAGGACAATTTCGAAATTAGAGCGGGTTGCTCAGCACCATGTCCAGCTGGGTGTTGAATATCTCCAAGAAGGGAGATCCCACAACATCTCCAGACAACTTACTGTTCACAGTCATTTTTTTTCCCATCATTGTACCCCCTGCTCCAGACACCTGGTGCAGCATTATTGCCAGCATATGGTGACACCTGTTATGGACCAGGGAAACGTAACAACACATGAGATATTCTGGATGGCAAAACCCGTGGTCCACCGGCGGTCAGGGATGCCTCTTGTGACTGTTCACTCAACTCTTGCTCACATTTTGGCTAGCACACGGTTCTTGCTAAGGCCTGACGTATGCTGGGAGCATCACCATTAGGTCAATGCCAGAGCAACAAGTAGTCAGCAGACAATGGAGAACAAGAGATAAAGATCATTAATGAGCCATTACCACCTGTGGCTTGCTGTCTCCTGCAGCCCAAATTCTTGCATATTGATTGTCTGGCAGCCTCTTCAGAATCCACTAACTTACTGCAATGGTAAAGACCAAACTCCCATAGCATAAATACATCATCTTATCCAAAAAGTTTTTGAAATGGATCCAACAGCAGCCTGACTGCTAAGGCCTTCGTGTTTCCTGGTGTGAAAAAGGGGATGCCCAAACTGTGATGAAGGGGGAAGGGGGAGCACCCTCACCATTGACTAGAGGACCAAGACACCACCTCCATCATTCTTCTTCCTCTGAGGGCTCAGTGGGTGACTTGTGTATTTTTTAAAGTCAGAGTCTAGATTGTGATTATTGTATCATGTGCTGATTATTAAGAATTTGACCCTATCTACAGAGGGTCCAAGTGACTGACAAGTCTAGTTAACTGAAATTTAGGTAATAGGAAAGCTGTGATAATTGCTAGAAATTCTGTGTAATGATAAGTTATACTGATTGCTAAAATCTTTATATAATAATAAAGCTCTAACTATAATATAATTCTGTGGCCAGTTCTCATTCTACCAAGGACCCTTAGAAGAACCTGCCTGTCCCTGTAGCATCGGGTAGCGTCAGGTGACACCTCATAGTTAATGAGAATTTCCTTTGCTGCAAATTTTGTCCGTTGCATCTTATCCTTTCATTGGGAAAAGCATGACCCTGTCTCATCTACATACTCTATGCCCTCTATACCCTCCTGTTATGTAACTGAGAACAGCAATAAAATCTCCTTTAGCTGGCTCTTTTTAATGAAGAACAAAACCTTGTGCTCTCAGGTTCTCTTCTTGCACCTTGAACTTTAGGCCTTCAGCCATCTGGGTGACCATCCACTAGACTCATTCCAGTTTGTCAATGTCTTTCTTGTACCGGGGAGCCCAAAACTAGACACAGTATTCCAGATGTAGTCTCATCAGTGCTGAACACTGGGCAATAATCACTTCCCTTGACCTGCTGGCTCAAATTCTTCTAATACCACTCAGTATATGGTTTAGCCTTCTTTGCTGCAAGGTTGCTTGGTGGTTTATTTTCAACCTGGTGTCTACCAGGATGTCCAGGCCCTTTTCTGCAAAGCTGCTTTCCAGCCCCCAGTCTATGGCACATGGGATTGTCCTTCCCCAGGTGCATGCAGAAGTTTGCATTTGTGTTGGTTTCACCAACCATAAAATGGTCGGTGAAATCATCAAATTTATTCAGGAGGCTTGTATAATTACCAAATAAATTGGAGGACATAGTTATAAAACACGGAGAAGATGTAAAAATACAAATTCTCAGCATAAGTGTGGCAAGGTCAATTGTGTTTTATGTGTGCAATTATGTGCTACAGCTCCTTGAGTAGGATAAAAGAAAACTGTTGAATGTATTTTATGTTGACTTTCACAGTCTTTTGGTAAGATCACTCATAAGTTGCTAGGAAAATAAAATTAAACATAAAATGAGAAGCATAGTTCTATTATATCTTAGGAACTGGCTAATATGAGAAAGATCGGAAACATGGTCCGTTTTCAACAATATGAACAGTTAATGACCTGTGCATTTTGCCTGTAATGAGGTTGTCTTGGTCAAAACCATTTTTCAATCATTTGGAAGAGAGAATGGAAACTTGAGAGCATTTTCATATGGCACAACATTGCTTAATTTGGCAGGATTAGGGAAGATTTATGAGAAATTCACAACATAACTAAATTGGCAGTACTACGACAGCCAGTTCCATATGGTCAACAACAAGATCGCACAGACTGAAAAGAATATTTTTTATTTCTTGTGCATATGGCTGAGCTTTAAATTCATTGTAGCCTCATCTCTCAAAAGAACTCTTGGAGTCTGCACTAAGAGATCGTTAAAAGTTTCTCTATTTTGAAAAGGCCTTCCTGTGGCAAGTTGTATTAATTTCTAATTAGAAAAGAAATCAAGAGAGACATAGGTAGACAGAAGATGAAAGGATTTTATATGTAGAGAAAAAATGTTATTAGAAACATAGGAGGTCCCACATAAACAAATAACAGTAGTTCTGTAGAAATAGCTAATGGAAAAAATGAAAATTATTTAGTAAGAAACAATTAAACTGACTGTAGCAAATAGAGTAATTATATATAAATATACTTTAAAACAAATGACAATTTATATTCAGTGCTAAAAGTACGAGAGCAGAGATACTGAATAAAGTAGAAATATAGGAAAGATAAAAACTTTAAAGGAAATATTTTGCACTAACAAGCAAATGACCTATGGAAATATGTGCTGTTGGGTGTAGCTGATGCTAAGAAAATAACAAAATACTGGAAAGGAAAACATTTACAGGAATAAAAAGAAAATCACAACTGTAGAGGACTGAAACTTTGAATCTTATGAATGTCACATTTAACTGCGTTCCTCAGCCATTGAACTCAGTTGAGCCTGGGAGGTCACATGTCTTGTGTCCAAAGATTTTGACCAGCTGTTTTCTATGGACTTTAAATGAGAGATAAGCTGCTTTGCAAATCTCCCATTTTTGAATCTTTATTTGAAGCTTTTGGTATTGGCAGCATCAGAAGTGGGACTTTGGGTTAAGCAGGTCCTAGGTCTGATTCAGTAGCATTTATGTTCCTCTCATGCAATTGCCAAGAGAAGGGGTTGAAAACATGATGTTAGAGACTGCTGTGCCCTTGAGGCAGCATCTGAATGGACGTTTGTTAATTTAAGGCTAGGAATATCTCAGCAAGGAGGAATAAAACCTGCTGATGGTGACTTTATACAAACACCAGATACAAATGTCTCCAGCATCTGAAAACATGAATTTATGAAATCATAAGCTGTGATTCTCTGATTCACCTTGTCCTAGTGTAAAGGACAAAACAAGAACTGGGTGATAGTCCTGCAATGGGAGGACAGACAAGCTAACCAAATAGATCTTTTTCATTTTAATTTTGATGGTAATGGAAGCGGGTTCACAGAGAAAGCTGAAATATCATCTGTAGCTTGCCTTCTGTGTCTTGGCATTGCTGCAGACTTTTTCTACTGAGAGACCTTTGCAGTACAGAGGCACCAGAGGCTAAGCTAAGCACATGCTGTCAGCTTTCGCTGTAGATTGTTTGGACTCCCACATTTTTTTGAATGCATTTTTATGGCTCCATCCCCCTACAGATTTCTTTAAAATAACTAATAAAAAAAGGAAACATCAAATAAATATAAGAAACCTTTCACACATAAAAGCATTTGGAAGTTAATTGACTTTCAGAGCAGGTTAAAAAAAAAAGTTAAAAGTTTATCAGAGGCAATCCATCATCTACACAATTTGCATGTTTTAAAAGGCACCTACTATCTTTCACAAGACTCATTATGATCTCATGTGGAACCCTGAAGTTAACAACAACAGCAGTTTGGTCAGTTAACAGGAACTGCAATGTTTGGAAAACGTGGTATTTCTTATCCAGTAAGAGTTGTTGCAAATGAGGATTATGGGATGGTACAGAAAAGCAGAGGGTTCACTTGATATATAGGAATTCTGGTTGGTCTGATTGGTGGTACACCTATAACCACACACTTTTTTCAAGAATGTATATTTTTTGAAGCACAGACACATATACAAATAGATATTAGAAAAAAAAATAACCTATAAAATGTTTCAAGACCTTGAAATTCTGTTTAAAAATCACCACACTACTGGGACATGATTTAATAAAACACAGTAGTCAGGATTCCAGGTGAACAATTTGTCGTGAAGATTAATTTCGGATGTTCCATTTCTTACAGATTACCACTATCTCAATTTCTGTTCTTTCATGGTACTTCACTGTGGCCAGATGGGTTCAGAAATGATTCCCAGCAAAAAAAAAAAATATTAATTTGTGTCATTCAGTCTATATTGTAACATGATTTGTTGGCACACCTTTGTGCAAAAAGGCCCAGGTTAATCGTTCATCAACATCCGTCCACCTTGCAGCAAGAAGAGAAACTCTGATTCATCTGGATTTCATATCAATCCTAGATACATTCCAGAACACCAGAGAAAAAGGACTGTATATGAAGCTTGGTGTTGGGTCCTTGTTGTTTATTAACTCTTTATTATTCCTAGTTTAAAAAGATGCCCTGATTAATATTTTCATGCTTATTCGCCTTTTAATCTGGTGGAGCGTCACTGAAAAGTGGCTCCAGTATTGCAGCATCAGTGCTGTAACGTAACACTACTGTAAAGTTGGGGCAAGAAAGGGTAATAATCTTCTTAAGATAGAGATATGGAGTGACTTGTCCAGAATGGAATGGAAGAGCGGTGATGGCATGTTTTGGATGTAAGGTCTCCTACTGGATTCCCTGCAGACACAGCTTTTCATGAAGGAAAGAGCCAGATACCTACAAAATAGGGAACCTTTCATCTTTATCTCTTGCTTCTGAGCCCATCAAGACCTCCCCACGTGAAATTGGTACATCTGGGCTGCTGGAGGTTTTTAGAGGGAAATATATCTGGCAAACTGTCAGGAGGAAGTTATTTACTAAGAACTGGTGAATTGGCATCAGTCCCCTGGCACTGGGAAGTGTTGTGGGAAGCTAGGTTCTAGCTGAATTGTGCTTCTGGAAGAAAAGAGGAATGTGAAGAGAGACATGTATCGCAGAAGAAGGAAGAAATAAGTATACGTATTTTCCAGCTTTCTCACACAGGTTGTTGGGGTCTGCAGCACCAGGAGATCCCCTTGCTGCATCTGCAAAAAAACCGGTAGCAAATCCCTTGCTCCCCAAGGGGAGAGTGCTGTAGGAATGAATCAGATCCAAGCTGTAGGGTCTAAGGGACATTTTTACTGTGTTTGTAGAGCAGTAGGTAAGTTGTCCCCCAGCTAGGGTGGGCAGCAGGGAAGCAAGCCAAGGGATCTTTGTTCCTCTCCTGTTTAATAAATAATGAAACTCTGCAATGAGGGCAGGGTGTCTCAGATAAAACGTGCTAAACACTAAATGGCTGAGACAAACTGCATTGTGGTTTTTTTGGCTAGCAGTGAAAAATTAAGGCTTCCGGGCTAAGTTCTTTCCTGCTAAGGTACAGCTAAGGTGAATTTTCACAGAACTGTTCAGGTATTTTTAGGGCCTTAGTGACAGCATCACCGCTAGGTACCACAGCAGAGCCACTACACTTGCTGCTGAAGAGACTGTCTCATGGTTAATGTTGGAGGCTCTGCGTGAAAATCAGCTTCAATTCTCTTCTTGGTCACAAGCAATTTAACAAGATTCATATGTGCAGTTGCAGTGCTACAGCTCTCTTCAGACACGCAAGAGCTCTCATTCCTGGCACAATATAACAGATCAGAAACTCCAGGTCTGCTTTCTGTTTTCTGATGATGGTTTTGATTCACAGCTAAATTGTAATTACACAGGAAATCCAAATGTAAAGGTATGTAGCAGGGAGAGGTGCTTTTTCTTGTTCAAAAGCATCTCGTGATTCTGTGGGTGGTCGTGTAATTCAGCAAACGCCCACAAATGGCAGAAGGTTGTATCAGCTGGCTCCGTGCAGCCCAGCGCCGGCGTGCAGGGCTGTGGCATGCTTCACCTAAACGCTCCAGGGCACTCTTTCTTTGCTAGAAGGTAAAACTGGCACTGGAAACAACATTTCAAAAAGGAACACGTTTGGAAAAAAAGATATTAAAGAGAACAAATAGCATGTAAATCAGGATTATACTGCTCTTACCAGGTGGGGGTTTTAATCCTTGCTTCCTCAATGAAGTACAAAAGTAGAGAGTCACGAAAGCCTCTGATAGAAGATGATGGTTTAGGATTTTTGTAATTGTATGTAAGTGTCTGGGAAGGAATAGTCAGAAGTTCTCAATAAACCACTTGAAAAATGTGAGTAAGTCTGCTTGTCAAGATTCACTGAGTCCCTGCTATCCATTTTCTGGGCCACACAGTTTATTCCTATCTCTTTAAAATGAAAATTCACATTGAAAATGAAATGTTCTTTATCTAAATCTTTGATTATCCCACGGCTTATATGTTGTCTCCTGAGACATTTAGATAATCAAATTGCAGCAATGCATGGAGAAAATGAACTGTGGCTGCAAATAACTATGTAAAAACTGTACCTTCTTTCTCAGTAATATAATCTTGTCATGCATCTGAGTCCAATCTGCTTGCTTTACTGACAAAAATATGGCTTTGGTCTGGAAAGCAAAGCAAAGGCTCCAAAGTTGTAGCACACTAGCTAAATTCTGACTCCAGCGTTGCCAGTTGGACTGTCAATTAAGTTGTGATTACAGGATGTTTATTATCTAACAGAAAGCTGCCTGCGTTAGGGTTTTGTTTTCCTCTAGTCCCTGTCACCAGCATGTCTCTGCTTTCGCTGCTTGTGATCAGGAATGGATTAAGGCTTAAAACGGTGCCCAGTTTTACCAAAATTACCGGGTGCTCCAAAACACTCCTTTGCTGCCTCTCCCCACCCAACCTGCCCAGTGGATGCCTCCTTCCTCCCTCTCCCCGCAGGATGCCATCTCGTCTTCCCCTGCTCCTGAGCCCTTGAAGTCTCAGCCAAGGGAGGCAGCTGAGCCCCCCGGGAGGCCGGCTGGCACCCCTCCCAGTGCCTCTGTCCCCCCACCGCGCTCAGCCCTGGCTCCCGCCTGCGCCCCGGCTGCTGCTGACCATGGATCCGGGGCCCCGGGAGGGCAGCTTAATCCCCTCCTGCTGATGCTGGGGATGCAGGAGGCAGAACCACAGCTTGCTTTTCTGATGCAAGGGGGGTTTGCAGCAGGAGAATCTCTAACAATAACATTTGGGCTCGTAAACCAAACTGATTCTATTTAGAAGGTGCAGAAGGGATAGATCGTATCCCCAGATAATGTCAGGACTACAAAATAATTTATATCTGCACTTGACAGAAAGTGAAGCAAAACTGAGCAGTCATTAAAAATCAAGTCTGTGTTATTATTTTGCCGTGGCTACATAATAGCAGCAGTATAAACTACAGGTGAGAACACACTGAAATCAAACACTTACAGTCATTAAAAAATAAAGTGCTCAAGGCCATGAAAATTGTCAGACCAAAAAGATTTTTGTTCTTCCATTTGAAATTCTAACAACATTGTAGAGGGCCATTTAAAACACTCCCACGTGCTGGGAGCCTACTGCTCCCGGGTCAAAATTATTTCAGCCCTGCTAGCTTTTATGCATAGTCTTTTCTCCTTGTTCTTTCTATACATAGGGCAGAAAGAGACTGGCTGAATATGTGGACAGGAGATTACACAGACACTGCCTGAAGTCATCTGTGTGTTCCTGCTGCCATCAGGTCCCCTGGTGTCACCATGGCGGGTGGAACCGCAGAGCCCCAAAACGATGCCCCTACAGTCCAGTTCCCTTGCTGATTTTAAATAAAGTGGTGACTATTTCTTGAGGCTAAGGAGCATCACAGTCACACAGCAGCTATAGAAATTTATTGCATTCTTTCTCAGTGTCAGCTCACCAACTGTAACCAACGTATGTGTGCCTGTATGCAGGATGTATTTGTACACACACACACGCGCACGTGCTCATGCACCCTCCCGCAACATCAGTGACCATTCCTCTTTTGATCTCAGTGAATGCTCATTCCAGCTGGTTTATGGTTTTATTGATAACAATGCCTAAAACTCCAATAAGCTTGAAAAATCAGAACTTCTGTGTTGTCTATCATCATTAATAATGACTCAGAAAAATTGTTGCCTGTCATCTTTAAGTACAACTGGAGTATGAATTATGGAAACTTCCACGGAGTAAATAGCAAGTAGTTTGTGAAGAAAAGGAGGCAAAACTATGATAGAAAAATGTCAAGATTTTAAATCAAATTGATTATTTAATGACCTGTTAGTCAGAAGCTGCTTGATTGATCTTCTTTAGCTTTACAAGTACATTCTTTCTTGCATTAGGTCTTTTAAATACTAGACAACTGTTCTATCTGAAATAGCTTAGGGATTATAGATCCAGTTTTGAAAAAGAGATATGGGCTAGGAAATCTCCTGAGTATTCTCTGTTGCTCTCTACATGATCCTGTGTCTTTTGGGACAGATCAGAATACTACACTGACATTAATCAGAGTGAAAATTACAGTTTTAGTGTCACCTTAACTAAGGAGTGGCTGAACATTTTCTACAGTAAAGGAAGGAACAATTCTGTATCTGTAGTTCTGCTGTGTAAGCCCGTGTTTTGCATCTCTGTTTTCTCTTGTACATTGATCTGCACATTTTTGATAATTTTACTGTATATACAATGTCAGTTCAGCCAGGTAGCTCTAATGCTGACCTCCTACTGTATTTCACAGAGTGATCTGAACGGAGATGTTACTCTTGGCATCAGGCTGTGGCACACATTTTGGGATAAAGAACCTCAAAGACCGGTGAGGCAGCCAAAATAGAGGCTGAAACAAACAAATGTAGCAGACCACAGTTGGTTTGCTGGCATATTACTTATTTTGTTAACCAATGCTGATAGCAAAATCCTTTCCAAGAAGTCATTCAAGTTTAATATTAGGTTTTTTTGAAGCTGTGGTTCATTAAAGCCTATTTTGTTATTAGCATTAAGGTTCCCCACATATAAAGGCTCAGGCTCCAGGCTCCAGGTCAGGCACAAGCAGTTTAATAAGATTCAGATGGTATACAAGCTATCAGAGAGGTATAAAATTCTTCAGACTTGCAATAACAGCTCCTGTTCCTGGCAGACCATAATATCAGCAAACTCCAGTTCCGCTTTCTGTTTACTGTAGATGGTTCTGATTCACAGCAAAATTGAAATTACACAGGAAATCAAAATATTCAAACTTAAAGGTATGCGACAGAGAGGCTCTCTTATGCTTCCAAGACTATTTTATAATTCTGGGGAATGAGGGCATTTTGCAGTGTTTAGTACGCTAAAAATCTCACAGGGAGAAAAATATGTGGTAGGAAAAAATGCAACATAAAAAGATACTAATCCTCACTCAAAATATTGCAGTGTGCGTAGTCTAAAGACACGTGACTGTAAAGACTTACATTTCCTATTGTTTAAAACATTGATCCTGGTGTTTAACATGAAAGAGCATGATGCAGGAAGAGAAGAGCAGTATTGGATAGAAACATCTGCAAATGTATCTAGCTCATCAATAACTTCTTATTTAAGCTCTGATTGGAATTTTTGCATAGAAATGAGGTCAAATCCCTAAACAGTTGCTAATCCCCCACATAGAGTTGTAAATTTCCATGCTGAACAGTATTCATTTGGGTGAAGAGTCAGCCTTTGCCTATGTGTTTGCATGTATGAATGTATATATGTATATGAAACACGTGTGCCTGATTTAATTGCAGAATTTAAAAAAGAAAATGGATTCATAGAAATATTCATAACCTTCTCTATTTTATCCTTCTCTATTTTGTTGTTTGCAGGAGATCTGATACATTTGGCTAGAAGATCTGCCATGCTGACAATGAATTTACAGCCTGGAAATGAGCCAACTTCACCATCTACTTATCTCCTATTTAATTTGCTAGCATTATTGGCAAATTGCACCAATATACCACCATCCCTTTCGTTCTGAGGGAAATGGAAAAACTTAAAAGATATTCAATATTTCTTGTGTGAAATATAGATACCAGTAACGGTGATAAAACCTTCAGCAACAAGAAGAAAAGAATGAAAGCTAGCAGAAATTATGTGTTCTTTCATGCTCTTTCAACTGTATTTTTGGACCAGTGTGATTACAAGGGAATTATATTCTGATGCATATGTATATATGAGTATATATGTATATATATATATATGTGCATGTGTTGGGACATCCAGACAGGCCACCCTTTAACAAAGCACACTGTCACTGAACATGGTAAAAGACCCATGTTCTCATTTTGGAGCTGTTCTCAAACTCACTAATTAATTCTACAACTCATATTCGTAATTACCATTATCATCTTTTTTTTAATAATGAGTTTAAATTCCACAGAAACCTGGCTTCTCTTCCTCCCTCTGTCTCCACGCAGAAAAGCTGTTGAATAAGCACAATCTATTTCTTATCTTTCAGGAACTCAGGCTGGTTCACAGTGTAAGCAGCTAAGCTGAAAGATTTAATTCATCTTGTTCATTAAAATTCAAATAATTATAAAGTCAGAGATGTTAACTTTTCAGTTATTACAATACAGCTGGCAAACAGAGACTGTTGCACCAACTGGGAGACTTAAAACCTCATCTTTGGTGGCCAGGTAATTTTATTTAACAGTTTAGCAGGAATTTAAATCAATACTTCTGAGAAATCTGCTTTATGAAATTATTATTATGAGTAATTGATTTAAATGTGCTTTTCACAATCTCATGATATTTCACATGACATACATATAGGGATTATTTCAAGTGCCTGTGGGTGTGTTTCTTGCTGTCTTTAAGTACTAGATAAAATTCAGTGTAAAGAGGAATAACCCATGACCCCTTTAAGTCCTGATTCCGCAATTTTAATGGGCAATTGCTCTTAATCATACAAGGTGGGTGGGACTGCTCAAAACAATTGTGCTCAGGAGACAGGGTAGTGCTGGGTTTATAACCTTTGCCGAGGCATTTTTGATTCCTTCCTCTAACTTTTTGCTCTCTGAAATCACCCCTTGAAACATTTTTCTACACTAGCTGCATTTGCCTTCTCAGCTCAAAACTTAGGATGCTTCCAAGAAAAACCATCCAAAAAGTCAAGTGTATAGTTAGCTACAAAGCTTTGGCATTACCACACTTAAAGATGAAATATTTCCACCGAGGCATTTACTCTGTGGTGTATTTTCACCTGCTGGTGTTACTGGTCAGAAATGTTCTGAATGGATACCAGTTGTAAAATGAATGTCTGTCCTTTGGGAATTTCTGAACTTCAGCAGCACTCATGTTCATTTGCTGCTTAATTACACTTTTTCCTCAGTTACATGCCAGAAAATGGACTCAGGTCCTACAAGACTTGAAGAGTGGTGGGAATGAGTGAGACAAAGGGAAGGTATTCATAGCACAGCGAGCCTGGCCCCATTTATCAGCCAGATTTCAACTTTCAACATACTTTAAAGAAAAAAACTAAAAATTTGACTGACCACCATGTCACTGTTATGCCATACTGATGTGTCCCTTTGCAGCCCAGCATGTTTGGACAAAGGAGTGGAGGTTATCTGGCAATCTGATGCTTTTTTGTGTGATCAGAGATACTAGTAATGCTTCTAGGGCAAAGGGGTATTCCCTGAATCCGGCCTTGAGAGATGTGAAAAACTGCTGTGTTATTTGACAGCCGAAGGGACCTATTCTCAACTCCTAGCAATGTGCGCAAGGACAGTAAGAGAAGAAATAAAATAGGCAATAAAATAGGAAATTCCTAGCGCCATCTTTGCACCCCTTCTGGAATAGCTCTCTCCAGCCTTTTATATTAAGTGATTAGAAAGAGTTAAATGAGCATGATTGCCATGGAAATTTCTTAGGCATTAATGTTTTCTACTTCCTCTGTATTGAATGCCCTTGTGATGGAAGAGAAAGAACAAACATCAAAAGTACCTTTTAACTTCACAATTCTTTCTAAATTTCTTTAAACTTATAGGCTATACTGCTGGCTTTCAAACTTCAAAGCATGCAGGAAGATCAGGGTCACACAGAAAATTATTTCTTACAGTTTAATAAAATATGCATGTGAATTGTATGACCTGCCAGAGAAATTATTTATGTGTTAATGTAATGTTGTAACTTTAATTACACACTTTAATTTCTTCCTTAGCAGATTCTTTACCAGTAAGAACAGTACTGGTTCTAAATTGGGTTTGAAACATCTGTTGTGTCACCAAAAGCTTAATTTCCAGACTGAATTGCTTTTTTGCTTCCACAAGATAACAATCTTTTTTTTTTAGTATTTGTGAAAAAGGAAGCAACTGAGATCTTTTACCTTTAACTCAGAGGATTCACGATGGATCATTTTCTGCTTCTTCCACAGTGTTGTAGTCTGTATGTACTGTATTTATTGATAGTTGCAGAAATGCCTATTGCATGTTTTTTGTGAATGAATCACAGAGCTTTTATTTATGGGCCACTATTGTAAAGTACTTAATCCCATAGGATTGGTCCCTTTGGATACCTTTCCTTTGGGGGATTTCCTACCTCTTTTTCTATGGTACACATGTGATTAAAATCATGTACATGCTAGCACAAGGATGTATATTGAGTCTTATCTTCTTACTATTCATATAAAGTTCTTAATAGATACAGAAAAGTTCCATGTCACTTATTTCAACAATGTCCTGTAGCAGCTCTATAGTTCAATTCTAAATTTTCTGGAGGCAGTTAGAATAAAAGAAAATAGGTTCTCTTTTCAACTACCATACAAACTTTCTGTAGGGTCTTTGCAAATCACCTACTTGTGTTTTAGTCTTCTCAAATGTTAATCTGAGGCCTAAATCCATTAAGGTGGTTTGAAATCATTCAAGGGAAAGTGCTATAGACATGCAAAATATTTTTATAAATAGTATTTGCTTTTTTCTGTGTTTATTGTTTTACCTTTTAACATTTCCTTGGTTAGTTTTTGGTCTTGTACTATGGCCCAAGGTAAATTAAGAAGAAGAGTAAATAAGTGAACCCATTTGGCATTGTTGGTATCATTCATTATGTTATATATGTCTGTCTTACTTTTCTTAAGTAAATACTGCTTATCTTTTTAATCTTCTAAAGTGTCTACCTGCCTAGTATTTCAAAGATTTTTTAGTAACAATGATGTTGGGGTTATAATTTTGTATAAAATTACAGATTTTTTTTGTGTCAGTGTCAAATGGTTCATTGCTGTACTTCTTACACTGTCACAGAATAACCTAAACCCATGGATCACTAACAGCTAACGTTTTTTTTCCTAGCTAACATGCCACCTTTCTTGCATTTTATCCTGGTATCAATGCTATCTCATGATTTTCCCATTGCTCCACATTCAGCCAGTCTTCATCCAGTCTTGATGGCACTCGATAGCATCATGATGCCATACAAGGCTTTTTTGTCACGAATGTGCAGAACTTGGAGTCCAAGTTGATTTCACAAGCCTCCTAATAAACATATGGCACTCTCACATAACTAGTTTTTGGGCTGCTGTTATGGGTTTGTGTGGCGCGGTTTTCTTTGGTAGTGGGGGAGGGGGCTGCAGAGGTGGCTCCTGTAAGAAGCTGCTAGAAGCTCCCCCGGCTCCAAGTCGGACCCGCCTCTGGACCAGGCCGACCCCATCAGTGACCATGGGAGCACCTCTGGGAGAACATATTTAAGAAGGGGAACCGGCAGTGTGGGGGTTGGAACGTGAGAGGAACACCTCTGCCGATACTGAGGTCAGTGAAGAAGGAGGGGGAGGAGGGGGCGCCTGAGGAGGCTGATGGCCCTGCAGCTGTGGTGAGAAGGCAGGCTGTCCCCCTGCAGCCCATGGGGGTGAGCGGTNTGGGAGGGACCCCACGGTGGAGCAGGGGACGAGTGAGGAATCCTCCCCCTGAGGAAAGGAGCGGCAGAGACAAGGTGTGGCGAGCTGATTCAACCACCATCCCCTGTTCCCCTGTGCTGCCGGGGGGAGGAGGTAGAAAGCACCGGGAATGGAGCTGAGCCGGGAAGGCGGGAGGGGTGGGGGGAGGTGTTCTGATGTTTGGTTTTCCTTCCCAATATCCTTGGTTTGATTTGTAGTAAATTAAATTGATTTTGTTTCTTCCCCAAGTTGAGCCTGTCTTTTGCCTGTGACCATAAGTGGGGAGTGATCCCTCCCAGTCCTTGTCTCGACCCACGAGCCTGCCCTTGTATTTTCTCCTCATCCCAACGTGTCCAGGGGTGGGGTGGGGGGTGAGTGAGCAGCTTCGTGGTGCTTTGTTACCGGCAGGGCTGAAATCGAAACCATGACAGCTGCGCTGGATTTCACTCAGTATCCTCTATGTTCAAAATTATTTACTATCTACTGCTAGACTTTTGAGTCATACAGATCTTTGCAGTTGTTAGGCTTGAGACATGGATAGGGACCTGATGGCCATCAGCAAGTATAAGTCACCACCTACATAAGAAAGGTAGCTTTGTTCCGTTAAACATCCTTTTTAGAAAATGAATTGAGCAAACACAATGTGTTTATCCAAATAGTGCAAAATACCGATGCCAGAAGTTCAGCTGGTACAAAGTGCATTGGGATTGTTACAAAAGTCATGAAGGAGTCATAAGTAGAGATGAACAACATATTCCATGGAAAATACCATTTAACTTGAGCTTTTCCCTGAAGCGCAAATAAGCCAAATATGAAACTTTTTGGAGGTTAGGAATAGTGTTTAATTTTACATTTTCTCACATGTTGGCACTTCTTGGAATCTGTGGGAGCAAAAGTGGAATTACCAAAATACCACAGGTATTTTTTGTGTACTGCTGGTCTAAAGGATGTCATGAAATACTGGAAACCATAGAAAGACATTTTTTTCTTGACATTTCCAACCATTAGCATTCTGGGATGCTTTAGATAAATTTCCAGAAGCTTTGGGTGGATGTCCAGGTTTTGCAGTTCTCCTTCAAAATGTACTGAATGGCCAAACATTTTTGCAATTCACTTGCAGCAGCTAAAATGTTTCCATTCATTATCAATGATACTATGACATCTTTGTTCCTTCACTTATTCATGTCCTGTTCATAGATACAGATTCAGATTCTTTATATTCCAGGCTATTGAGTAAGTGATAGAATGTTTTCTTCTGTCTAAAAGATTTTTGATCATTTGAGTTAAGGATTAGCACAGTGGAGTCCTAAGCTCTAAACCTAAAGAACCTAAAGAAGAACCCAGAAAGACAGGAGACGAATGTCAGGGATTGAGAGAAGACAAGGGGATCCTGTCCATCTGTTTGTTTATCTTAACTTAACTATTTCTCTAATTAAAAATTTGCTTATCCTGGAAAGACCTAACTCTCTCCAGGAGTCTGCAACACAAAATCAGACAGCTCCCCTCCTCTCTCTCCTCTATGTTTGCTGACTCTGCCGTGGTCCCCTCCCCACCGTCCCATTGCTACCACAGAACTGCATATTGACCCTGTATCTTCACATCTCTCCTGCCAAGTGGTTGTCTGCCTCTGCCTTGTGCCAGACTGACTGCTCTCAAAGGTTCATCTGTTAGCTCGACTCACACTGACGTCATGTCTGTGGTACAGATTTCCCAAAAAAGAATGAATTCTGCTCTTCTCACATGTCAGTGTGCTCCATTTGCCCTCTTGTCCTGGTATGGCTTTGCTACTTTGCTAGAGGTAGTTAAACTGGAAGAGGACTGCTAAGCGTGGCCTGGTGCTGGGATGGACATGGTGGAAGACATGAAGAACAGCAACCCGTGAGAGGTATGCTGCATCCACAGAGCCCATAAGCATCACCCAAACCCAGGCTTTAGTTTCAGCCCTTTTCAAGTTCCTCCACAGATCATGTTCCCTGATTCATGTTCCAGATAATCTCCTTCAGCAAGCACTTGTCTGGGTATATTATGGATGACTGACACACCAGTGCAGCCTCAACCTTTCTCCTAGTTAACTCACAGTTCCTCTCATCAACCCCTCTGCTATTCAGGCTGTCTCTAGACTTCAAGTTTTTATGTTGTTTATTTGTTCATTTAAGATAGCACTGATGCCCACACATGCCATAAGGTTGCTCTAAATTTTCAAGTGTGCTATGGTTATACCTCTACAATCCAGCCTACAGCATATTGAACCCATCCACATGGCCAGATATATGTTAACAACAAATTTGTACCTAGATGGCCTGAGCAGTGGTATATTTCCTGCATTTTCCACTGGAAATCAAAACCAAATCAGTACTGCTGTTCTGCTCCATCAGCTTTCCTGATCAAATCAGTGCATTCATTGAGAGGACTGTCTGGCTATATTTACATACAATGCATTTCTTTCCTGTTTCTCATTATACATATGTAATTATTTTTACATTGCATTCACAGAGGTGAGTGACAGCATACAGATACCAGAGACGCTATTCTGCCTCCAGCAAATGCTCTGAGAAGTGTATGGTATTAGTATGGACCCTGTTTCCTTGGTTACATTTAGCAAATTTGCATGCCAGCGTGGTGCTATTCATCATCAGAGACATAGTAGACCTGTCCATGGAGAGAGGGTTTTGGATGTGAATAACCTTTGCATTCTTAGCTTCTGCTTTGAATACATGGATGAGGAAAAATTGGCTGTCAACATAAGCACAGTGGAAGATAGGCAGGCTGAGAAGCTGAGTCCTGGAAGCCTTTGGGAATGAACTCGAGTCCTTTATAAGACTGGGCAAAGTATCTGTGGTTGCAGGAGTAGTTCATTTATTTGGCTCTAGTGCTGCTCATGAATGACCATGAGACAATTAGATGACCTTGCTCAGGACTTGTGTCCTGGCCTCTCTCTCTGGTTATGCACCGTGATGGGGAGAGGCAGGACTCTGCTGTTACATGCTTTCCCAGTATTCCCTTGAACGTGAGGTAAAAGGGAGATTTTTTTTCCTAGGTGTGTAAAAGCAATGGATCAAGAGCAAGTTAACCTGGCCACAGAGGCCAAACTAGTAAAGGCAGACCAGTAGAGACTATCCTGGGAACTAAAGCTCACCCTCTCAGATAGTCTATGGTGAAAATATCACCTGCCTTCTTGAAGGCACGTGTGCCTTGGCTGGAAGGGATCAGCCTTGTCCTAGCAGGCACAGCTTCCCCCATATCCCCCAGACACAGTGGATAGATGGTATTTCATTCCTACAGTAATCACTGGAAATGGGATTCTCCCCTGAATGAGCTATCTGTGTCACTGTGCACAAATTCAGCTACAGGTCCAGTCCTAGCTGACAGTTTCAGTGAACAATCCAAAGCCAAGCTAAACCATTCATTTAATTTATCTTTTCAGAACTTTTTTGTTAAAAAAAAGTTTATCATGTCCATTCGGTGACCAACAGCCAACGAGCCTGCCACTCACTGAATAAAAGCTCTGTTTGTTACCTTTCAAACTGGACAAGGACAAAGAGGGTACCGCAGTGCCTCGGAAATGGATGAAGATTCAGGGGTTCTGTATTGCTCTGCCCATGATCAGCTGCACACGTGCGGGTAACTACCTTGTGTTCAGTTTCTCCTTTCCATAAATGTCTCTGATTTGTAAAGTGCTTTGAAATCTATAGAGAAAAAATGCTGACTGGTGAGCAATATGTACATAGCTGCATTTCCAAACCAGGAAAAATGTAAGTGCAGTTTCCAGTAACACATTAGAATTGGATTGAACAGTAAGCCATTGATCCAGACATGTAGGCAATTGAAGACAACATAAGCTGCAAGTTTATTAAATTGATGTACCAGCTGTTTTCCAAGTTGCTCCAGGACTTGAGTTCACTGAATTCCTACCAGTGTGGTGACACAGACAGGACTACGTGCAGGGCCCCTCTGTGTCTCTAGATCAAGGTGGTGCATTGAACTCCCTAGCATTTGCTATTGTGTCTCCTCAGACAGCAACTGCAAGTGTGTTGAGCTAAATGTAATGTCTCTGTGAAGTGCTTCACCCTGTGAAGGAGTGTTACACTTTGAAATCTATTGCCCTAACTGTGCCTTTGTGGCTTTAAGAGGAAGATGGGATGAGCTGAAGGTCTATATAGGCCCAGCTGGAAGAATTCCTTCCTGATCCCCCAAAGCAACATCGAGTCAGAGCTATCTGTGAAGGAGGAAAGAGATAACTCCCAGACACTCCAATGCAAATGCTTAAATTACCAAAGGAAAGGTAAAAGACAGCCAACTCCCCTATACTTCAAACTGGCTAATGGGAAGTATGAATTTTTACCTATCTCCTTTGCAAAGGACTTTCCTGCCCCTTGGTCTCCGCCTAACTCACCCTGATTAAATCTTGGCACTTAATGAAACGGGGAGAGGGGTTTTGAGATAAGCTGTTTTAGAACAGTAGTTAATGGCTTAAGTCTGGGAAGTGTGAATACATACTTCTGTTTTACAAAGAAGATTCTTATCAGTGTAGAAATTAATTACCTTTCTTAAAGTTTTGCTATTTTTCTTATATTGCAAATTAAGATGTGGGGACATTTATTGTCAATGCATAACGTGCCAGTGGTGTCTGACCAGGGTTTCCTTTTTTTGAGGTGCCCTTCAAAGTGTCACTAAGGACATCAAAAACTAGGCTGATGTGTCCAATTTAAATTGCAAAGAAACCAATTTTAAGGTATAGAAACATTTTCAATCCTGGCATTTGGCTGATCTATGGAGTTGCATTGGCAGGTAGCTTGAATGAGCACTGCTTCAAGCAGCACTAGCTGTGGGCATCAGGACATCCAGCTGTGAAAACAGATCTGCATGGCACAGTAATGATAACTGGTACTCAGGGAAGTCTCTTTATCTTGAAGTATCCTGAAGTGATTTATGGCTGGTGAGGACCACAGCCAGGTGTACTGGAACCAAGATACTGATACCCTTCTGTCTCTGTTGGGGACTTATCCATCAGACCTAGATTATTCCTTTTGGCTCTGCTTCTCATTGGGTGCTAGATGTCTTGCTTCCCAAGCAATACTTTCTTCCCTATTACATGTCTTTTATTTCCTAGATTAGTCAGACCAGGAGCCAAGATCCTAAATCCCAGTTCTGTACAAATTTGCAGGGTCAGAGCCAGTGTCAGAACTAAGCCTTAACTGCTTGCAATAATCACCAGCCTGAAATCATAAGGGAGGCCTTCAGACTCTGGTGAGACAGACTTCAAAATCAATTTTAAAAAATGTGGTATTTTTATTTGCTGCTTATATTTTGTTCCTAGTTTCAAGATCTTCTTTGTGAACTTGGGAGCTTTTTTCATTACAAATGAAAGTGGAAATTGCCATGTAATCTCCAGATGCCAGAAGAGAATGTTGTGTCCGCTACAGGGAGATTCTTGATAAAATCATGAGAGTGGGCAGCTGGATACATGGGCCTATGAAATTATTTTAATCATAACAGAGTTTAAAGGCTCCTGCCAGAGACGCCCTGTGTTAGGCCCTGTAATCCCTAAGGAATTTACAGGCATTTATATTCTGCTTTAGAGTATCTCTGTTCTTTCCATGTTTGATAAACAAAAACTATTTGTGCATAGATGTAAATTTCATGTCAAGGAAACAAAATAAGCTTGGCCTTGTTTCTTGGGGGTGAACAATGCTAGTAGTTCTTGCTCTTTTAAAAGATGACACCAGAGTTGAATAGCACCCAGCTGCTTTACCCAGGGATGGGGGCCAGGGCTGCAGGCTGTGAATTCAAGCCCTGTGCTTCCTGGGCCAAAGCAAGAAAAGGAAAAGGAAAACTTGAGGGATTCCAGCAAATGTCCTGAAATGAAACATATTTTGGTGATGGGTTTGTTGTTGTCGTGGTTTAACCCCAACCAGCAACAAAGCACCATGCAGCTGCTTGCTCACTCCCTCCTACCTGGTGGAATGGGGGAGAGAATTGAAAAAAAGTAAAACTCGTGGGTTGAGATAAAGACTGTTTAATAGGACAGAAAAGAAGAAAATAATAATAATGATAATAATAACGACGATGATAATAATAACAATGATAAAATGACAATAATAAAAGAATTGGAATATACAAAACAAGTGATGCGCAATGCAATTGCTCACCACTTGCCAACCAATGCCCAGTTAGCTCCTGAGCAGCGATCTGCCCCACCCCGGCCGACTTCCCCCCAGTTTATGTACTGGGCATGATGTCACATGGTATGGAACATCCCTTTGGCTAGTTTAGATCGGCTGCCCTGGCTGTGTCCCCTCCCAGCTTCTTGTGCCCCTCCAGCCTTCTTGCTGACTGGGCATAAGAAGCTGAAAAATGTTTGACTTAGTATAAACACTACTTAGCAACAACCAAAACCATCAGTGTGTTATCAACATTCTGATACTAAATCCAAAACATAGCACTATACCAGCTACTAGAAAGAAAATCAACTCTATGCCAGCCAAAACCAGGACAGTTCTTCGAAATTCTACATCAATGCATACATCAATGTTCTCAGCATCTGGACTAAAGACCTATTTAAAGCCCTTGGCTTAACCCAAAATATACAGTATTAAGTACAGAAAGCATAGTTCCGCATCTTTTAACTTTTTTGTTTCTGGTCAAACATGAATCTTTAGTTCCTGGCTGCTAGCCCTGGTGTGAAGCCATCTGCTTAGCTGAGTACAGGCTTCTTGAAGCTGCACAAGTGCTCATACATTATACATTATAATAGTGCTCTGCACTCTATTGCCTCCGTATGCAACCTCCTTGGTGTCATGTGTTAATGATTGAATTGGTCCCCTCAGAGTTGAATGGTAGAGAAAGAGAGGAGCGAAAAGAAAGGTATGTGTAAAGATGGGAAAGGGGGATAAACGTGTGTGAGGTGGTAACACCATAACTCATGTAATTCTGAGACTCTGAACTATATTTGGTATGAACTATATTTGGTAACGAATGTTCTTGACAGCTAATGGGAGGTATTGACACTAAAAAGACAAATATGATTTGTTAAAAATTACATGTTTGAATGAGGAGCTCTGGAGGCAGAAATCAAAATACTGGGGAGTCTGGGTCCATGAACAAGGCCAGAACATATAAGTCAATTCAAGGAAATTCAGTTTAATCTATAAAGCAACCTGGGTCTAATACTTTTGCCAACATAGGCAATCTTAAGAGCTAGACCGGGTTAAAGATAATGGTTGTGGAAATCAGTTTTTCACCCTGATCTTTTCAACTTCAAGGCAGTAGGAGCTTAATAGTGAAAATCTTATGGAACACATTAGTGGTATTTCTTTCTCGCTTGCCTACAACTGCTTGGGTGCCTGGGAATGCAGCTTTGGGCTGCTACAGAGGAACAAAGTGCACACTGGACATGCCTTTAGAGCTTCAGTCCCCCTTTAATAAATACATTCTCATGTACCACTTAATATCCTTTTTAAAATCACAACAAACAGCGTAGGTACACTGGGGTGAATTTAGTTTACATAAGTAAAGGATGCCCAGGTTAGCTTTTCCCCTTTCTCCCATAGAGGCGGCAGAGAGCTATTTTTCTTTTTATCCTTGCAAGTCATCCAACTCTGGAATATACAGAGAGTAAAACAAATTTACTAACTGAAAGTCCTCTATGCATGTATATCTGTATTTCCTAAGTTATGCTCACTTCTCTGAGTCACAGAACATTGGAAACTGAGAGCATATAATGGGGAAGTGATGCTCTGTGCTGTCCTTACATTAAGCATCTGCCTTTGGCTACAATCACAGAGAATAATGAGCTACTGGACCTTTGATATGACCTGGTATGGCCATTCCTGGGTCATAGTAAGATACATACAAAATGCCTAAAGAAAAGACCCTATACCAAACTAAGGAATCATAGTGTATACAGCTCATCCAGTACACAGATAAAACAGACTGTAACTGGGGAGTCTGTGCCAGCAGTGGTAAGTAAAAAGTGTGTGTGTGAATGCATATCTGTTTTCAAGGAAGTGGTAACTAACTAATTAAAGCAAAATACATTTCAGAGCCTGGTAGAACCCAGTTCTTCATGGAGGCCTGAACCTTAAATTCATCAAATTAATAAAAAATTACTACTTTGAGATATCAAGAAGCCAGGTACTATGATAAATCTCCAATGGCTTCAGTTTTGCTTCAGTTTACTGAGGACAGATTATGGCCCAGCACACTGAAATGTGACATATTGCTGGAATCCTGGCAAAAAAATAGGTGCCCTGGGATGAGGCAGAGCTCTCTGCCATTACCAAACATCTTGATTTAAATTTTGGATTAAGTAGGAAAAGATGGAGAAAAGTGCCTTTTTGTGTGCAGGGAAGAAAAAAAAAGTAGACTCTTGTTAATTGCATGGAATCCAGCTAGAGTGATATATATTCACTACAAGTTTCTTTTTCTGGGTAGAAGTCTGAGCACTGAAACCAGGAACACACATTTTTCTTGTTAAATTCTCAAAATTCAACACCTCTGTTTTACTCCCAGAAACATAAGTATTTATGTTTCCCATTAAAACGTAAGCTGTTTGGGCTCCATACATTTAAGACAATGCTTTTTCCTTGGTTTCCCTTAACTAAGTTGATGTAACAGACTCCTGTTCTCTGCCCCTGTGTTTTGCCAGCTTTCAGGCAGGCAGTGTCTCAGCTTCCAAAGGCAAAAGCAAATCCTGTTTCTAATCAGTTCCCTGAGATAACCCATTTGTTTGCTTGGTTTGTGATTAGGCTGAGGTGCTCACCTAACAACCTGACTCACTTTGTTGCATGAGATTTTGCAAGGTGCTTGTGATTCTCCAAGTTTTCAATAAAATCTATGGGAAACAGGAGGTGGTCGAGTTTGGGCGTGATGTTGATGAGAACAAATGGTCTGAATTAATGTGACAGGTGTCAAATTCAAGACTATTCGGAGTGAATATGAAGTTAATGCAATTAAAACAAAAAACATTTAGGATTTTTTTTCTTTTTCTGATAGATTCACTGCATTCTCTTTCGGATATTTTCTTCATGTATGATCAACAGAATTTGTGGGAGAGCTGAGAAGTAGTTAGATTATCATGCCAAATAACCTGAAGATTTCAAAATTCAATGGCAGGGAAAGTTTTGTAATAGAAACTAGTTACAATGAAAGATGTGTCTAACAATATTGTAGAACATCCAAATTGTTGGTTCTAAAAACAGAAAGGAAAATATTGTGGTTTTGCTTCAAGATAAATACTTCTGCTTTATGCATACTATAAAAATGTATCCCCTTCTGGACAAATTAACCAGTTCTAAAAAACTGGCTTTTTTTGCACTCCCTAAATCTTTCTTTTTTTAATGACCTCTGTGCCACAATTTTTCCCTCCAAGCAGTAATTAACCACTCTGCAAGTCACCACAAGTAACCCAGAAATGAATTACACTTAAAAAAAAAATCTGTAGCATTAATATAGTTTAAACCAAAGTAATCAAACTTGTACTGTGACCCTCTTGTGTTTTTCAAGTACAAATGTTATGAAATTTTCAGTAGCTTTCAGTGTCCTGCATTACAATTGTGGTTGAAAGAACTGCAAAGCCTGAACCACCAAAGGAAGTATGAAATGAGCAGAACTGTCCTTGAACACACCTTAAAATAGTTTACATTTATTATCCAGACAAAGCAATACTCGCTTTATGTAATTTTTTTCCAGCGTCTTGCATAAAATGATGGGAAATATGCAAATAAGATTAAGCATCTTGCATTGCATTTGATCATATCTTGTAACATCTTAGGGGTGGAGAAAATATGAGGAATGCCGTCATCGAATTTTCCCTCAGGTTTTTAGTTAACCAGCAGAATGTCTACGCACAGAGCTTGATTCTTTCACTTAGGCTGGTACCAGTTGGGAGTAAATCTATTCAAGTCAACAAAACCTCCCTCAGGCATACAATGCTTAGAGAATTGAAGGCTACACATCCTATCAGTTTACAGCTACAAATCTTTCAGTAAGTTTATAGTAAATCTCTTTGCTTCTGAGATATGACCTGCTTAGTCTAAGGAATTCATAGCAGTATCTTTACTATGTTTGCTTTACATCAGTTTATATAGCAGCAGTTTTTATCAGGAGCTTTCCTCTGACTTCACCTTTGCCAAATGGGTTTGCATGGCCAATATTGCCAAATCAGAATAAAGTGCACAACCTTACCATTTTTCATCAGTTTTCTGACAATTTACACCAAAGTGTGACATATGTCATTATTTAGCGCTTTGCTAAGTTTGCTGGGGTAAGATTAATTTGATATGAATGCTGATATGCAACTGTTCCCTTTTTACATCAAGGAAAAATATATTTTTAAATAGGAATTTCGAAGCACTATGATTAAAATATTTTATGTATTTCTAAGTACATATTTTGGAGTCTGAGAATAAAGGCCATCTTTGAGTTTGTTACGCCCAAATCCATTAAACCTGTAGAAAATAGATTAGCAAGAATAAACCTTTTAATCTATTGGAAGTTAATTGTGTAATGCATACTGGGAAGAGAACACAAAACCTGAGTTATACCAATGACAAATTGACTTTGAAGATCAGAGCAATGAATTAAAAATTATTTTTATGGGCATCAACTTAGCATTACAATCAACTTTTTAGACTATATTATGCTCATCTAGGATGGAAATATTTCTGGGTGAAATCTTCAGGAAAATCCCACCTGCTGTCTATCTTCATATTTAGAGTGACTATACACACCACAGCAAAATTAGCTAGATTTACATCAAAATAACTAAAATCAGACTTTTGACTGCTTAGTCGCTCTAATTTGAAACGGGGCACCGAGAAGCATTTGACTATGACATTCAGACAGATTGATCCAGTATCAGCATTGCATTCTGCATGCATGTATATGTACTACCTTGTATGCTACCTAGGTGTCCCCAATGTAGGCATACATTTATTTCTTCTGTATTAGACCATTTTGTCTCTATGCATATCAGAAACCTTGGAGTAGAAAAAAAAAAAGATTATGATGTTCATATTTTTGGTTGTTCTTTGATGACAAAAAAAAATACAGGTCTCGGGCCTTATGTCTGAGGGTGTAAAGGACCAAGAGTAGTATACTGGCTATTCTGTGTTGCAGAAACTATGCAATGTTTGTAAAGAACCAGGCAGGCGATAAAGAAGACTAAAATGTAAAGTGGAATGCTCTCTTTTTTTCTGCTTTGTCCCACTTCACACAGCTTCCTCTGCTCTGCCCCCCACCCCCATTTTTGTTTATTTCTTCCTAGATTTCCTTTTCCACCAGTTGTCCTCTCTTTTCTGGTATTTCTGTCTCACCATTGCAAGCTGGACATTGGACTTGCAAAGAAGTGCTGCCACCAGCAGCCATGGGATCTGCCTCAGTGCACCAGCCTCGCCTCTCTAGCAGGGCTGGCAGTGAGGGGAAATCCAGTACCAGAAGCGGCAGGAGAAGCAAACAAACAAAATACATCAATTTCATCAGCTGAGCTAGCGATTCCTCTGAGAAACAGTCAGAACCCACGGATGGGGACACAGAGATCTCAAGCTGCCAGTGAACACCTCTGTACCCATTTCACCTGATGGGAAGGCTGGACCAGGAGCTCACCTGATGAATCTGTCAGGGTGGTGAAGCAGTCTGCATTTCACTCAGAGTGACTTTACTTAGTTTGAGCCTTCTCAGGCTGGATTTGGGGGGTAATTTCTGCTTTTTTGTTGTCTCGGTTAGCATGACAACCCCAGTGTTTGATACCTGCATAAAGCATCTCTGAAAAAACAGTTTATTTCCAACAAAGCATTACTTCTCTGAACAGCAAAGGGTTAACACAGTAGCATGTTTCTCTCCCCCTGCTTGCTCCCACTTCTGGTTATGAGAAGCAGCCTTCTCTTTTTTTGCTGGGTGCCTGTGTGCATGTGCTGAAAACCTATGTTCCCAGTTCCTGCATATCTCTCTCAGTTTTCCCTTTGCTCTTGGGCTCTGCCTGGGAAAGGTAAATCTTACTTGCTAGATTTCCGTCAGGCAGATGTAGTCCCTAGTTAATGGCTGCTTATGTTGTTCCCTCCAAAGTTTCCCTTATAACCTTATCTTTGGCATTGTCTCATTTCCTGCTCGTTTTCCACCAGGAGTTGCCTTTGATTTAGCAGGTGAACTTAGGGGCAGATCATATTTAAAAATATATATATGGGTGCCTTATTCCCCACCAAAGCCTCAGGAGGGCTGTTCATGTGCCTCCCTGTATTGCTCAGAGGAGTTTTCAAAACTAATTGCAGCTCCTCCTTGGCTAGCTTGGCTGCCCTCCTGCCTGCAGCTGTCTTCCAGCTCTGAAAGTCAAGGACAACCCAGAGAAAAACAAACAAAGGGAATGTTTTGTTGGCTTGTAGTTTAAAATAATTGCTTTGCTTAGACCTTGTAACAACCTCCATCATTAACTTTTGGGAGGGAGTTGTTTCCTTAATTCCAGACACGTGCTCACACGCTCTCTGGGAAATCTGTGACTTAACCCGGTAAGGTGGTATGACCTTCTGCTGGGATAAATAATTTTTGAACAGAATTCCAGTGGCACTTAGTGAGCTGTGCTGAGAAGGTTGCATAGATAGTGTACTCATGATGATAACAGCATCCAAAACCTTATCATTTCATTTTTGTGTTCATAAATATTTCAGCAATAATTTGTGGCATTTTGCACTCAATTTTTCACATATGCAGAATCAAATATTGCTAGCATAAACCAGTGAAGCAAAGGGCAGTGAAGCTGCCATTCCCCATCTGGTATATGTATTTCTCAATTTTGTATTCCCTGTGTATCCCAAGGAATGGGTTGATTTGGCTTATATATTAATGGCACTGTGAGGTGTGGCTGAAGCGGGGTCCCTGGAGACAAAGATCTACCACATTGCATCAGAAACCGCTTAAAAATACACTTCACAGGCACTTCTCTTGCCTATTCTACAGCATAATTATGATCTGCTTACCTTAGAGCAGGATTGATGAGATAGCAGCCAAAAAAATTTCAGAAAGGAGATTTTTTTTCACTTTCTTCTGGGGAGAGGAGAAAGCAAGAGCAATACACCAAGAGCAAGAGCATGCAAATGTACAAGAACAGTAGGTGAGAAAATGTTATTCCGCCTGTGGTCATCTAGTCACCTTTGTGTGCTAGCTTTGCTTTTAATTTGACAGCCAAGAAATTTAATCTTTTCTGCTTTCTCCTATCAAGAAAGTTGCTTGCCTAAAAACAAACAAACAAACAAGTGGATGAGATACAAGTGAACCACAGTAAGAGTGCAGCAAGGAGTTTTGGTAGCATATGACCACTTTGTTGCTGCTCTTCTTCTCAGTACCTACCCGTAACTAGGTTTTACTTTATTACTTAGAGTATTGAACAATCTGCAGACTACTTGCATGAATTGCTTGGTGAACAGTTGTGGACAGTGAAGACACCTAATAAGAATTCATGGAAGACTGAAAAAAAAAACCCCAAACCCTCAAAGCACTGAATGCCCAATTTGCTAGGAAATATTTGCTTTTTTTATCTTTAAATTTTGCACTTAAAAAAAATTCTGCAGTTGCAGTTTGGTAAGAGCTGTGATAGTGCATGCTTCTTGGGTGACTGCTCAAGCACACATTTTGCTCTGTTCAGGGTTTTAATCTTACTTGATTTCAATGGATTAGCCATTAAGGATCCTGCCTGCTTATTAGCAATAAAGGAATGGATTAAGTAAAAGTGTATGCTGGCAATATTTCAATTTTATAGCAGTGAAATGAAATGCAGGAAAGAAGGGATGCAGGGGCTAGAATCATGATTGTGAGTCCCATAAACTCTGCTGTGGGTCTCAGAATAGGTCTTGAATGACACTATAAAACTCTGTAAGAGACATACTATTTCTTGGAGTTTTCCATATCTACAACCATGATAGCTGCTTTAATCTCTGATTAAGAAACAGGGTCTACAGAGCATCCTACTCTACCAGTTGCAAAGTAGGCATATCATACGATGACAGAAAAGCATCAGCAGCATTTGGGTCAACTTCACACTATGACTTATTAAGCCTTTTATAAAATAAAGCTCAAAGACCTTATTAATATCAACAAGGTGTGTTATAGTCACTCTTAATGGCAGGGATTAACCTTGTCATGGTTTGCTGCTTTCGTTACAGTGCTAACAGCGAGCTAGGCTTATCATTCTGTTCACTATACTGTATCTTTACTGAGTGCAACGAATAGCTGATTTGGTCTTATTCACAGCAGTGAAATGATATTTCAGGATTTCAACTTTCAGGATATTATGAATTTCTTCTGCAAAGCATGGATCTAAGCCTTGTGATACTGTGGCTAATCAATTCTATTAATTTCTTGTTGAAGCAGTGAAATAAATTTTCTGACCTCTTATGTATTTCTCCAGTTGTGAACCAGCCAGGAGAATTGTGGGGACATGACAGACCTTCTGGTTAAAAAAAGAAAACAAAACTGGAATATTGAGCTGATATTGAGCTTTAAATTTAGGGGTAAATTCTAATCCCAGTTGAGGAAGGTGCTGGAGATTTATTTCAGTATCGCTGAAATCCCTATTAGTGGTATTCAGTATCCCTATTAGTGGCCTGTGCTGTATTAAAACTGGGAGGGTTTGGACAAGATGGAAGAGTGTTTTGGAAAAGAGCTACTACTCTGGAGAAAACAAAGTAACTCAAATAGATATCTACAGCTCTCAACCATTGAAGGAACGCTCATGTTTATCCCAGACATTAATCAGCCTATCAGTATGGAGTTGGCCATATAAAGCACAATATAACATTTTAAAGCACAGACAGTAAACTCAAACTGCAGCTTCCCAGAAAAGTAAGCATGTTCACTTAAATCTAAGAGATGAAAATATTTATGTATACCTTATCATTTTAGGCTTTTCACCTGTGAATCTTTCTTCATGCCAGGGGAACCTCTTAAGTCTGACTGATTCCTGCTTCCATTACACTAAATGGCAAATCTCCACGGGACAGGTGAAAATACTCAAGACTTCAGAGACTCAAATAATACATTGTTTTTTAAAGTAGACTGAATAAGTAGAGAGAAAAATCTGCCACAGCAGTGGATCTTAATGACTGTAATGCACATTATGTTGGAAACTAGGACAATTAACAGTTTAACATAATGACAGAACGTGCAGAACGGTCTCAAGGATGGCTCAATAGATTCACTTCAAAGTCAGGAAGAATCCACATCTGGGAAGAGGTAATGCCTTTGTCTGCAGCTTCCCTGAAGTGAGTGTTTAAACAATTTTTTTTCTTCCCTAACAGCTGGAGAAAAAACTCAAGGGACTTGCTGTGTTTGAACCAAATCTCAAGGTGATCTGTTTCAATGCAGCTAGTAAAGGCTGCTGTAAATACAAGGAGGAGATCAATGTGTCTTTATAAAGGGTCCAGGAGAGGTAAAAAGGTCCCACTGCAGGAGTGCCTTACTGGAGTCTGCCAGGACACCCCAAGGTGCGTGGCACCTCCAAACGTACACACAAAGCAACCCTCCATCCTGAGGGCTCACCAGCTCGATTGTTCTTCTACCAGGCCTGGAGGATGGCATGCGTACTTCTGCGTTTTAACTTGACATAATTTATTTTATCCTCAAGTTTTATATCAATCTATTTCTGTCAGTCACTTATGAATTATTTGGGAACAGTATTTCAAAAGGGAAGCCTGCGTATCAAAGGCGGAGAGTTATGACCCGATATGTCACATAAAATCCTATTGTCATGTACATATGTGAGGTGTTTGTAGGTACAGATGACCAGTTGGGCATTCACTCAGTTAATACTCTGAATAACGCATGGCTCCACACACACGAATGAGGTGGGTGTGCAACTGGACCTTCACAGGAGCTCCAGCTAGGTGTCTTCTGCTAGTTACAGTCTGAAAGCGCTCCCTTGGCCAGATGAATGAATGATGGAGGTGAAAGAACTGCAGCCCAGTCAATGGAGTCTGTAATGGTTATACTGGTTTGTCAGGAGACTCAGGGCCACTGGTTCCCATTTCTGAGCATGTCCTAAAAAACATTTAGAGCTTCCAGTAAACTGATGTGATCCAAAGCTACCCACTACCTTTCAGTGCTTTGTTTTGGTAATCCTGATAACTGTTTATCTTTACAGGCTATGGTTTTATGGGATTCTTTTTGTTNTTTGTTTTTTTTTTTTTTTTTTTTTTGCCTGCTCCATTCCAATTTCAACCACTACAGTGGAGGAAAGGGGTGAGACTTGGATCTGATTTCTCCAGCTGAGATGGAAAAACATGCAGGGAATATAGGGTGTCTCTTGCAGTTCTTGAGCTTTCGGCTCCAGCTATACCTTGCTAATACCCAAACTGTTTTCATCTATGCTGGGAATAGTGCCAACAGTTAGAGTTGGCCCAAATACAAGGAAACTGCAAATGAACTGCCCCCTCAGCTCTCTCATGCACAAGCTAAAGGTATCAGTGGACCTGGTCCTATTTTCTCATTTGTGGACATCCTTTTATGCAGATTCGTCCTGTTTGGACACCGGAGATGGGAAGAAAGCCTAATGTGCCTTTGAAATATAACACACTGCACTTAGAGAGGGATCTGGAGGAATGACTTATATTCCCTGCAAAAACAAAGATATTTAAAATCAAGGTTAATACGAAGACAGTGCAAACTGGCATGATTACCCTTTGTTTATGTTTCAGCTCAATTGTAATTTCAGGGCCATGTTGTTGAGGCAGAGCAGGGCACCAAGGCAGGTAGCTGACAGTAAGCCAGAAGCATGGTGAGCCCTGTGTCTTCTCTAGAGAAAGGGCTGGGCTTACAGGATCATTTACTTAAGAAGGCAATTCAAGTCCCAGGTCTGAATACTCCCCAAAGATTCAGATTTTTAGTTTGAACCCCCTTCCTCTCTGAAGACAAATTAGGAACTGAACTAAAAGAGAGTAATCAGATATGTCCCCAGTGGAACCGAGTTATTTTAATGTAATCCAGAAGACTGAAAAAATGAAAGAGTATATGAGCTGTGTGATGAGTATGTCAAGAGAAATTTTAGGAGAACTTTCCATTGTGTTGGGATGTAACTGACCCAAGTAAAGGAGAATAATAGAACTACCAAGGCACTAGGGAACCTTGAGTGTTTGCAAAATCTTTCTGCACTGTTTTTGCCTTGGCTTTCCCCGGGGATTGCTCCTGTGGGTTACTTTTCTGCAGTATTTCCCTTGAATAGTTTTCTACACATTTTCCCCCGAAGAATCTACGGAAAGATCTACTGAAGGCTGTAGCCTCAGTGGCATTGTGGCAAGTGATGTCCTTTGTGTCACCAGTAGGGAAAATAGAAGCACTTCTGCACTGCCTTCTCCTCAGTCCTGCTACCAAGCAGCCCTGAGACCAGAGCCCAGGGTCTGCCTGAAGAAAATCAGAGCACCAAAGTGCATTAGCAGCTGGGACAAGCAAGGGTAAAAGGAAGCCTCTTTGCTTTCCTTCATAGCAATAGCACATAGGTTTAGAAAGTATCCCTCACTCCATGTCACCACCAGGGCTAGCCTCCCTGTAGGGCCAGAGGGAGGGACAGACAAGACCCCCTCGGTGAGTAGATGAGTGGGTTACCCAGTAGCAGGGTGAGTGCAGTCTTGTGTAGAGGGCCCGAAAGCTGGCTCCTCTGTGTGTGCTCACTGGGAGACCGAGGAGGCAGCTCAGCTGAGTCATCCCTACTTCTACCTGAAGCACCTGTTATCAGGCAGATCTGCATCTTTCAGTTTTTGAAGCCAAAAGCTTGGCATCACAGCAAAATTAAAAGACCTGATGCCCTAGTTCATGTGTAGCTTAGTCTACAGATGAGTCTGCCTCCAATTTCAGTTACTTCATTGGTGTGCCGAGCTTGCTCAGCACTGCTGATTGTGATGCGGCACAGCCAGGTGTTGCTTCTGTGACCAGTCGCACCCTGTGGTAATATTGTTTGATGTCACGCACATTCCCATTTTGTCTGTGTTCCTGCCTCTTTTTAATGAGGTTACTTCATAGAGTGAAGCTATTTCAACAAAATAATTACTAAGTTTTTCCTGTTTAGAAGGAAACATTTGCCTTATTTAAAGTTCTGAGGAAATATATCCTATGTCATATTTTTACCAGAGAAGCAGTAAGTCCTGCTTGGTTTCTTTTTCTCCTGAGTAAATAACATTATGAATTTTCTTCTATGCATATATAGTAAGTCTTATATACAATCCCACTTCTTATTTCTAGTTGTGGAAAATGACTCTAAATTAAATAAGCACGTGTCGCCCCAACGTTATAATGATTGCATCCTTAGCACTCCTCTGTGCTGAGCAACACCTCAGTACTGCATCACAGAAAGAGAAACTGAGGCATAGAGAGGGCAGGTGGCTTGCAAAGTTGGAGCCAGGCATGAATCTCAGACCTACTGTGTCCCAGTTAAGTGCTTTGGCTGCAAAACAGTCCTTTTATGGACATTACAGCTGTGATTTGCAAAGCTTACAGAACCTGTTTATGCCAACCCGTAAGATTTAAGCACCTAACTGCTTTAGTATCTTTGAAAATCCACTTAAAAATGTGTTCTCATCCTTTTTTGTAGAAAATACTGTCTTCTCTATTCCCCATATAGGATTACACCTGTTCAAAACGGTGGATCTAAAGTTCAAAAAAATCTGTGATTTTTTCTGATATGGAAAAAAGCATGTAAGACCCAACACTTGACTATTTAGCAGGCTGTGTTCTACTGCCTTTTGCTGCCATCACATGAATACGTTCTTGCATAAATAACAGTGTTGGCTCCCCAAATGTTGTGTTCACAAATCCGTTGTATGAATATTTAAAGAAAGGAGTTGGGATTGCTGATAAATATTTCTATTATCTACCCAGCCAGTGCTCCAGCAGAGAGATGCTGAAAATAACTGCTGTGCTATGTAGCTAAAGAAAAGCAGAGGGAGCAAATCATCCGGAAAGTCTAGATTTTGAAAAAATCAGATAAGCATCAACTGTTTTGTGTTTTCATTTTTTGATTGAGAGCAAATTATTTTCTGGGTTGCAGTAGATGGAAGAGAAGTTACTGGGGAAGCACAGAGGACAGCCTATAAAATGCATGCATTTTAGGGCAAACTGCCAGGCCCCGAATCCTTCTCCCCTTGTATATACAACCCGAGCTAGGTTAGTAGAACTTCAGCAAATGTCACAACCTTTCCTGTTTGCTTTGCACTGCTAATATATTTGTGCATTGCAAAAGCTTGCATCTTCTTGAAAATATCCTTCAGGGAGGGGAGCAGGAAAACCATATTCCTCTGTTTGGCAGAATCTCTTTGACGTCTCCTCTCCTCTCCTGTCATGCTTCTGTCTGTGTGAGGATAAATGCACTGCAACTGGAAAAGTGAGATAAATAGCATAAGGAGAAATCATTATAAACCTCAGTGCTTGAGAGGTGCATTCTCGGAAACGTGCCAGTCATAAAACCTGACCAGGCCTGAAAAATAAAAATCCCTCAAATAATAATATAGAATCCCCATGGACCATTTTCTTATGCCTCTTCCACAAGCATGGAGCATTAAAAGATTGAAAACTCCTTTTCACTTCATTCCATGCAGCCTGAAAAACCATATGACATACTCCACATGCATTTATAATAATAAACTGTGGAATAAAAGAATTTTCCTTTTTGGGACTGTGCACAAAATGAACCTTGTCCCTGCAAAATTAAATACAAATAAAAGGAATAGGGGACAACCATGCTATAAACCTAAGTACTCTTCCCACCCCTCTTCTGAACGATAAGCTGGAAGAATGCTGAAAATGGATGCTTTATCCTGTCTTCTGTGGGGTGGTGAAGGTGTATATATACATTTATGTGTAATTGTAGTGCATGTCATATAATTTATATGGGGGGGTAAACCTCTTAGAGGCGGGCCCAAAGACTTCCTTTTTTTTCTGAGAAAATTTCAAGCACACAATGAATGTGAAAACAATGTAAGAAACCTTTGGCCACCCAAGATGTCAGGGGTATTGTTCTGCTGTGCTTCTGGCCTTGCTGGAGCTGACACGCAGTGTAATGAGTAGCAGGACTCCTCCCCGCGGTGCTCTTGTAAGCAAGTTACACGACTTGTTTGTGAATCATTCTTCCTCCCTCTTAGTAACAGCAATTGGTATAATGATTTTCTGACCGTAGTTATCTCCTTGAGAAAACCTTGGTGATGCAGTGTTATCCTCATCACGCTTTGCAGGTTGACTTCCGCAAACTTCACCTTCTGCTTTGATGGGTGATTCTCATGCATGAGAGGGATGGGCTTTTTTTTCCCCAACATTATTCACTGAGTTATTATGGAAACTACACTTTATAAATGGCATCGCCTTAGTAGAAAAAGCCAATTAGCACAATGATGGTTCTGCAGCATTCCCTTGCCAGCTGTGTTTAAAATAACACCAAAATGTTATACTAGAAGGATCTATCGTGAACAGCCTGCACTGGCACTCGGCCCCTGAGTTACACTCTGTTGCCTGACTGAGATTCCTGGCATGCAGGACATGAGGTATGCAAGGCAGAAAGCAAGGCTTGCTCCGACTTGCACCCTCCTGAATGGCTCACAAGAAAGAAGAGGCTGGTGATACCTCTCCTCCACACCGCCTCCCTCCTGCCTCCCCCAGCAATGTGCCCCGGGCCATGGGGAGCTCTCTGCCAGCTCCCCCCTTCCTCTGCCACCTCCCCAGTCTTTCACCTGATGGTAATTTTCACCTCGCTGCTTCAGCATTTTTTAAGCACTGGTGAAGTAACAGCTTTAAAATTGATATAATAGATTGACATATTTCCTCTATGAGAGGAAATGTAAAACAGTGAGGTTTTTTTTATTACAATGTTTTTATCTATCTATCTTATAGGTAGGGTTTAATTACTCTCTAATTATGTTTTCCTAAGTTTGCCCCAATTTCTTCCTTCAGATGAACACTATTCAGATCACATATTTATGCATTTGCTACTCATGACTCAACCACTCTGGCATTTTTATTATCCTTCAACTTTATCTCTCCTCCTGAATCAGGGTTGCTGTCGTAATAATATTTTCACTGCTATGGTTAACTTCAGTTCAGGATTAAGACTGCATTTTTCTCCACTTGATACAAACACCTAAGAAAATGAGGCCTCTCTACTGGGGAGATTATGTGGTAAAGTTACCTTTCAGGGTCCTCATACATTCTTTTGGAAATGGTTTAAGCTCAGCATTAATTTATTATTTTCTGCCCACATTTGAATCTCTGAAGCTGTGTTATTTTTATGTCCTCAACCTCCTGCTTCACTGCTGACTGTGAATTTATTGATATGATACATCTTGTGCCATCGCCCAAAGAAGTACCTAGCTGTAAAATCACTAGCAATCATTCAGCTTTCAGACAGTTCACCTGCACTAAGCGATGCTCCTACCCTGGCCTGTTTGATTTCATGTTTTAGGTAAGGCTTTGAGAGACACAGTACATCACGCTCAAATACTCAATATCTCTGCTACGTTTTGCCTATATTCTTTTCTCTCTTTCCTTAAAACCATAAAGCCGTATTGCAGTGGGCATCACTTTATATATGCAAGCACAGAAGCATCTCACTTCATCGCATGTTTTTGATCTTCTCTCTTAGCTCTTGCCAGCTTCACAGGCCACAGTAGGTGGCTAACAATTTATTTCCATTGTGCTGGAAGCTCCGTTTTCTTTCCCCTCTCAGTTACCCATCTCTGCTGATCATACACTATTGGACTTCCTCAAGTTTCCTTTGAGACGCCCAGAGATTTTTTTAAAATCAATGATTCACAAGTAAAGTAAGTTTGCTTTTTAAATTCTTGCCAGGCAGAGTGCACTGTTGTTTGTTTAAGGACTGACAGAAGTTCCTCTAAAACTGTTAGTTAAGATGCTCATATATCGATTTGTTCATTGATTTCTGCTCTGTCATCAAATCTCTTTTGGAGAGAAATGATTATTCTGTCTCACTCAACAAGGAATATAAAATTACCTTTTGGCACAGATTCAATCAGTTGGCATTTGATACATTTTCCCTTAAATGATGCGATAAGGAATATGAAAGTAGCTCATTTTTATCCCTGATTATGAATCAAATCTGAACATGAAATACTTCAAAAGGTCACTCCAAGAGACTTTTTTCCTACCACTTTAAAAAAAATCTACTTATCCACCTACCTACGGTGTTCATCCTGGCTATGCAAATACTGTAGACTGAAGTTAAAAGAATGCCTGTTTCTAAATTAACTATGAAAAACCTTATACAGCTCTGGGATATAAAGACTGCCACCAAACTCTTATTTTTCCTTTGTCCTAGGGAACTTTTGTGTCCAAGCTCACTTTTTTAAGATTTATTTTTAAATTGAAAGATTTAGCTAGTTAAAAAACATTCCCTGCATGAAATTAATTTTAAAAATCAGAGGCAAAAATCTATGTCAAACCAGCTTAAGTAAAAAAATTCTTCCAAGGTAGAGTTAGGAGTCAATGTTAATTACCTAATGCCATGCAGCACAATGTCCTGCAGTGTAGACACGGTCCTTCTGGAAGTTTGCATGGCCATTTTGGGAACCTCAGACCTAAAAGGCCAGAGTAAAATTGTCATCACAACAGGGAAGAGATGCATATAGCAGTAGAAGAGTTGAGAGGACTAATGCTAAGACTACAGAAGAAAGCAGAGGAAGCTGTGGAGTTAAAGGTCAAGCCAGGGGAAGAAAACAGGGAAAATGGACTTTTTGCTTGAGCTAGGAAGAGATTCTGATTTTGAAGGAACTTCTTAGGGCATAAGGACTTGCATAATGATTAAATGGTACATCACTGCATAATGACTAAATGATGATGGAGACCTGACTCAGTGTAGCTAATAGCTGACCATGATGGTACATATAGGATCCAGTTTCTCTCCAATAACTAGCTTAAGTGAGAAAAGACCCACCTTTGCTGTCTCTGGACTATGTTCCTCATCTTCTTTGGTTCTGTAGGGGCTTTATTTCCTTGGGTACAGCAGTGAGCAAACATGAGCTCAGGTCCTACAGCAGTACAGTCCCACCTTCTATGGGGCTGAAATCAAATACACCCTGATGGACCACAGTTTTCTCCAAAAGGAGGCTGCTTGGGTATGTCTTCACCTGCAACTTACTCACAAACCAGACAATCTGCCCATGAATAATGGAAAGTTAAAAATACACAGTTATGCCTGCAGCATACGATGCCTTAGGACAAGATTCAGCTTGCTGACTATGACATCACCGTTTAATGTCTGTAGATGGGTTTTGATATGTACACTGTGTATCTAAAGTGTCATGAGAGCTCGTGGAGATCAAGTCAAGACAGTCAGTGCAGCCTAAAGAATGACTCAGTTCCTCCTAAAATAGACAGCACCTTAAGTATGAGGAATTCACTTAGACAGAGGTGTTCAGTGTCATAAAAGTTGTCCCAAAATAAAGATGGCTGGGCCTCAGCTTCTGATGCAGTAGCATGATGTGGTATGTAATGTCTGCTACCCCCACACAGGTGTCCTGGATAGCCCCGGGCATCCCAGCTGGTACCATGTACCTATGCTTTGGTACAGATTCCTGCTGCAGTAGCTCATCAGCTGAGCCGCTCTTGAGATGTCATTGACTGGCCTGACCAAATCTCCACCGAGCGCAATGAGAGCTTGGACTCGAGCTGACACTTAGACAGCTACGTGCAGACATCTGATTTTTTTTTTTGTCTTAAGCTGTGACCTCAGTCCCACCCTTGGTATTTGCATGGTGCTCTGTAAAGCATAGCAGCATTCTGTCCTTCAGAATCCATCCCATCTCACCCTGGGGTAGGGAGAATGATTGGGTGGGCAGCTTCATGACAGTGAACATGACTTTCCCTGATTTTTATTTCTGTTGCAAAGAACAAACCTTTAGGAACTCTCTGGAGGTAACTTTGTCTCTTTTGTGCAAGCAAAGCCCATGTTCCTAATCCCATACACCTATGATTACCCCTGTAAACTGATTTATTTTGTTATGGAAAGTGGCACTCATTTTGACCAGGGGAATGTAAGGTACCATCAATGAGTCATTAGCTGTAGGTCTCATAATACAAATCTCAATGACTTTTTACTTATAATTAGACACATTCTGTGGCTTGAAGATGAACTCTCAGATCTGATAGTGTGCTGAGACGATTTATCAATATTTATGCACCTGTAAGGTTGCACCAAGAACATGACTTTGATAAAACTAACCTTCCTTATGGAAACAATGTGAAACAGTGTTTCGTGTAAATAAGAAAGACATAGTAGGCTGTGGATTTAAGCTCATATTAGAAAGGATGAACTTACTCTATCTGACACATCCAGCTGTGCAAACAGCAGTATGGAGTGAGCTGTGTTAACTTTACTAATACATGGAGGTTAGAACAGATCCTGTGCTACATATAAATGATTTCTCTCCTCATAAAGTACTTGAATACTAGAGAGGAAAGAAAGGAAATACAGAGGGAACACAAGTTATTTCTCCTGCTCTCATGAAACAGGATTGAAAACTGTACATTTCAGAACTTAATTCTTATGTCTGCCAATGGCTTTAGCCTTCCTGGGGCAGAATTTACACAATATGAACATTTCCACGACGTATCAGCTGTTAGGAAAGAAAATTATGACCATGCCAGAATTATTTCTTTGCTCCTGTAGCACAAAGCTCCTAGTAGTTTGATGATGATGGCCTTCTTGAGTGATGGATGACTCCAGCTGGATCCCCAGTAAAAGTGAAGGGAACTGAAGCTATTATCTCTTCTTTTGAAACTGAGACTATGTCAAAAATTGCAGTCATACAATGGAGGAGAGGATGTCCCATGGTCACCAATGCTTTAGGCAGAACTGGAATCCTATTTTCCTGGGGTTTTGTCCACCCAGTGATTGTAATTCAGGCCTGTGTATTTGTTTTACTTGCCAGCTGCTATAGTGAATTTACTGTGTTACNCAGTAGCCATATAGAATCCCAGATGGTATCAATGTTACAAAAATACCCATGTCTCTTAAGGAAGCCTTCTAACCGAGGTTTCAAATAATGGATGTGCAGCATGTTGCTTCTACTAGAATTTCCCCTTTTCTACAGAGCTAAACCGGTGTCGACATCTCGTTAATTCACCCAACTGTGACTATGCTGTGTCAACATGTATAGCTAACCTTTGTGTTCAAACAGTTCACTTTGTGAAAACATTTTCCTGTGCTCGGTGCCAGGCTCTTCCTTGCTGCTTTTCTTCCATTACATCACTTTTTTCCCCCTTCAGCCAGAGATGTGTGAGACCATTTCCCTTTGGAGCATATGCCACTGTTGAGCTGTTGAAACAGCAGGGGAGGTTATAAATCTGGGCAGGGAGCTGCTCTTCATCCTTAGTAGCTGAATGCTTTGTGGCCATCGAAGGCAATGCTTCCTTTAACCTCTGTGACCTTGCCTGGTCTCAGACACAAACCTTTCAGCTGGAGTGGAAACCAGCATCGTGCTAACGTGTCCCAACCTACTGAAACTGAGTCTCTTTTTTAGACAAATGTCAAATAGTAATATTAATTTGTGACTTTTCAAGTGAGTCCTCATAACCTTTTTGAACTACTTCACCTCTACAAAGATAGAAATAAAAGGAGTAAACCCAAAAGCATATCTGAATACAATATCAAAGTTACAAGTGCTTATTCAAAAATTTCTAACACTAAGGCAGCTTGGGCCCTAATTTAAAAATACCCTATTGCATTCCTCACCGTTACCAAATATAAAATTCCACTGTCCCCCAAAAAACATGGCTATTGAAAGCAAAAAAGGTGAGTCACTTTTTCAATGCCTAGAATTGTTACAGATGTAACTACTGCTTTTGCACAGCAACAGTTGGCAAAAAATGGATAATTTATATTTTTAGTACGTGATGCAACTTTCAGAGTTAATTTTGGAAGAACCTGAAATACTGGATGCCAAAGTTCTGACAGTTCAAAAGTTTTGATTAGTTCCTTCTGTACCCTTGATAGTAAATGTTTGATAATGGACAACAGTTCTCATTAAAATGTTCAGATTTCCCTGGAATAGGTGAAAACTAAGTGATTTCCTTATTTTCTGTTGCTTTTATAACAAATACAGAATATAAAGTCAAATACCTGATATAGGAGGGGCAAATTATTTTTGTCGAAGTGTTTTTTTCCTTCGGAGCAAAGATTTAAATTTAAAAGTCTCCTCTTTCTCAGTGAAGTTTTCGTTTTTCATCAAAACAATCATTGACTTCAATTTCCCATTTGCAACACCCCTGAATCTTGGTACAAAGTAGCTGTCTCATGCTTAAAACATCACAACCTGTTGTTTGAGATTTTTTGTGTTTTGATGAGAAGGGTGACACCATGCACCATATCAGGGTCAGAGTGATGACAGTGGGATACTTTCAAAGATGCATTCTTGGACTTTACAGGAAAGAACAGGGAATTCATTGAATTCGGATTTTTTTCTGCTGTAGTCTGAAAAGGGAGAACTATTATACTCCATGCTGCGTAAGTGCTCTAACCAGTTAGTAGGTGAAAGGCAGACCCTAACAAAGCAGAGTTTTTTCCTCTTCAGGCCTGATGAACAAGTCCAGTGTTTCTCTGTTTCATTAGGTGTGAATGGAGCAGAGGTATTAAAAATTTTATATTTCCTATATGAAGTAATATTCTAAATAAATGGGACTGGATCAATGTCTGGAGGCTTCTTGACTCTCATACAGTCAATGGAAAGAGGGAAGCACCTAACCTATCTAACATGGTCTTCACCTGCATGCCTTCAGAGAAATTTATCATTCTTGTCACCTCTATGGGGAGTGCAAGTAATTAAACTATGCAGAATTACTCATCAGATACCTAAATTTCATTAAGTTAGAGATCTGAATGAGTAAACTGGAAAACTCCAGTTGTGGACCTGTAAGTCCTATTAGTGTTTATAAGCATTTCCCTTCTCTGCAGGCCACTGGCACTTAAGAGATCAAATCCAAATTGAGTCAGTGAAGAGCTGCATGTATGGACATGGTGATGAATAGAAGCAGCAGCTCAGGAATTACATAGCTGTGTCTTGCAGCACAGCTGTTTCATACTTGGTTTTTGGTTCATCAGATGTCTTCTAGTTTATATACATCTCCTGTGCCATGGGATTGGCTATTGCAGCTACTGTTAACAAATCAGATGTGAGCAAAATTTTGATTCAAATGAGCTGAAAGTATTCCTATTCCCTATCTTCTTTTTGTCCTCTCAGAATTACTCTTTTCCAACTGAGATTGTTTTACCATCAGTGTTACTACAGTTTTTGTTGTAATACTTCGATAACTTTGCAATTAAGTTCTTAATCTTCTGGTTTTTTCCTTTTTTCCCCTCAGTTCTCAAAGAAGAATGCTTTTGTTTTGCTTTTTTGTGTTTTGGGATTTTTTTTTTTTTTTTTTTCCCCAAAAGGCTTTGTTGGAGGTTTTCAATAAGTATCACTGTGGGGTCGCTTGTACTATAGGATTTGGTGTGTCTCACCTGATGGCTAAGGATGTCAGTTGTAATATTTTGGTACTAGGATGATCCCTGTGGTGTCTCAAAACTTGTGCTGATTGTCTAGGTTGATTTATATCATCCCAAATATCACCAAGTACATCAAACTTGTTTAATATTATTACAAAATTATTTCATGAAATGTACTGAATTATCATGGACAAATACCACACCAGACATATCTCTGTATTGGAAGGATAATTGCTGTTTTTCCAAGAAAATGGCAAAGATCAGTATAAATAATTACCAGATTTTGTTATATAATAATTTCTGATCAACTTATGGCCTATGTTTTCCCATGTATGTATGTCATTGGATATTCAGTTATCTAATGGGTATCTTGATGTTTGAGCTAAATGACTGATGATGATGTTATGTACGACAGAAACCATGCCACATTTTTGTTTGTTGTTCTTGGATGAAAGTGCCATCAAAAGTTTTTGCTAGGCAGTGTTGCATGGTGTTCATTTCCCTCAGTATGATGGGCTCATCATGCAGTGGGACAGACTATACCCTTGCTTCCAGTTGCAGACTGAAATAATGTTTTTGGGGCATTTGCTGCTCTTCCGTAGCATGCTGTATGCCTATGCAGAAAACTGAATCAGCTTGCATACAAAATGTTACCGGATACAGAATTTCACATTAAAAGTGGTTTCACATGAAGCATGGTCAAAGGATAAGTATTCCATTTGTTTCTCAGGATTGAAGCAGTCCCGTGCCTTCCATGAGTTATTGAGAATTATTAATGAATCTAGTCCTGATATTTTTGACAGCTGCAATACCGTTCCTTTTCAGTTCTCTGTCTCAAAATGCTCGACAGCAAACCTTGTTACCTGACAGGTTGTTTGAATTACACAGCCATTCTCAGATCAGCTTTGTTCTTAGACTCCTAGGTTTTCAAAGTAGCCAAATCTACAGACTTGAGAGTCCAAGCTGCCTAACCAGGCACACTTAAACTTTTGGATTATTCCTGTACATGTGGCTATAGGTCTTCCGCCCAATGGCAAGTGTCTGGAAGTATTCTTGGCAGGGAATAAGAGAATTAAATATTTAAATATTTCTCAAATGTAGTTGTTCAGAAGAAAAGTGTCTGTTAAACCTTGCCCAGGAATGATGCTGCCTTCCACAGAGCAGGGAGTGATGGCTCTTTTGCGTTTATGGCTCTCAGGAATAATAATTTAGCTCTGGATGTGTTCAGTCTGAAATAAGTTAATGTGCAAATAGAATACTTGTATGACATTCAAAATCTGCTGGAAACCTTGTTAGAAATAAAAAATTGGAGCCCCCTTCTAAGCACAGTAGGGCTGTAAGATTGCTGGCTGCTAAATCATGGAAAAGAAGAAGAAATGAGAAACTCTTTGGAGGATAAACCTGTTTAAGAAGGATTAAAATATATAAACTGATTCATTCAATTGGGCATATCTACCAGCTCTGCATGTGCTCATTCTATGTCTGTTAACTATTTCTAGCTGTAAGAGATGCAAGTGCTGTGCATAGGCAGTGATAATGGTAGCTCTGCATTTTGTATGCCATATTCTCTGCTCCCAGGGACTGCAAATATAATGAACCTGAGACTCTACAGGCAGTACCTTATGCTGTACCTGGATGGTCCTGGGAATAATCTGAATTTTAGTGTAATCCCCAAAACCTCACTCCAGTCTGCTCTCATTGCCCTTTTATTTAGCCTACAAGTCAATGCTCGTAAATCCTGCTCTACCAGTGATAGGTGATGCCAGCTTCTAATGGGGGCCCTTGGCTGATGCTGTGAAATAGTGCTGTTTGATGGGGTTAAGGAGCTGTCCCCATGAATTCTGTCCACCCATACTGCAGGTTAATGTGCGCTTGGTGAATATTCAGCTGGTTTGTCCTGAATCAAAACCCAGAGACATTCCTATAGATTAAGAGCTGACTGAATTTGCCCTTGCTACTCTGCAGCTACCCTTTAAATGCATGAAATGTGCCTGAAATCCTTTTCATATCATACACTAAAAATCAACTATGAAGGCTGAAGGTAGAAGGGCACCTGAAACTCTGGAGTACATATCCAAAATCACGGACCAATGGTCTAGGACCTTAGGTCTTGACCAGCAAGGTTGGATACCATTTCATGGGTGTAGGCTTGATCTACAACACTGGAGGAGTCTGCAGTTTATCAATGGCTGTAGTTCATAGAATGGCTGTTACTGGAATTGCAGATTAAGTTTAGTGTCTGAGGAAACTCTGATAACTCCGAGCCGACCTTGTGTCCCAGAGTGTCATGGAGACCAGGCTGACATCATAATTCCATGAGCAAAAAACAAGGCCACCTGATTTTTTTATTATTATTATTTTCCAGAAACTGGGAAAATCCAAATAAATTTGGATATACAAGGAGATTTCTTGTCACTCATGAAAGCAGATTTAAGAAGCTGTTGGATGACTTCTGCCTGGGTTTTATATATCACATACTTGGGGAAAGGAACTGGACCAAGGCACGATTTTAGGTATTGTACTCTTGAAGCGTAAAGGCCCTCCTTATTCTTGAGGAAGAGGAGCACAGTAACCAGAGGGGAGGAGGGTATGGAAGGTGGTCTTTACATGCCTCCTTTCATATGCACACTGGCCAGCAGTGAGGTCTGACTATTGGGATATCCATGGAGGACACATTACATCCACGTCCTGCTCATGGCATTCATCGCTGCCTACACGTCCCACTGCCCCTGTTCAGCCCCCTTCTACCCACCTCATTACAATGGTCTGGAGACAGTTCATGCAGCCAGGCCAAGAGGAGTCCCTTCAGCCTTATCTTGCTCTCTGATTTTATGCTGATGCTCCACCATCAGCTCAGAGTGGCAGCTTCCTTGCACCATACGTCTTCTATGACTGTGACAAAAGTGAATGCAAAGTTTATTTAAACTCTGCTATTCTCCACAGGTAATGTTTGACACTCATTTTTCTAGGTGGCTATATAAGATACAAGGCAAAGATGAACAAAGCTCTTTAATCTAACTGGAGTCCTCCTGATTTGTATCAAGGAAGTTGAGAGCAGAATCAAATCCTAGATCATTATTTTTTTGAACCAATACAGAGACAGAAACCCTAGGCTGTGAGGCCCTGATTCAGGAAAGCTTTAAGCACCTGCTTAACTTTGAGCACTGACTCCAATGTATTTAAAGTTAATCAAGTGCTTAAGCTTTTTCCTCTATAGGGATTCTTTTCTGCATAAGGGCCTAAGAGAAAATAGATAACTATAAAGAGCAACCGTAATGAGCCTGCATATGGGCCAAAGAGAAGGGGATTATTAATGCTTTCAGGTTCAGTGAGGACTAGGGTTTAAATATCAACCTCCTACAGCGAGACATGAAAGACTCTCATAAATGTGTTAAATCGTATCAGGTCCATTTAATATCATTATGTTTAATAAAAGTATCTTTGCACTATAATAATCAGTAAGGACAGTAGGTGGACCGGTAAGGCTGTTCTGGAAGCAGAATATATTCTTTCTGCTAGGGTTATCTTCCTTTCTGCTGCACTCTCTAGTGTAGGTCTCTAATAAACAATAAGCTTCTAAGTGCTTTAATCTCTGGGAAAATCTTGAAATTGCCTTGAGGGTGGTAAAAACACAGCTCCATGACACAACTGAGCTGGGAAATTAAGAACAAGGTTCTCTGAACCAGCGTGGTAGAAATGAGTGTGGGAAAAGTTCTCGTGCAACCTCTATTTTGTTGGCAATGCTTCCAATAATTGGTAAGAAGACCACAAAACTGCAAATCAGAACAAAACTTATAAAACTGAAACTTGTGCTTTTATCAGAAAGGCCTTTCAACAGTCTTTATTGTTGCTCCCTCTCTCTTTCTAACCCTCTTGCTGTGGATAGAGAAAAAACACATCTCTTTTTGGTTGTTTATGACCCCAGAGGGCAAGTTCAAGTTGTTGATTTAATTACAGCATTTAATTTTAAACATAGTTTATGATATGTAAGTGCTGCGAAGATCATTTGTCAAAACAAGAACATTGGGGAACCTTGACCCCAAACCTCAACAGCGTTTATTATAATCACTTTATGATGCCTAAACATCTTAGCAGTGAGTTGTTAATACAGTGTGGCTAGATCTTGTGTGAAGTTTGGAGGTAGTTGATGGCAGCTTTTATGTTTGAAAGCTTAGATAAGTAATTTTACTTTAAAGAGGTCAAAGACAAAAACACTCTGTGCAGGAAATATAAAGGCAGAATTTGATATAGCCAGTTGGGATTTTACAAAATCAAAATCTAGTTGATGAACAATTGCAAAGTCAATTTGTATTTCCTTGTGTTGCAGAAAGTTTAACATAAACAGAAGCTGGCTATTCAGCATCAAGACCTCCTTAACCTTCATGCTTCAAATAAAATTGCATTTTTTGGAAGAAAGAAAATGAGCTTTATGTAACTTTGCTAAATAGAACTAGAAAGCACAAGTCTTTTTGAGACATTTGCAATTTATATTGTTTTTATAACAGTTTTTTTTTGTTATCTTCTATATTAGGCAATAAAGGCCTGTGTGAATAAAATGTAACCAATTACATTAATATATAATGTGACACATTGTCAAGCAAAAAATACATCTTTCTTTACCTCTGCTGGAGCCATGACCTTCAATTCTGGAAATTTTCTTGGCCTGATCACTGTACCCAATCTATAATTAATCCATAGAACCCATTACTGCAGGGTACCAGGGCACTGATGTGTTTAGGAAAGGAAGGAGTCAAATTACGGAAGGAAAAAATCCATCACCAGGAACATGTGGATATGAACTCTGGCTGAGAAATTCCCTGAACTGCACATTGCCAGAAGCTGGAAGGACATACTTAGAGAAGGATCCCTGTATGCTTGGCCCTTTTTTCTACTCCTTCCATAGTATCTGCGTCTTTGACTATAGTTGAAGAAAGGTGCAGAGAGGTGGTAGATATGCCCAGAAAGGTTGCAGGTGCCCCATCACTGGCAACATTCAAGGTTAGGTTGGATGGGGCTCTGAGCAACCTAATCTAGTTGAAGATGTCCCTGCTTATTGCAGGGGCAGTTGGACTAAGCGGTCTTTAAAGGTCCCTTCCAACCTGTCCTGGTTTTGGCTGAGATGGATAGAGTCAATTTTCATTCTAGTAGCTGACATAGTGTTATGTTTTGGATTTAGTATGAGAAGAATGTTGATAACACACTGATGTTTTCAGTTGTTGCTAAGTAGTGTATATACTAAGTCAAGGATTTTTAAGCTTCTCACGCCCAGCCAGCAAGAAGGCTGGAGGGGCACAAGAAGCTGGGAGGGCACACAGCCGGGGCAGCTGACTCAAACTGGCCAAAGGGATGTTCCATACCATGTGACATCATGCCCAGTATATAAACTGGGGGGAGTTGGCTGGGGTGGGCAGATCGCTGCTGGGGGACTAACTGAGCATAGGTCCGCGAGTGGTGAGCAACTACATTGTGCATCACTTGTTTTGTATATTCTAATTCTATTATTATTATTATTGCCATATTATTATTATCATCATTATTTTCTTCCTTTCTGTCCTGTTAAACAGTCTTTATCTCAATGCAGGAGTTTTACTTTTTTTCAATTCTCTCCCCCATCCCACCAGGTAGGATGGAGTGAGTGAGCAGCTGCGTGGTGCTTAGTTGTCAGCTGGGGTTAAACCACGACACAACCCAAACTGTTCTATGATTCTATATCGGCCATGGATCTGCCAGGAAGGTACAGGATGCATTCAGAGTTCTTTGCCACTGCATTCACCTTTGTTCATATTTCACTTGCAAGTGATGTAATTTAAGTACTTCTCATTTAACTAGCAGGCATTGTAGCACTTGTTGCAGAGAAAAGATGTGTAGAATATCCTTCCATCCCATCAGTGCTCTTCTAGGGTTTAGGTGGTATGTACCTGAGCACTTTCAAATCTCTGGTCTTCTATCCCCAAAAGATGCAGCAGTGAACCCAGACCTGGAACAAAAGACAAGAGTGAGCTATTAATCTTCAGGATGCAAGTCACCTCTTCTTCATGCAGGGCTCTCAGAGCTGTCCTCTGTCCTGGCCATCATTTGTCAGGGAGGCAGTTAGTCCTTGGTACATCCCTGTCTGCCAGAGCAGCCACAAGCTCTGGAGCTAATGTTGTAACCTGGACAGTGATCACATCTCCCCAGGCAAGAAACTCCAATGACTCAAAAAAACCAAATTTACCAGACTTAGGCCTTACCTAAAGGTTCACCTGTCACATATAGGTTAGTTTGGACTCCACAGCTTGTTCCACTTGGGGACACAGTACGAGGAGAAGAGGCTGTATGACAAAGAAGGTCTGTTTTCTCCCTTTTACTGCAGACAAAGTGTTGGTTCATTCCAGGCATAAATCCACCCTATGGAGGAACACCTTGTACATTTTGCAAAGGCCATGAATTTTGTTCTGGAGTGGGAAATGTGTCATCCATCAGGCCAAATTCAGTCGAAGCTTTTCCCTTACCGTTCCTAGGTTCATGCTGACTTGAATAGTTAATAACAGTTTTTGCCAACAGTAGTAGGGAACAATAAGCAAATCCAGTGAGAAGCCTTTGTTCCTTCCTAGGGCACTGTCTAGGCAGGTGATATAAAAGGTGATTAAATTTCATAGGATTTCCATAAGAGTTTTATCAAAGACCAAAGATACAAAGCAGTTGTCTAATGCCGCCTCACTGTTCATTTAACAGTGATGGTTTGTAACAAAGATAGAAGAGCATAATTCTATTAGGTGAATAAAAAAATTAGACTTAGTAGAAAACTAGCAGCTGCTGCATACTTGAATCTCTCATATAGGTCTGAGACCACACCTTTACCTATGAATGATATTGGAGAAGGAATAAGAATGAAGTGCAAACCACAATGTAGACAGCTCTTTTATGCACAGCACAAACTGTTTGCATGTTTTGCATGCTCATCTCTAAAGATCTATAGAATCCTGTTCAACACAAATATGGTAAGCACATCAATTAAGTAGTGAAATGGTACCTTGTGACAGATGGACTGAATAGGGGCTTCCAGATTCTGTGAAAGGGAAATGCACAAAGGGAATAGGAGAAAAGGTGAGTTCAGATAAGAACAACACCTTTTCAGAAAGATTGTCTAGGTCAGGAACCGCATTTTCATCACTTATTTTGTTATTCTTTTTTGAAGGGTTTTTTTGGTTGTTNTTTTGTCTTTCTTAGACTGCATTATGAGCACAGTGTTAAACATGGTAGGGTGCCAATCTACAGTCAGGACCAAGAGCCCTTTCTAAAAACTATGTCAGCCTCAAGGGTTATAACAAATAAAAACCCCTGGCTAAGCTGTCCTTCAGGAATTTACAGTAAAATATTTTCTGTTTTTCCCCATTTTTCTATTTGGTGAATATGACAGCTGTTGGGAACAGATCCCCCCTCCCTGTACCAGCACCACTCTTCCAGTCTGTACTCCATGTGTTCTGGGGAGAGTGGCTTCAGAAACAGAGGTAAACTTGGAGGATAATAGCTGTCTGCTAGGAAACAATACAATGCATCTTATTTTCAGTTTTTATTTTTTAGAATCTGTGCTCCAAATATTCTCTCTTCCTTGCAGTATGAAAAAGCATACAATCTAAACAGCACTGGTTGAATGTGAATTTTTTGTAATACTTTTTCAAAACAAAATAATCCCCACTCACATTTAATGACTCCTTTCCCAACACAGTTATCCAATGAAAATAAACTGGGGACTTGCTCATCCTAAAAGAATCCAAATAATTTTAAAAGTAATAAATTAGGCATATTCCCCCAGGATCAGGGCATATTATCAGTCAATAAGCAGGATTAATTTAGATTCCAATATGTTATGCTCTCCATAATCTTTGCTTCTGGTGCACATTAGAGAGTATTTTGCCCCACAAGATTAGTCCAGAATAAGTAGGCTTTATCGGTGTTCATCTAGCCTCCGAGAATGATTTAATTTTATCAGTACTTTAATAATGAAGTGATTTTTTTATCTGTTTATGTATCTAAAAGGTGATCCTCCCATTTTGAGTAGATGATTTTGTTCCCAGTTTTAAGAAAAATTGAATATAAAATAGGATGAATCACTTTAAGATATTTCACCATGCTGGTGCTTCTCAGCATGCATATTTGGGTAGAGAACAAATATTTCCTTCACTTGATTGTCGAAAGGACTTCAGATCAGGTTTTCCTAAGTCTCCTAGGATCCTTCCCAGAAAAGTGTTATTCCTCAGATTTGACTTGTTTGGTTTTACCAAACCAGAGATTCTCATTTGGACAAATAACAGCAATTGATTCATTTCTATCACTTTCCTCTCATTCTGCTGTATTAAGGTGACAGTATATTTTATTCCTGTTTTACAGTTTCAGAAGGACAAAGAAACCTGTCCAGGATCTCACAGGAAGCCAAAGTTGGAAAAATTGCTAAAGCCCAGGCAGAGAGAAAAAATATCTGTAGCCTTTTTCTCAGTATACGTGGTGTTTCCATTGCTTGTAACAGGCACGGCTTTGCATTAGGCTATGAGTACAGGAGGCATGGCTTTGTGTTAGGCTACTGGTACAGGCGTCTTACGGTTTGTCTGGACTCGTCTTGGCCCACCTGGAGATTTGCTTCAGCTTGTAACAGCAGTTGCCTATTGACCTGGATGGGGAGATGTAGTTACATGCTTGGTTTTAGCTTTTACTTAGCTTGGAACAACTCTGAGATGTAACATCTGTTATTAGATAAAATTTTCTCACTAATTGATAGTGAAAAACCTAGACCCTAGACTAAAATGCAGCAGAGAGGTGAGAAGGCATAGGATGAGGGCAGAGGCCTTGGAAGCACAGGCAAAGGCAGATACAGGAGACTTGAGGGCTATAAATTGGGGTCAGTTACTGGTCAGAAAATAAATGCAACCTTGGGCACTGTGTCAACCAGTCTCAGGGGTAGTGATGACAACCAAGAAGCATCTAACGTATGTAAAATGCACCATATATAGAGTACATGGAGATACAACATGGACCTGCAGACTGATGACGAAAGAGCAAAGTGCACAGCACGTCGGCAAACATAAAAATGCCCCCTAGTAAATCTCAGCGAAGGAGGAAGATACCTTCAACACCAACATCATACTTCTCCTAGCAAAGGGCTTGGGACACTTAAGACTCATGGTAACTCTACCTGTGCCCTGCACGAATAGACACCAAGGGTCAGTGGGAGGGTAAGTATAAGACCAGAGAAAGGTGTAAGTACTATAAAGTTTGTGTATATATAATTTTAACTGCGATATGCAATTTGATCTGTGTAGTATCACTGTAACCACACTAACAATTACTCCTTGATAAGACTGTTAAGACTGTAATTAGATCAACAATAAATTACTGGCTTTGTGTATATGGTGTTTTTCTTTTGCCCATAACAACCTGTTTTTCTAACCTCAGAGTGTTGGGATAGTGCTATGTGGTTTGCATTTTCTGTATGTATTTAGAGATTAACATCAGTAATAACCAAAAATCCCAGCAAACACCAGCACACATTCTTTCTTCCTAGTGGGTATCCATGAGTTTCCCATCCTGAAGTAAAACCTCTTTTCCTTTTTTGAATCCACAAGCTACACTCGTGCTTCAATAACAGGATCTTAATGCCACAAATAGCTTTGTGCGTACAAGGGTCCACACACAGGACAAAATATAATGCTGGCCATTCTTAGGCGCAGCAAGATTATAATATTGGCCATACTAGAAGATAAAATTTAGTCTTAGACTCAGCAATGTGGTTACATGTACATTAGTGTGGGACTTCACATGCAGGGCAATTTTTAACTCACACTTCTTTGTAAGTAGATTCAGACAGTGTAGGAAATGCTGGCCTTGCTGTGCTGATCTGCAACTGTCTTCTCTTGCTCTTTATAAATCGCTTCCCCTGACTGCTTTCAAAATGTTATCTTGACTAGGATTAATAAAGATACACTGGGGAGCTTCTTATCTCTCATAGGAATTATGTTTATAATAATAATAAAAAATCTTTAATCTTGGAAAAGCAATGGTGGGGGAGGGAAGCTGGAAAGAAGAAATGTGTGTGTAGGAGAATAGGCAGGTAAAAGGTGAGGCAAGGGCATTGCAGGTCACAGATGGGACCACACCAAAACCTGAGATCCAAATACCCCTGAACTTTGAGAACATCTGAAGCCAGATCAAAAAGTTTTGATCTGGACCCCCACCTTTCTCTCTGAATTAGGGATGGATAAGCTGGTTCTGATAAAAGAAGATCCATCCTGAGACTTTTGAAATTCAAAAGAGCTCAGTTTACCTTTTAAATTAAGTTCTGAGCAGCTTTCCTACTTCTTGTGTTCAGCCAGAAGAAGATGTAGAAATATCAAAACACAGCATGAAAGACATGCCTGCCCAGCCTGAATGAGGGCATACTGAAAATCTCCTCAGGGAGATTGATCCTCTGAGATTTCCAGAGCAAAGCAGCCTGGATGTGTTTCAGAAAAATAGTTGAAGTTTTAGGCAGTAGACTGAATGAAACCACAACATCAAACAAATTGAGGTTCACCATGGCTTCCTGCTTAACTGGAATATAATTACATCTATTTTAGATATATGGGATTCTCCTGCTTGTAAGCAAAGACCTGCAGAGTTCACTGGCTCCTATGCCAAAGACATCGATGGTTACATCTGTACTAGGAAATAAAGTGCATCCCGGCTCTCCTCTGGCCAACCTAAAGGGCATGGCTCATGCTCATATGACTGAACTCTCCTGTCCTCCAAACCCCAGTGGCTGCAATCAAACTGCCTATGGGGAATGGTCCTTGGCCCATGTTCACCCATGAGCCATGCCAAGGACTTGCTGGGGAATGGGCTAGCAGGCATGACCAAAACCGTGCCAGATATTGTGTTCATATTTAATGGTATGGACAATCATGGGATAGCAGTGGGCCAGTGCCCTGGCACTTTTTATTTCAATAATAAAGACTGCGCCAGCTTGATGTTGGTTATCTGCTGCTGTGACTGTAGTCTCCCTTCCTGGTAAAGTGTAAGGAGACCACCACAGTGGCCAGTTTTGAGTATCATCAGTTTTTCCTGCAGCTCCCCTTGCTAAGTTTCAATATGATGCTCTTTGTGAATAAACTTGTCTCTAGTCAGAGATTGGATGTCCTTGTTCAACCCACTTGATTTTGGTCCTGTTAATCATTAAATATTCAGTAACAGATTCACTTTTTGTAGAGGTGTATGTATCTACTGTCAAAGCTCTATTGCTCTTCTGAGAAGCTGAGATTGGAAATTACAGCTAGTTCATCTGGCAGTGGTGCATCTCCGAAGTGATACAGACAAGTGAGAGCATGTAAAGACAATTTGCATCATTGCCTTATTAATTCAATGTTGTTCTTTAAAACCTGGGAAGCCAGCCACCACTGGTGAGCTATTATACCCAGCTCTTGTGTCCAGTGTATATCATGGACACAGCTTGAGTCTGTGTTGGAAAGAGACCTGGATGGACAGAACTACATCTTATCTCCCACTGCATGCCAATTTTCTCATTGGAAAGAAGCCTAAACCTATAGACCAAAGATACCTTGCGGATGTCTCTGATCTAGATAACTGAGGAACTAGGGCTGTAAAATATGCCATGAAGTCTAGTTACAGTGTTGCATTTATTTGTTTCTGCAATAGAAATATTTCAGGTTATAGGCTTGACACAGCATCATGACCATGGGTCACTAGAAAATTTGCTTTTTGATAAAGGTTTGGGATTGCTTTTGTTAAAGGTTTGGGATTGCTTTAGCGTCATTAATTTTGAAGGTCAGTAAAAGATCAGTTTTTCTAGATATGCCTTCTTCAATGAGGGCAATACAAAGGCATATTATAATACTGAAAAGTGGATAAGCCCTCAGTATTATCTCTTGTTTTGACATCTCTTCAAAACAGCCTTATTAGAAATATAATTTGGTTTGTCTGGATTTTAAATTGAGATATTAGATAATGTTCAAGGGCCTTTGTTAGGTGAAGTTACATACTTAAAATGAAATCTTTGCCTATATTATTAGTATTATATCAAGCAATTATTTAGTAGATTTTAAATAACTTGTTCTATGTTCAGAAGACTATAAAAGAAGTTAGAAAAATCAAACCCACATTTGTGTCAGTTTTCTGTCCACTACTTTATGAAGATCATGCTATTCTAGTATCTAATTAATTCCCAAATCATTACCCTTCAACACTCACATGCACAATACTCTCATACTTATTTGCTGAATAAATAACCAACTTCATTTGTGTTCTGGCTGGCTGGGGTGTTTGAATGGAAATGGAGGCAAAGGGAGAGTGGTTGCTGGGTGGCCAAGTGGAGAACAAATTGCAGAAGAGATAAAGAGATGAGTTTTGTTCATAGTTCTGGATGAAATGAGACCTGCAGCAACTAGTTTCTGCTTCGGGGGGGCTGTGCCTGACCCTAGTGTAAGATCTGTGTCCTGCACTCATGCTTCTCATGCTTTCCCCCAAACATCGATCACTTAATTTCTTCAGGAAGGTGTTGTTATCCCAGGAGACCCCTATATGGAAGACCCCACCAAGGTCCACAAATGGGATCTGGATACCATCTACTTTAACTGAACCCCATGGTAAGTGAGGAACCAAAATGGACTGCCAAGGCACAATAAATATGACGTCTCTCTGATGACTGTCTGTCACATTCCGAGAGAGCTGAATTTTCAGAGCAAGGGATGAAGCTTTGTTATTGGCTATAACGACCTGAAATGGTTAAGCTTGAAGGTGATTAATGCAAGGACATCCTTTGATGGAGCTGAGGATGTTTGGATAGAGCATGGCTTCCCAGCTAGGGAATGATTTCCTTTTGTTCAGTATGAATTGTGCTTATGTGCATGTACTTTTTATGTGGGTAGATGTTTGTGTGAGCATCTGTGTCTGTGTTGAGGAGCTGGAGCACAAGAAAAAAAATCCAAGCATGCAAATGAAAAAAACCTGTTCTTTTATGAAGAAAATGGGTCTGTTCTCTTTTGGTTGCATTGCTTACATAGTTGTTAGTTTAATCTTTATAATAAAGTTTTTTGGGGGTTTGTTGTTTTTTTTTTTTTAAATGTGTGGCAAACTAAGTAACTGGAACATAGGTAGAAACAATATATTTGGGTTACAGGAAAAAAAACTGGCATGACTTTAAAGGGATACATTTCATAACACCACATGTGCAAAGCATTATAATAATCACACTGTGCACATCTGTAACAGACTGACTGAACAATGAGTATCAAAAACACATTCCTAAAGCTGGCCCAGAATCTTGGCAGCAGTATTTTATATGGCAGACCTGTACTAGAGTCCAAATGCTGGGTCTTCTGCGTCCAGAGCTGGCAGGCTTTGGTGGTGGCTAGAGTGATGGGCTCGGGCACAGGTGAGAGCGGTGGGGAGGAACATGGCAAGGCTGCTCCATTTACTTCTGCTTCATTCCCCAGCTTCCTACCCCACAGAAGGTATTTCACTGAGGAAATCTGGCTGGAGCTCTCAGTGGCTGCTGTTCAGAACTGCTGTAGTGCCAGAATGGGCGGAAAAAGGATGAATGCAGAAGCAAAACAGCAACAAGCAAATGGTCTGAAGGCTGTGCTGGGAACACCTGGCCTCTCTTTCCAGCAAGGATACAGGGACACTCAGGTTTCCTGAGATACGCATTCCTGGGCAAGATGGGTGAGATAAGTACCCACACTGAAGTTCTGTGGTTCCTGCTAATTGGTGATACACGCCACTTAATTAGTGGGCTATGCAGCGTATTAAAGGCATTTTATGGGGAAGAACAGTGGGATGTCATTCAATCAAAACATTCCTTGCAGACAGTGGAGAATGCAGTAGCCACCTCTCAAGGAATGGTTCATCTTTCCAGTAAAGAGGCAACTCCAGAAGGGTTTGAAGATTCTGATCTTGCTTCAAGAAGCAAAAAGCAGGATATCATGTTTTTCATTTTATAGCAGCAGGAGACATGCCATGAGAAGCCCCAGAACTCAGATGCATTCCACAAGCTTAGGAGAGTAAACTTCCTGCCAGACCCTAAAAATGGGACAGATGTCAAGATGTCCCAGCTCTGAATCTAGTGGCTTTGCCATGAGATTTCAGCTGTGAAAGCAACACCCAAGATTTTATTATGTCCTGTAGAAGGAGAAACGTGGAATGCTTTGTCTACAGGCCCAAATGGTAATCATTTAACAGGGAAATGCTCTTCTTTTCCCTTTTCTCTTCTCTCTTTATGTTGAGTTCATTCATACATCCAAATTATTTTAGTTATTAGGACCATTTTCTCCCCTTCCTTTTCCTTCTTTTTGCACCTTAGAACTTATCTCTTTGGATGCCTACAAAAATTGACAATTGTGATGTTGCTGTGTTATGTCTCACACATCACTATTTCACTGCTGCCTTTTACTTCTGCATTAATCAATCTGTATCATAGATTGAGAGCATAAGGTTTTTAGAGGAAAGACCACGTTACATTCTGTGCTCATATAATGTCAATCTAACCCATGATTAATGTTCAAAAGTGCTGTGGTAATACTTCTATTATTACCATTATTAATCCATCCGTGGTTAGATCTTTAACAAGTACTATTTGAGACAATGACAAATATTGGAAGACTGTTTTGAACTTCAACAAAAATAACATCTTCATTGTCGTGAGACAGATTTAAAAATCATACAATTAAAAGTAATAAATAATGAGACTTTTCCTGAGGCAATGCAAAATAGATGCTTTCTTTTTTGCCAGAAAGTGGGGATTTGCCAGCAATTCTGTAAAGTTTAGAGCAGGAGCTTAGCGGAAAAACAAACATTGAGATTAGCAATAAAGTCATAAGACATGAAAACATTAGATATTCATAAGCTAACAGTCACGAAAATCAGAGATGCAATGAATTTCAATAGTAAATATGTTGGTCATCTAAAAAAATAATCATAATCCCATTTTCTTTTCTTTCCTTCTTTGACACACTTCTCTAGTTAAATGAACTAAGCTAAACTGTGGATTGCTTAGCCCAAACATGTAATACCTTCAAAGACAATTAACAGCATTCAGAAAAGTCCTTTGATGTGAAATGAGAGAAAATTAATGTATTAAAAATATGTATTTGGATTTTGATTAAGCAACCCAATAAAGAGCTATTCTGGGATGGAGAGGTAGAATTTGTATTCCTTAAACAGGACAGTCATGGTTTGTCTAAACCTGAGCAATGGGTCACTGTGTGTTATGGTTAAATTCAAGGAGGTTATATAGAAAGTTACTTAAATGCCATGCCAGTGATCTTCCTTGTTAATATGTCATATATGGCCTCTATAAAAAACTCACAGTGACCTAGATATTATGAAATCTAATGAAATGTATTGAAAAATAATAGTTCTGATGTTACATGATTCAAAAAATACTGTACCCGTCTTGAATCATTGCAAAGAGCAAGAAAGCCAGTGGGGCTGGAAGAATGTGCTAATTAAGGAATGCTCTTGGAATGTAAACTCAGGTAGGTTTCCAACAGGCTGTGGGGAGAAGAAATCTTATCCTAGCCATCAAGGAAGAGGGAGTCATACTTCATGTAAATCTTAAACCTACATTCCCAAGAGCCAGAGATAAAGATAAAGCAAAAGGAAGGCAGGAGAAGTGGGAAGGGATCCATCTTGGACAGAGAATGCAACCTGAAATATCTCACTGATATTGGCATCCCTGGAGTGGTGGCAGGGTTTTGGATGTCTGCCTTTCCTTCCCTCCAGTCTTCTATTAATGTTATAAATTGGCTTTGTAAAATGGCATTAAAGATACAAAGAGCTACTAACTGCTGCCTTGGTTATTGAGGCTGACTACAGCCTCAGAGAGTATAAGCTGAAATAAGGCACCCTCAAGGAAAGGCTAGCCAGGATCTATTGCTACCTATCATAGCTAAGTAATATCTCAGAGGTCATGAATGGCAATTTGAAGAGACTAATCCCAGAGGTATTTTAAGCTGTTGGAAGAGTGTTGCTTTTCAAGGATACACCAAGCTCAAGAACAGTCCAACCCAGTGAGCAGGAAGTCAAGCAAAGATGTCAGGAGGCCTGCATGGATGAACCAGTTGCTCCTGACAAAACTCAAACGAAAAAGAAAGTGTACAAGCAATGGAACCAGAGTCAAACTTCCAAGGAGGAATATAGAGACACTGTCTAAGTGTGTTGGTATGGGATTAGGAAAGCAAAAGCCCACTTGGAGTTGAGTCTGGCAAGGGACATGAAGGGCAAGAAGAAAGGCTTCTACAGGTATAGCAGCAGCAAAAGGAAGGCAAGGGAAAATGTTGGCCCGTAGCTGAACTGGGCATGGGACCTGGTGTACATGGAAGGTACCTCTTTCACCTGTTTACTGGAAAGGCTGGCTTTCAGGAAATCCCAGATCCATGAGCCTAGTGGGAGAGTCTGAACCAAGGAAGACTTACCCTTGGTGGAGAAGGTTCAGTTTAGGGAATGTTTAAACAAACAGGGCATGAACAACCCCATGGGGCCTGATGGGATACACCCACGAGTGCTGAAGGAGCTGGCTAATGTCATTGTGGGACCATTCTTGATAATCCTTGAGAGTTCATGGAGACTGGGGGAGACACCTGAGAACTGGAAGAAAGAAAATGTTACTGCCATGTCCAAGAAGGGCAAGAAGGAAGAAACAGAACTACAGACCAGTCAGCCTCAATCCCTTGGAAAATGAAGAAGCAAATAATTCTGGAAACCATTTCCAACCTCAGTTAAGACAAGAAGGTGCTTGAGAGTAGTCAGTATGGATTTACAAACAGGAAATCATGCTTGGCCAGCCTGATAACCTTCTATGATGAGATGGCTGTCTTGGTGGATGGGGAGGTTAACAGTGGATGTGTATCTCGACTTACGCAATTCAAGCTTTCAACACTGTCTCCCATAACATCCTAAAAGACTAACTGATGAAGTACAGGGTAGATAAATGGGCAATGAGGTGCACTGAAAACTGTCTGAACTGCTGGGCTTAAAGGGTTCTGAACACCAGCATGAAGACCAGTTGGAGGCCAGTCACTAGCATTGTACCCAAGGGATTGATACTGGGGCCAATATCTCTTCATTAATGGCCTGGATTATGTGACAGAGGGCACTCACAGGAGGTTTACAGATCATAGAAAAATGAAAGGAGTGGCTGATAAATCAAATGGTTATGCTGCCATCCAGAGGGACATCAATAGGCTGGAGAAATGGTCTGACTTGTGAAGTTCAACAAGAGGAATTGCAAAGTGCCACACTTGGGGAGGAATAACCCCATGTACCAGTATACATTGGGACCCAACTGGCTGGAAAGCAGCTTTGCAGAAAAGGACTTAGAGGTCCTGGTAGATGACAAGTTGAACATTAAACAACAACCAGCAGGTCGAGGGGGGTGATCCTTCCCTTCTACTCAGCACTAGTGAGACACACCGGGAGTGCTGGGTCCAGGTCTGGGCTCCCCAGTACGAGAGACATGGACATACTGGAGCAAGGCCAGTGGAAGGCCACAAAGATGATTAAGGGACCACAGCATCTGTCATATGAGGAGAGGCTGAGAAAGCTGGGACTGTTCAGCTTGGAGAAGAGAAGGCACAGGGGAATCTTATCAATATGTATAAATACCTGATAAGTGGAATAAAGAAGATGGTGCCAGACACTTCTCATTGGTGCCCAGTGAGAGGACAAAAGACAATGAGCACAAACTGAAACACAGGAAATTCCATTTAAGCACAAGTAAAAACTTTTTTTACTGTGAGGGTGATCAAACACTGGCACAGATTTCCCAGAGAGGTTGAGGAGTCTCAATCTTTGAGCACCTCCAAAGCCCAACTGGACACAATCCTGTACACCTTGCTCTAGCTGACCTTGCTCTGGGCAGAGGGCTTCAACCAGATGATCTCCAGAGATTGCTTCCAGACTCAATGATTTTGTGATTCTGTCATTGCGTTTACTTAATTTATTTTCTTTTTAGATTTTGTGATCAATAGTTTAACTGTTTTGCTAATGTAATACTAATTGATTTGACTTTAAACTTGTCTGGTGCCAAGTGAAAATTCAGGTTAATTTAACAGGCAACACATCCACATAAATCCAGGTGTCCATGACTCCAGCCTAGTTTGGATATTGGAGTGTCTCCCATTAAGGTGTCAATCAAAAGTCAATATGAATTCAGATACTATCAGATTCCAAGTGAAATGGAACAGGCTGTCCCAAGCTGACATTTGCAAAGCCTCTCCAACCGACAGTGGTGAAGCAAGCTTCAGTTACAGCCAACCCTTATGTCCCCATAACAAGCAAAATGTTTGTCTTCTGTACATCTTACAGAGAAGGAGGCAGAGTGGACAACAAACAGGGTAGAAAAAGTCCCCTTCTATTTGTCGCCACTTGTTCTCATGGATCTGAAGTGCCACAGTCCTATTGTTCTGAAAGTCTAGGTGTTGAACATGGAGCTATAAAACTTCTATGCAGCTGCTGCAAGTACAGTTTGACATGGAGATACTGGAAATTTGCCACAATACAAGTTTGTAGGAGCCAGTAAAAAATCAGAGAAACTCTGGACAGAGACTTAAAGAGCAATAGCTAATCATCTTCTTAATCTAATTGTCCTTCAGATCCTGTGCACAGTTTTGCAATGAGGACTTCCAGCACAGTCGTCTTGTAAACCTGAAGCTGTAAAAGCCCTGGGAAATGTATCATCTTGCACTAATAGATAGCTATATTGATGCAGTCATAATGCATTAAAACAATTAATGCATTTAAATGAAGTGTTACAATTCCAAAGATGCTGTATAAAATCTCTTCAGCTGTATCAAATAGTTTTCTTTTAAGGAAAGAAAGCAAACACATTTATGTAGCCTTGGGGAACAGTCTGCCTAATGTTGATGTCACAAGGTTCATATAGCAGGTATTTAGGATTCACCTACCAGTAAATGACAGCTTGCTGACAAGTCTGTCTTCATTTGCATACCTAAAGTCAGGAAAAAAATTAAGTGGTACAATTTTTAAGACATGTTCAGTTTGAAAACAGTCTTAGATGTTGTAGCACTGCAGTTATATGAAAAAAGAGCTTGACAATAGTATTAAAAAAAATGTTGCTATCCTTTTTAACATAGCTGATTTCTTTAGAAGGTCAGATAATGAAATCTAGCTCTCTTCAATTGCTAGATAACCTTGAAACCACATTTATGATGTGAAGGATTCATGCTAACATTAGCTAATCTGTCTGATTACAGTTCTACACAAGTTATTCTAGTCTTAAGGTATAAGCCTTTTCCTTCTCCAAAAGACAGATTTAGAGTTACTAAATTCTGTAGGGAATAGGTGAATAACTCAATATATGAATTATTTACTTGTCTACATAAAAATGTTCCAGTACATAAAATCATGTGAAAATATGTATCATATAGATCTTCACCTCTGCACTTTGAGATACAGGGCTAGATTAAGATCTTACTATGGTTTTTTTTCAGGTAAGAAACTCCATTCATTTCAGGGGAGTTACTCCAGGCTTACTCCAGAATAAAAACACATGCAAGTTCAAACCATAATGAAGATAAGGATTTATTGATAATATTTGTGATTTTAATGGTTTGCTGCTTGGAACTGGTTTTTTGTGAGAACTTTTCTTAGAGGAATAACAAGAACTAGTTGCAGGATTTCTATCAGAAAATTCACGTCCTACCAACAATAAATGTAATTTGTCTGAAAGGTGTGCAGAAAAACCTTGTCATTACACTGGCATGTAGAACATGTTCTAACTGCAGTGAATAGAACAGAAAAAAAACCAGAATTGCTTGGAAAGAAGTCACTTATGGCTCAATTCATGGAGCATCAAGATTCTTGCCCTGGAACATCTGAAAGCAAAATAAGTAGATTTACCAAAATTATGGTATTCTTGGGAAAGGAGTAGGGCTAAAATCAGAATGTTTAGACATGTGACAATAACCCTACTTTTATGCAAATACCAAAGTAAGGACTAATTTGGGCTACCAAAAATTTTAGACGACAAATAGAATTCCTCACTTTATTCTAATCCTGTGTGAAAAGAACTGTTGAAATGAATAAACAGGCTGGTACAGCACAGGCTCAGTCTGACATGGTTATTAAACATGCAAGCCTGGTGCATATGCTATAAAATAGCACTAGGAATTGAAGAGATGTGCAAAATAACTAGAAAAGAACTTTAATTTCACAAATAATGTGGATTTTTGAGATATAAAATTTCCACCTGTAAACTCACAGGTTTTCTCATTTTGCAGGGAATAATAATTCATTCTGTCTCTGTTGTTTTCTGAATAAGGCCATAGCTTTCCTCTCACAAAATTAGTTTTTATAAAATGAAAATTTTGCATCTTTTATGGGTTCACATTACATTATTCACCTGTTAGTGAACCCTATTATATGAGAGAAGCAATGGAGGGCACAGACAGGTATTGAAAAAACCCTCATCCTAGGAATCATTCTTCTCCTTCTTTAATATATATATTCCAGTAGTGCTCAAAGACTTTGTTGTTGTATGTGAAATACAAACACGGTGATGCAAAAGGACTCTTTTCAATGTGCTTGCAATCAAAGAATCAAAAAAATGAAAAAAGCAGGGAGACTTAAAAAAAAAGAATATTTAAAAAAGGATAATAGCTTGCAGAGCTTGTAAGAAGGCTGCTCTCTCCACCCTTAGTTCTGACTTCATATTTTAAGGGGTCTCTGTAGCAGATGGAGGAGATGTCTTCAGCATCCTAAGCAAGGGTAAGACTATAAGAATTCAGAGAATTAAGACTGATCTAGAAAGAATTGAGGCCACATAGCACATAATCTGGATTCCTCATCATGATTATTATTCCAACTTAACTGTCAATTTAATAAGCAATAAATCTAGTTGATCAACATATGGAATACTTCCCACATGGAAAAAGATTTTTTCAGGTTAGACAACAAGCTGATAGGATAATGCCACACCATAAGCCAGAAAAAAAAAAATCCTGAGTGATTACCAAATAATTTACAGCTAGTTTTGCACAGCTGTCTGAGAGAAAAATGACTGGGGAGAGGGGGAGGAAGCAAACCAAATATCTGCTGACATATAAATGTGAGAACTAAAGAGCAAAAGAAATTAGGTTAACCTTCAAATGACTGTGCGAGGTAAAATCAAATCTGTACAGCCGCATTCATTTTGGTAAGTAGTGAAACTGGGAGAGGAAGTTTTTAAGGTAAACTACCAGATTTTGCAAAGGGAGGACTAGATGGAGTGCGAAAGAGGCTTTTTTCAGTGATGGTCTCAGTCTGGGGTCTGCAGAGAACTTTGAAATTGTTTGCAAAAGGTGACTGTGGAAACCAAGCTCATAAATATTCTGTAGCAATCCACATGTGTTAATTTTCACTGGGGTTTCCACTTCTCTGAGTGAATTAGTAAGGGGTCCACAAATCAAAAAAGTTGAAAACCACTGGGCTGTGGCTAACCTCTGTCCTCGGATATGCACCCAATTCTCATCACAGGCCCTGGGAATGGCTCTCGTGGCTGAAAAATTGGCCCTATTCATCCAACAGTCATTAAGAAAGAAAAGTCGTCCCTGGCTGAATACTGAGCAGGCGTAGGTATATGTCAGATAATGGACAGCCCCAGTGTACACAGAGGCTGTAATTCACCGGTGGGGTCCTGGCGAGTGCATGTGCTTTAACTGCGCAGCAGTTTGAATTCAGCCTTGTGTTTGTACCACAGCCATCTGGTGCTATTTAAAATATATACTTTTCAACTTTGACCTTTTAATCTTTCTGGTTTGAAAACATACACCAGTGCAAAGGTTACCTCTCTTAACCTTGAGCAATTCTCTTTCAGAAACAGCACTGAAGGGTTATTATTGTCGTCACTTTTACTGGTGTTAATGAAGGGGTAATTATCTATTGTGGTTTGTACACACATTTTGAAATAAACCAAAACACAATTGTTATACATTTAAAACCACATTTTCCATAAGTGCTGTGATTTTTAGGTGCCTCCATTCTGGGAAATTTGAAATGAACAGCTTTCTCAGGGGCCTAATTATCAGATGGGCTGAACAATTATAACCTCTCCACTGCCCCCAAAATACCAGAATTGGAGGCGCCTGGGAGTGGAACTAATGATTTAAAACTTTGGCCATACATGGCCATGCAGACGCACACAAATCACTCTGTGAGATTACATTCTGTTCTGTCTCTGATAACAGAAAAGCATAAAGTCACCGCAAACATGCTTTCCACCCCCAGGAGTGAGACGCACAACATTTCAGTCCTTTTCCTTCCGACAGCCAGCAGTGAGAGTTTCCTCACCTTTCCTGTAAGGAAAGGTGCTATAAGGAACCTAAGCACCTTTATCTGGCCAGTAGTGAGACAGCCTGTAGATAAGCATGGTGCAGTGATATCCATTTTTTCAGTGCCCAAGAAGTAGCCTTGACAGTTTCATCTCTTCATTTTAGCTGATTCCTCATATTGAATGTCACCCAGATAGTTTAATGCTGCATGAAACTTTGCGTCAGGCAGACTGAGGCATTTGCACTAGGAACCCCTCTCCCTGGACCCATTCTGTATGGAATTTGAACTTTTATTTTAAAAGAATGCAAATTTATAATATTACTTGAAAGGAAACTATTTCCTGAACCAATCTAAGAAAAGAGCAAACTTGATGGAGAGGTAACTGATTCTGTAGGTACCATTTGAAAGAGCTCAGACCTAGCCCTCCTATGTTATCCTCAGACTTAGGTTTGGATTTCCACAACTGTAATACCTATTACTGATTATTTTAACAGGGGTCCAGATCCCCTGGGACTGAGGGTGAAGTATGAGAAGCATACCTCTCATTTGTCCCCAATTTTGAGCCTAAGGTTTGAGTTTTTCTATCGAGTTATATTAATTCTTGTTTCTACCCAACTTGATTCAGAAACACATAGTCATTTCAACATCAACTTAAAAATGATATTGAATAACCTGGGGTGGGGGCTGTAGTTTTACCATTGCACAGCAGATTTTAAGTATCACACAGAGAATATGAGAGGAACCGATTCTCTCCCTTACATTTAAAAAAAAATATTGGAACTCCTAAAAAGGATTTACACATATTGCTTCAGGCTGCTAGCCACTTGCCTACAGGTGGGTGGTGTTTATTTAACAGCTGAAATACTTTTTTACTTGACTTTCTGTTTTTCTTGTTTCCCAGGTGATTGGTTCTGGTGTTTTTAGAACTGTCTACTGCATCCTGAACATTTTCCATGCATCAGTGACTGGGAACATTTTAAGCTGGCGTCAAAGATAGAGTCTGTGGGGAAGTCTGCACACAAATAATACTTCTTCATTGTTCTTGCTCAGCAGTGATCATGCCTTTTGCGAGCTGCTTCACCCACTGCAGCAGAAGAGTAAACTAAAAATAATCAATCAGATAATTTTTTTCCTAAGCAATCCATGTTCTCATTTTCAGAGCCAATGTACCACTGGATGACAGAAAGTGCTCAGCTCCATTAGCACCAGCCATGCAGTAGAACCCGACTTGGCAGGCGTGTGATAACAGCCATGTAAGGAAGCATAAGAGAGGCCACACAGGAAGATTATATAAATGAGAACCACAGTTGTAGACGAATAGTGAAATACAATGAAATGGGCTAGAGGATACTGGATGTCCTTTGGCATAAGGAAACAATCTAATTTCTGTAAGCCTTTATTTAGGAAAAATGCCTTGACATCAGCATATATAGACCACAGTCTGCAAGAGTGGCATAAAAAAACCCTCCAAATCTTGAAGTAGTCTCCTAAGCAGAGACACTTATGAAACAAGGGTCAGTCCCCTCTGAAAGTGCAGTGACTGATAGCTCCCATTGGAGTCAAACCTTAAGCATCTTATTTTACCATATTTAGCTGTGAAGTAGGAGGGGAAAGTGAACAGTAGGGTGTTGTACACAGTGTTTGAGCTTACAGATTTGGTCAGTGTCCTTAAATTTTGAAGGGTGTCTTCACAGGCCAGAAGGGAAACAAGCAGAGTATGATAATCTGTCTCTGAAAAGGCACTGGAAGCTGCATTTGCCAGGACTTTATGAGTGAGCTAGACCTATATCCATCCCATCAAACTGGAGCTGGAAGCATCACAAGAACTGTGGGAACCACCCTGGCTACTCATGCATGCTCTGCTGTGCAGTATCTGCCAGCAGCTCCAGACATGGTCCCAGGCTACAGAGCTGTGCAAGGCAAGGAACAAAACGGTAATTTTTGTCAGTAACTTTCTCCCTCTGCATTTGGTCTGGGTAAGAAATGGTAGGAAAGGAAAAGGGAAAGCAATAGGGAAAGACACCAAGCGTACAGGTTCTCCTGACCTTTCCTTTATAGAAGCTAGAAGGAAGACAGTCATCTAGAAGTGATGCAAAAGAGGGAATTTAGTCATGAAGAAAAGGTAAGGAAATAGGCTAAAAGTCCAGAGGGAACATGATGTTTAGTGAAAAACCATCTAAGAAGTAGTTCCCTTGGGAAACAGTTAATTGCTGCATTCAGAAGACTTTGGCTATCTCTAGGAGCTCTCATAGCTGCTACTTCTTGGACCACAAATGGGTAAATTCCACTTACTGGCTGTGTAGGAAATCTGAGGTGTCAAAACCAAGAAATTCACATAGCAACCAGGTTTTGAACAGGAAAAGTGTAAGTCCTCACAAAAAGCTCATTGTGGATGTTTTTATGGAGAAGGAAAGAGAGTGCAACTTACAGCCTTCAAGCAAAGGCCAGGGAATTTCAGCAATGTTGCACCTGGATCCTGGAGGGAGACCTAAGCTGAAGCCAACAGAAGTAGAGAAAATGCTCTCTATCCCAGCAAATGTACATCGAATTCTAACTTAGGGTTCATAATTTTTGAAAATAGCTTCTTCTCTGATGAAAGGAAGGTTCTGTGTTGAGTGTCCTGTATGTCTTCTATACATTTTTTTCTGAGAGTCTCTACTGCCTGTATTTGTACACTTTGGAAACAAGATACTTCTGCTTGTCCTCACATTTGAATTCTGAGCTGGAAATCCTGTTTACCAAGTTACCACTTGCCTGGGTAAAGAGTTTCTTTGCTAGCTCTTTACTCCTGGGACACACAGAGCTCTGAGGAAAAAGAATAATTTGCAACACATAATTTATTTGGTAAAGTTAGCCTTTTGCTCTTTTTTCCATGAGCACAGCAGCAGCATGGTTTCTTGAATGTACTCATTATTCAAATATATTCTCTGAATAAACAGCCGAACGCTCTGTACTGTCAGATTTTGCCATGACATGTTGATTGGTGATGCATCTCTCCAAAGGCTTGGCTGATCACTCTGAGGTTGAGAACACTGATGTGGAGAAAATATCCTGCTGTGGTTTGTAATTTGCCTCCGAGCCCCTCTCCCCCTGTTCTGAAAGGCTGATCTGTGTGATTATAAAGGCTAAACTTAGATGCAGGTGGTGGGAGGGGGCATCAAAGAAGAGTCTACTATTCTGCAGTTCTGTAGCGTCTGATAGGACAAGCAGTCTCATATCAAGGGTGTTCTCTGTTTCATTATTCAGAAGGAATTTCTGGAGAGAGTTGGAGAGTGAGGAAAAGCAACTGAGTTTTGTCTACCCCAGAGCCTGACTGACTTGCTGTTTTGGTGGTGGTGTTTTCTACCTAGACAAGACTTCCTTGTCTGTCTGCATCTCAAGTCAAGCTGCTGTGGCACCAGCACAGGGTGGGGAGAATCTGCCGAGGATCTCTTTGAGCAGTGCAGGCAGAGCTGGGAGGGCCGGGGTGTGTGGGAGGAGTTGGCAGGGTGCGAGGGAATGAGGTATCCTCATCTGCACAAGGCACAGGAAGCGCTTGGTGGGGGAGAGGAACCAAGCTGCGGCCAGTTCTTTGTTATAGAAAAGGGTGGAAAAAATGCACGTATTTCCTCATCTAGCCCCTACGCCACGCAAGCATGGGAGAACGCGCACGAGTCTGTTGTGGTGGAAGCTTACAGGCAGCCTCAGCGTCTATCACATCTCTGCTCAGTCATTTGGCTTAAACCTTGGACAAAGCAAAAACATCAAATACATGTGGGACATTCCACACTTGGAAGATGTCACCTGTCTGAGCATACAAAGCAAAATCAACAGTAAGGTAGATGCTTGAACACAAGCCAGTTTAAGCTGGCAGTTCTTTAACTTCACTGTTCTGAAGGCAAATACACATTCTGTATCACAAATTGAATTTGGAAAAAATTGCAGATAGCTTATTTGTGCACAGAAACTATAGTATTTTTTCCTTTTATGAGCTTTATAATAATGCATCACTTCCCTTGCTAGCTAATGTAGTTATAATCAAAGGCAGGTCTTAACTCTGGTGAAAGTGAAAGACACTAGCAGAACTCAAATTGAACTTGGCACATCAATTGTTACCACCTCAAATCATCGAATGATGGTTATCACTGTTCACACTGGGTCTGGATCTGAAAAGCACCAAGTAGTCGCAACTTAGCGGGGCTTCCCACAGGGTAGTTGAAATTTTTCTTGTCTCTCACAACTGGGTCCCATCACAACAGGAAGCCTTGGAAGGAAGGGAAGAGTTGGTTATACCAATGCCTGTTTCCATTCTTCTAGTGAAACTCCTGTGTAATATAAACAGCTCTTTATATCAACCGCGAGGATTGCAGAGGGTGCAGATTTAAAAAAAAAACAACAAACCTCCTCCCAAGACATCTTGATTGCAGATGTTATTAAATGATTCTCTCTGGTACTGGAAATACTCATCCTGGCTACATGGTGATCATAGAATACATTCCGTTCTCATGGTTTTCTGACTCAAAAATGGAAGAAATGCCTCAGAATGTAACAAGGGAGAAAAATACTTCTGTATGTGGTGATAGTTCTCCCTATCTTTTGGTCTGGGAGTCAGGTTCCTGCCTGAGGGGGCCTGTATGAGGGACGGTGAAAGCAATTATGCTGTCATCTTAAATATGATTTTCTTCTATGTGTGTGTTTCTTGTGATGTCAGTTGATTAACCTGTCACTCATCTTCACATGGCATGTGGCCACATGATGTCATGTGCTGAGGTACATGGTTTATCGTGCTAGTCTAACATAAAATTGAAAAAGTCTCCAATTTAAACCTTATTTCTTCACCTATGTTTTATATTTTTCTTTTGCTTCAATCTTACATGTTCCTTTTTTTCTTGACTCATTCCCATCTTACCCAACTTCTTTTTTCTCTTCCCTGACTTGGTTTTTCCTTTAATTTGCTATCTTGGTTCATCTCACTTTTTCTCTTCCACACTGCAGTTTTGCTCCACCCTTCTCACATCCCTCCAACCCATCTCCTCATTGTTTCCACATCAGGGCAGACCACAGAGACCATTTTGCCTTTGCTTCCCTTACTACATGGTGCTCCTCTCAGTCCTCCTTTGCTGGATGTGAGCCACTCTGAAAAAGGAAAAAACCCAAATTGAAAACGACACATCTTCACCTTAACTGCCCTGGTTATCTCTGAAAAACTGGGGGCAATCTAGAATGTGCTATAGGTTACATGTAAACCTTCCATGTACTGGTGAGTTTTGCTCTTTTCTCGGTGGTGTCAGCATTTCATCTTAAAGGGTTTCACTTGAGTATCCCCAAATGGCAATAAAGTCCACTTTATTTGTGACCTCATTTTTCTCCCTGATTTATTATTAGATACTCAAACAGGCATCATGACTATTTTATTTGGGGAAGAACATCTTAGCTAGACCCCAGCTGGATAGAGGACGGATTTAAGATGAAGGCTTAGCATGAGAAAGGTTGAAAATCTCTAGGACAGCCATCATATTCCTCTAACTGAAGCCAAAATATGTATCATTCATATTTTGTTAGCTTGGGATGCAGGGAGTGTAAAAATAACAAATTATTTCACCCACACCTGCTTTGAGGCCTATGCCAAGCACAGGGTGGCCATGTGAGAGACTCGGACACATAGTGTTCCTATGTCAGAAATTAAAAAATCAGGTGCAGTACACATTTACATTAGCAAGCTAGGGATGGGATTGCGGGAATGCATTTCTCACACAGACTAAATCTGTTCTTCAAATTTCACATGGGCTATGTGCTTTCCCATCCAGGTGGAGGGCAGTTCTGTATGAGTTCTGCTCTCAGTAACCAGGAGTGGAGACATAAAAAGAACTATTCAATGTCTCTGGTTACAGAGATAAGTGAAAGAGTCATTGGCAATAACTCTGTAGTAATAGCAGCAGTAAGCACTGGGCGTGATTTGAATCTCTTGATAGTGATACCGGGATGCCAGAATATTTATCAAGCCATTAGGAGAGTCTGTGCCTAGCTGATAAGATGACTACAACTGATGAAGTCCACCTGAAGACTCTGATGATGCTGGGACAGATTTGCAGCCAACAACGGAGGACAGCAGGGAATGCTGCCCTTAAGAGCGGCAGGTACCATTCGTCAGCAAAATTATACAATCTCCTGCCTGGGGCAAGCTTGTGGAATCTTTAATAAGCAGAGTTAAGAAACATCCTGATGTATACGTTCCTGATGGCTGGGGAGGCAGGAACAGCTCTGCCCTGCCAAGAAACTGTTTCACTGAGTTGGTGGCAGAGGTGAGGGAGCTGGGAGAGTTCGGGAGAAAATCAGTTCCAAGATTGATTAATCCAGGGCCTCATTTTAAACTGTCCCTATATCAAAATGCCAAACTTGTGATGGGTCTGTCTTTGGAAGATGAAATTGCCCAATTTATATCACTTAATGTCTTTTAGTGTCATCAAATCAAAAGAACGTTCCGTCATTTTGACTAGAACTGGATTGGGAACAGATTTTTTTGCTATAATCATCTGTAAGCAACATGAATGAGGAAGTATTTCTCTCTGCTTTTCTGATGTTTGATCAGCACATGTGCAGTATCGTGGGTAAGATCAGGTGCTAGCACCTGAATTTAGGTTGAGAAGTGTTTTTCTTTGAGTGGCTTTTGTCAGTCAAGGTCTCAGTAACTGTAGAAAGATTTTATTACCTGTTTTACTCAATTGCTTATTATCTGCCCAGGTAAAGCACTGAAGTTAATGCTGGCATTTGTTTTTCCTTCTTGCTTTGCTGTGGAACCTCCTCTCTGCTTATGATCGGAGCCCTCTGGAACACAGAAACTGGTATGGCCATCAGGCCGTGCAAGTTCAAAATACATTTGCTGTATTTCTGTGTCTCCCTGTGGTATAGATAGAGAGCTCAATATAAACAGACAAGTTTTGCCTTAAAGAAATTTTAAAGATTATAACCATAAAGGTTTTACAAATGAAAAGGCTTAGTGCTGTTTACTTCCAGTAAATGGAAAACAGTAGAAAGAGAGGAGGAATGGAGAACCAACTTGTTTTGCTGTTCACAATTAATTAAGTGGATAAATCCTTAACAATGAATAAACACTATTGACAGAGAAAAGTAAATATGTCTTAAATTTTTTCTGGCTTTTAAAACAAAGAATATCAATAGCAAAATTGTGTTTTCAAATGTGTTTTGAATTTGACAGTGTCTCTTTGACATTTATAAAGTACAGTGATGACTATGTAATTAAAGTTCTTTGCTTATTTTTCAATATTGTATTCTCAGTCCTCCAAATTTCCTTTGAGCTAGAGAGTGACTAAACAAAGGAGGAAGGTTTGCCAGCGAGTGGCCTGTTCCCATGCATGCCATGCTGTGCACCAGCAATGTGCTCGCCTTTGAACCCAATGCTGAGCCAGCCCATGTGCATGCACTGAGGAGCATCCCTTCTCAATGTACTTGGGGTTTTATTTCAATTACCACAAAAAGGCTAAGTGAGGAATATAACATTTTTCTAAATTTATTTGCCTTTCCTTCTGTCTAAATAAGAAGTATCAGACATTTCATTGCAAAGAGACATTTTCTTGAGCTCACATATCTGGTGTCACTGCAGATAAAATACTGAACAGCATGTATAACCCTGGAACATTAGCATTGAATCCACAGGTAATGAATTTTGCTGTAGGCTGTTTTTCAATTGTTGTTTTCACTCCTTGCTCTCAGAGTGTGCTTTTCAGTAGTAAGCATCCTGTTCAGGATTACAGCACCGATGCTCCAGCCTGAGAGGTTTGGAGTGGGCTTAGCTGTGTCGGTAACACAAGCCCTCGAGCCAACAAACTCTCTGTCACAAGCACACAAAAAGGCACAGCACCAAAGCTGTCTAGAGTCTTTCACTGTTTCCATATGAAAATCCTTATTTGGCCGGGACCATAGGTTGAGATACATGTTTACCTCAAATTACTCATAAAATGCAAATTACTATCATTAAGCTGAACACTGCATTAAATAGCTATTGGTCAAAGTTTGTAGACAGGCTGGAGGTCAGGGACAGGAATTTAGGTGTCCCCATTACTGTCTGCTTGGCTCCAGATTGATGTTCACTCTTGTATCCTCTGACTGCCCACAGATTGTCTTTTCAGTGGAGATGGGACATGTTGGTTTGAATCCTTTCTGATGAAAGAGCAAAGTGGACCTGAGTCTTCTCCATCTCCAAGAGGTGGTGGCAGTAGACCTGTGGGCAGGAGCTGCTGCTTGGGCACTGTTTTGAATGAGGGCCACTGTTCCCATGTTCTCTGGACTCTGATTTTGCAGACGTACTCTAGCTGTGCCCTGAGCACAGCTGCGGGCTTGATGCCTCCCAGTTCCTGATAGCAGACTTAGCTATCATACAGGTGTCAGATTGCACGGTAGTAGCAGGTGAAGGTGGTTCATGGCATGTCTACATACAGCTTGAACAACTGGAATTTTGCTGGTATGTAAGCCTTTACATTATATATCCCAGTCTTTTTGTGTATTAATTTTTCCTAGGTCAGTTGCTAAATTCATATGGAAAATCATCAGCAGGTGATGGGATTGAACATGAGTCTCCAGAAGCCCAGTCCAGGAGCCCCTGGATAAACTTTTCTGAAGGCACCAGAGGTTGGATACCTGAAATGGATGCATTCAAAATTATTTAGATCTTCAGACATTAAAAGATAAAGTAACTATTTCAAACAGAAGGCTAATCCGTGACTGGATGCTGAATGACTGATGCAGGAAAAGGCGGACAAGCTTGCTAAGGGCAGTTACTTTAGGAAAAATAGCAGAAGGTTCCCCTGAGGGACTTGTAGGAGCTCCTGGAGAGGCTGGGGTTATGGCAAGAGAGCAGCCAAGTGTGGCATAGCCTGATCAACGGCAGATAGAAGCCACTTGTGGACAGAAGTACTAGATCTCTGTGTCACGTGAATGTCACGTTGGTCCTATCTCAGGAGGAAAGTGGCGCGTGGGTCCTGTATCCATTCTCTGTTGTACACAGTTGGTTTACCCTCAGCAAATATTGTTCTAACAGAGCCAGCTGTCAGATTTGCATCTGTTGAACAGATACAAAACACTGATCTCAGTGGGAGGCAGGTACCTACTCTGCATAAGCACTTTTGCAAATCCCAAAAGGCATTTCTCCATCTTCAGGCACTTCAGTATCTTTGAAAATCTTGCCCTTTGTGCCTACCTTTACCTCTCTACAAAACAGAGAGAAATCTGCCTCCCTAGGAAGTGAAGCAGAGTTAAATTTATTCATATTTGCTTTAAGCTTTGGAACCATAGGAAGATGTATGGCACAAAGGTGTACTTCTTTTTCAGCATATTATACAATGAAACACCTGTGTGTTCAGTTATTGTCCATGCTATGATTGGCCTCATTTTGAAAGATGTAACCATGAATCAGAGGAAGACAAGGTGCCACGTTAATGAATGATAGCTATAGAAAGATCACAGTATATAAGCTACACTGTTTTGTGATGGCCCAGCAGTCCCTTTATGAAGGACACAAGCAATAGGATCCGCTTCAGCTATCCTCCTGTGCTTGAATGTCTTGCAGAAAAGAGGTAGAAAACTACTACAGGTGCTCATTATGGTCATTGTGCAAGATGTTTGGTGAAAGACAGCAGAGATGGCATACGTCCACATCTTCAATTTTGGTGTCTAAAAGAGCTCTCCGTTTTCCCAAAAGAGCCCCAGTGCTCCATGTGCTGAGGTTCTTCTGCAGTGAAAAATACAGCAGCTTCACTGGGGCTTCCTGGTTGCAGACATCTTCTGGCCCTTGCATCAGTATTTGCTCCTCTACATCTTGCCTTGACTGTGAATTTCCCAGTGTTTCAGAATCTGACCCTGCACTCTTTTGATAACCTGAACAAAAGCAGAGGTTTCATTTGTGCCCTGCAAAGTCCTTTTGCCCTAGTTTCTCCATGGACTGCCTATGGTGGAAGTTACCATCTGACTTGCCTGCCCTACCCTCAGGTACATGAGTTCACTCAGGCTGCTGATCTCATCTTGGGGTTTTTAGCCACTTTTCCTTTGCTGGGGCAGCAGCTATCCTGCTAGTGGAGCTATCTTGGCCTCCCTAGGACACTCCACCCTCAGCCTCACTGTGGCTTCAATCCCTGGCTCATCCCAGTTTACCAGGTAATGGCCTGTCCTCTATATCTAGGAAGATTCCCCCTTTCCCAGGGGAAATTCAGAGGATGGTGTCTCCTGCTTTCTGCTTCCTCTTGTTTGCTTGTCTGCACAGACAATACCATGCTGTATGAGTGTGATGGGTTTTCTTAATTGTCATCTACTTTGGCCATTGAGGGTTTGAGGTCATTTTGGTTTATTCAGCTGTGGAGGTTTTTGACCTTTCCCAGTGGTAAATGGTGTAGAAAGCCATACCAGTACTTTACCGTTTTCTTAAGCAGCAAGGCAACATGTCTCAGCTTTCAATAGTTGAGAGTTTTGATAGCTGAGAGGCAAATGGAAGACAATTAAATGACATGATTTGAAGCCAGGGTTCTTTGTTTTAGTTCCTGGCCAGCCAAGGCATTCTGGTGTTCTGCTTGTAACTTTTCCATTTACTGCTATGAAGACCGAAATATGATCAAAGAAAATAAAAAAGGAGGATCTGCAGAAAAGTTGTTTAAGCATTACTGAAACATTCTATGTTAGCAGCGCCAAAGGCTGCGAACTCTCTTAGTGTGTTAAAGGCTTTTAATAATTTGAGATCACATTATAATCCCCTTGTCCAGAATCCTTATAATTTAGACATGGTTTAATGCTTGGAATAAAGTTAGAGTCTCAGTCTCTCTTCTTTTTTTTTACTCTTATGCCACAGTCAAGGATAATAATTTTAAATGCTGAAATGCATTAGAAGCATTAATTGCACTAGTTGAAGTATTTTATTTTGAGTTAAAGTCACTCAAAACTTTAATATGACAGATAAGATATAGAGCAATAATTCTAGCTGTGACTCAGAACAGGAAAAAAATCCTGACTTTGATCTGAGTAATAACACTTCTCTCCCTGACTGGCAAGGTTGCTTTTGTTCCGTACTGAGCCTTAACATCAGGAGCACCCAAAGAGCTGCTGGCTCCCAGTGCACGGGAGGTAGCTGGCAGCCGACGGGTGCTAGAGCTTGCCCCAGGCTCAGCCCTGCATCCCAGCCATGCAGGTTGGGGAGGAGAAGACATCCCATGTCACCACCAGCACTTTGGAGCAGATAGGAGCTGCCTGCCCCAGTGCTCTTAATCTGCTTCAAGGCAGTCATGGAAATTAGCTTAGACCACTTCTGGCATTAAACAAAATGCATTATGTCTCAGTATACATAGATATGTAAAGGTGGAACATTTTATGCATTTGGTAGAGTGTTTAAACAAGCAAAGCAATAGATGTGAGACAGCAGAAACCTCTGGGGAGAGAAGGGGCAGCTGGAACAAACATGTAAGGGACAAGCATGGGGAGACAGTGGGTCAGGTCTCCCTCCCAAGGAAGAGGGTATGCTTCCACATCTCCACTTCAGCTCCCAGCCCTGGTGGGAAACAGTAGGGTTTGGCTTAGTGCATGCTCTCACATCGATTCGGGGTATAAAATGGGCATGCTAGCAGGAAAACATCAAATGAGCCTGGGGTTGGGAGTTTAATCACATAGCTATGCTGCTGAACCCTTGTGCAAGTTCACCTCAGGCCTGTTAATCACCTTTAGTGAAGCTATTCAGGGATGGATTTCTAAAAGTATGAAGGGCAAGCTGCCACGTTAGTTCCACTTGAAGACACCTAGGGAGTGATTTGGGTGCCTGAACACATATGTCCAGCACAATTTAGATGCCCTATGGTCTCCTGCCTCATTGCAGAAGGCCGTGGGTTTCCCATATACCTGTCAGCCCACCAGAAATCATCTGAAATGGCACTAGTCAGCTATGTTTACGCACGTGAATATCTCCCCTAATGCCACGTTGCGCTTGCAGCTATTCCAGCTCATAACAGAAAGAGGTAAAAACTGCTCAGTTCTCCGAGCTTATTTCAGTAGGTCACTTCCACCTATTTTACAAAACCACAGTGAGCTGGTGGTCCTGCAGTTCAGTCAGATTTTCCTAATTTTTTAATGTTTTGATTGGGAAGAATTCAGACTTCAAAATTTTGTGCCTAAAATTAATCTAGCATTATTGGGTTTCAGAGTTAACTTCCATTTGAAAGAACCTAACTTCTTCACCTCATAGGCCACCATCCCCACTGTGCCAAATATTTTGAAGGAATGTTGGTCTTGGCAGTGTGTTTGGAAAGTTACAGGAATCCAGTTAAACAGCATCACAGAAGAAATTTTTTAGTGTTGTCTGACTTTCACAAAAGATGTCCTACCAGAAGCTCTCTTTTCACTCTGAACTCTTCTTGTGATATGGAGGGATGGATAGACTTGATCAACTTGGTTTCAAAATCTGAAGGTCTTATGGCTCTGATCAAAACCCTACCAGTGTAAGTACTACAACTCTTTTGAAAAGCACATTGCTGTGCTACATACCCCATTACACTAGTAGTTTCCACTCCAGAACTTTTTCCTTGTTGCTTGTATCTGCTGCACATCTGACAATCTGAACACCTTCCCAGGGCTTCCCGGCATGAGTGACCCAAGCTCTGTCTGGCTGTGGCTCCATCAACCCAGTCTCTCTGCTGGACCCTTGCATCTCAGACTTCTCTGGCTCTGAGTCCAAGAAAACTCCCCTTTTTGATGACTCTGCTGCTTTTCTGCCCGAGCCTGTTAATGCCCAGCTTGGAAAAACATTTCTGCCACTTGTCTAGTTTCAGTCTTCCCCAGTCCAAACCTTGCTGTTCAGGGTGTTTTATAGCCCCCCACCCCAAGGAGAGCATCTGCCTTTCCAGGAAACTTCTACCAAACTAATTCTGTTGCTTCTTCACTCTTCCCATCTCCTCTCCATATTCATTACATCAGGTGTCACGTAGAGCACCCATTCAACTGTCTCAGATTAGAAAAAATGGCAACAGGGTGCCCTTATTTGATTAACATACTAAACAACTTGCATATTATATAGGTTTTGGACAAGAGGATTTCAGTGTGACTATGAACTGTAAGACACAACCATGGGTCACCTTCTCTATCCCTTAGGTAAAAGCTGCTTAGTGTGACTGGCAAGCCTATAAATATATACAAATCATGCAAGGAATTCATTGCCAGATGATATCAAAGGCAAAAGCTCATAAAATGAGCTAGGACCTATGCTGTGAGGATCTCAGATTCTGAGTGTCCAACTTGATTTTCCTCAGAAGGCTTTGATTTTCCAAAAAGTAGTGGACATGTAATTTCTGAAAGTCAGAGTCACTAGCCGCTTAGGGAAATCAAGACCTAAAAGCTGGAGCTACGTTAATGTATACTCATTATGTGTATACATCCAGAATATATATTATTTTTGAAGGAAGGCATATAAACCCTCAAGTTTCAGTCCATTAAGTTAGAAATTACCAGAGGTCATGAATAAATTTCATCAATTGAGAGGTTTAAATTTCAGTGACTGCTTAAGGAAAAAACTGTATATTTGCCTTGCTTTAATTGCCACAGGCTATGGTTTCAGAGGAAAGAATGACTGGCTAAGCAGTCAGCAAAAAAATGATACCATTAGCACATGATATACTGTGCTATTTTCTGTGCTGTGGATTCTCCTCCATATTGCTCCATATTACCCAGATCTCACAACAAACTCCAATCTGTCTGTCAGCAGCCTGGCTCTTATTCCTGCTAAGATCAATGCCTCCTGATTGGTTGTAGATATTTAATTGTCCCCAGACATGTAATGTACAGACTGGAGCCTTACTGTACATATAACACTAGGGATGAAGGGTCTGTGACCAAACCTTTCTCTGAGCAAAAGTCACTTAACACATTTTTGCATTACAAAATATCCCACAGTGAGATCTCACTGGAACCAGATGTTCATAGCAGAAAGCATATGGCAAGAGGATGTAGATCCATTTTTCTTAAATCCTCTTGAAAAGTCATTGTATCATAGCCCAAATTCTGCTGAAATTCATGCTTATAATCCCCATAGCCTTTTCCCAGTAAAAAAAAAGGCACATGTCTCTGTTTTCATTGCTTGTGAATCACTTCCACATCCATTGATTTCCAATGGTTTGCAAAGAAAGCAGCTGAGAAGAGAATTTGACCCACAGCGTACAAGGTGTGCATGAAGCTTGAATGAATGGAACATGTGTGATGAATTACTGAATGAGTGTTTGTCCTGGATAAACAGAGACAATGGCCAAATAAAAGCCAGCCTTTGTGTGTTTGGTAAGTATTTAATCTCAACCTGAAGAGATAGAAATTTCCAAACAATATGTACGCTGTTTATCATATTGTGTCATCTCATATTATACAATGCCTGTTGGTACACAATGGCTGCCTAATCTTTTTATGTAGCTGGGCTTAATCAGGTGAGTTTGTCTTATTGCATGGATTATGGTGTCTGACAACAGACCTCTTTTTAAATTAAAAGTCTCTGCCAATACGGACAAGAGCAGGGCCTTCAAAAACACTGTAATCCAATGCCCCCAGCTAATAAAGGCTGAACCACTACTTCAGTCATTCATTTAACCCCCTCGAGCCCACTGCATTTGCCGAAGGTGTTAATTGCTATGTCCTGCTGGTACAAACTACACCCAGCAAAAGCCTAGTTGCATGGTCAGGTGTATGTCCTTTATGCCAGCAAGGCAGAGATCCAGCGCCAAGAGGAGCATTTGGAAACATGTGGCAGGCAGGCATCCAGGGACAATAGCAGTAACTGGGACACGGACTGGTGTGTGCTTCATCTCCTGCTTGCTCCCTCACCCTGCGGATGAGTACAAGAAGTGTGAGGCTGAGGGGTTGCTTCCTTGGTAGACCATAGTCAAATCTCCAGTGGTCACTGCAGGTCTGGCACTGCTGCTAGTGCTACACCAAAGCATGGCAGAAGGAGTGCAAGGGTTCACAAGTGTCTGAGGAAGTATATGAAGAGTCACACTTCAGATCTTTCTATACGAGATGGTCAATTTGCCATCCTTAGGCACAATCCAAGCTGCTCTCTGTAGAAATGTTACTACTGCTTGACTGTATTTGGGCTTGCCAATAAAAGGAAAATTGCCAATCATAGTCAGTAATGTCCCCTATTCTTTGTTCACTTTGCTTTTCACTTGGGATCTTTCAGGCAATAGCATTTTTTAAAGTTATTGGTGGTTGGCAATACTTTCAACAGCATTTGCAATATGTAGGAAATGGTAAACTGGACAGGACTTTCATGGTTTAGCATTTAATAAAGTCCAAATATATGAATCATGTTACAAACCAAATATGATATGGCAGTCTGTGCTCAGGAAAATAAAATATTTATTTGGTTTGTAGGCTTTAAATAAATAAATTATATTTTTAGTTCTTATCTGTCTCTTTTATTTAAACAGACATATGTTGTCTTACTGAACTTCCATGTTCATAAAGAGCTAGTACATGCCGTATGTAGACACAATAACAGGAAACTTTGAAATACATGAAGAGCTGGTCCAGTATGACAGAAGAAAGTCTGTTAAAATCATGATGGCAATTAGGAATGCTCTTTACAATTTTTGAACTGAGAAATATGTGTCTGATAGGTGTTACATGGATTTATGTTTGATTTTTAACAAATTAGTAACACATCATTTTCAAATACTCAAAGCAGCCATGTTTTGTTTGCAAGCCAGAACCATTTTTTATTCCACGTTTTTACAAAGCCATAAACCCTTGAAAGAGATCTTATAATATTGATATACAAACCTTTTTGCAATAATTGGACTTTCTCTGTGATGATCTGAAAGCACTTCTCATCCACTGATGACTGAACTCTCACCATACCCTTTTTTAGAAATGTTTTATGCCATTTTGGAGATGAGTGACTGAAAAATACAGGTTGTACCTACACTGGGAATGCTTTACTGGTATAGGAGTTTCTGTACACTATGGGAATGATGTACACTCAGTCTGTTGGACAAGCAGGATTGCTTTGTACTGGTATAATAAAATCATTTTACCCCTCAAATGAAACAAGCTGTACTAGTAAAAGCACAATTTTCCTAATGTGGCTGAAAACCTAAATTCTCCTGGGCAGGTCTTCTTTATCTAAATGAAAAACCTGTCAGAGCAGATTTTTAGGATTTTCTACCTTTGTCTAGACTTCATGGGTGGATGCGTCGCAGCCCTCGGGGGCCGCTGAGAGTGGCAGCAGCTCTGGCCACGCTGCTGCAGAGTCAGACATTCAGGAGATACCAGCGTGAGCAGCAGGTCCCGGCTTAGACTGGGCTAGATGTGCTGCGTGGTGCTGGTGCTGCTGCTGTGGATCCGTGCACAAGTGCCAGCACTGCTGGATTGTCTAAGCTATCAGTGCAAATCAGCAGCAAATCGGTAGAAGTTTATCCCATTAAAAGCCAGGCCTTGCAATGAAAAGCAGTTCCCATTGAGTTCCCCCAGCAATAATAACGTAGCCTCTTTCACTAGGGCAGCTATGTTGCTATGCAGCATTTCTAGGGTAGCGGCATGTTTCTATGTACCATGTGGTATATACATTGGGTTTGAAGCTTTCAGGGCAGGGAAGACTCATGGTGTGTATATATATAGAATCATAGAACCATTTAGGTTGGAAAAGACCTTTAAGATCATCGAGTCCAACCGTCAACCATGCCCACCAAACCATGCCCTGAAGTGCCTTGTCTACATGCTTTTTGAACACCTCCAGGGATGGTGCCTCAATCACTTCCCTGGGCAGCCTGTTCCAATGCCTAACAACCCTTTCAGTAAAGAAATTTTTCCTAATATCCAATCTAAACCTCCCCTGCTGCAACTGGAGGCCATTTCCTCTCATCCTATCACTTGTTACTTGACAGAAGAGACCAGCACCCACCTCGCTACAACCTCCTTTCAGGTAGTTGTAGACAGCGATAAGGTCTCCCCTCCGCCTCCTTTTCTCCAGGCTAAACAACCCCAGTTCCCTCAGCCACTTCTCATCAGACTTGTGCTCCAGGCCCCTCACCAGCCTGGTTGCTCTTCTCTGGACACGCTCCAGCGCCTCAATGTCTTTCCTATAGTGAGGCACCCAAAACTGAACACAGTACTCAAGGTGTGGCCTCACCAGTGCCAAGTACAGGGGGACGATCATTTCCCTGCTCCTGCTGGCCACACTATTTCTGATACAGGCCAGGATGACATTGGCCTTCAACATATATTTATGTATCAAATGTAGGCCATGTTCACATAGTTGCTGATACTTCCCATAGTGTCAGATAGATACTGTTCATGAACAAGTCAGTGATTTCCATACAGCCTGCTTAGTAGTGTCTGACTTGAAAGGTACCTGGTAACTCTAGAAATTCCAAGCAAATACAGAAAAATCCTCAGAACTTCTAGACAGAAAGAGAGGAGATTTCAGAAAATCCAGACATACAGTAACATTAGTCTTCAGCAATATGAAAATACAATTTCTAGGCTACATCCAGTTTTCCCTTTTTTTCCATTGCATTGGTACTGGTGGAAATGCATCTACCAGTTTTTAACCTTAGTTTCTGTAGCAAATATTTCAGTAATCAGACATACTAATTAGAGTCAGAAAATTCTTTAATCCTACAAGTCTGTAATTCCATGAGGTTGAAGGGAGTCAAACAGAAAGCGGACCCTTAAATGGAAAACAATTACTTTTAATATGGAAAACTGAGCCTCTTCTTTACCTAGTGCTAATGAAAGACCAGAAATCACAGAAATCACATAAAAACTAGTATAATGTCTACAGACTTCAAGATGGGGAGCCAAATGTTATGCAACCTGTTTAATTGAGCTCATACGGGATTAAATCACTGTAACCATGGAAAAAAACACTATGAGGAATGGGTTTATCATGTTGTTCTCACATTTGCCAGTTTGATTTAGAAGTATGTAAAATCAATAAGACCTTTCAGGCCAAGCTGCATGTGAACCATTGTCTGTTATGTTTTATGTCTGTTCTCCCACCTACAAATGCACACTGGGTCAGGAATGCCTGTCCTCCTGAAACATGATCTTGGGTGCTTTACACGGCAGGTCAAGGGAATGCTCCTGCCAAAAGGATTTCACCAGCCACGTGAGCACATAGCTTTGGTTGGGATTCACAAGCCCCGTAACCCCTTGTCTGAGGGCTGCGTTGCTCAAGACAAAAATCCTGTCTTGCCAAAAAGAGGGAAGGAATGAGCTCCTAAAACAAGCACTGGCATATTCCTCTGAATGTTTAAATAAAACTTCCAAAAAGTAAGCTTGAAATAGATTATTCTCAAGGTGGATTTCCAATTACCAATGAACTTCTCGCTGACTTGGAATAACTTTTGTAAGAGGGAAGAAGTATTTTTTGTGGTTATGGCCCAGAAGCTGTATTGTTGAGGTGTTTTCTGGGGCAGTTGTAGCCTCATTGAGGGGATGGGCGAAGGTCTCAGGAAAATGCTTTAAAATGCAGATGCATAAAGTTACTTTAACTAAAGTTAAAGATATATTGGGGAGCAAGTTTGGAAACAGGGCCTTTAATCCCTTTATACTGCATTTTGCTCAGCTACACACAGGTCTGTTGGGAAGCTTAATTAATGCCTTTTTGGTCCTTTGTCCTGGTTTTGGCTGGGATAGCGTTAATTTTCTTCTCTTAGTAGCTGGTATAGTGCTGTGTTTTGGATTTAGTGTGAGAATATGTGAGAATAACGTTGATAACACACTGATGTTTTAGTTGTTGGTATGTAGTGCTTATCCTAAGTTAAGGACTTTTCAGTTTCCCGTGCTCTGCCAGCAAGCAGGTGCACAAGAAGCTGGGAGGGAGCATGGCCAGGACAGCTGACCCGAACTAGCCAAAAGGATATTCCATACCATAGAACATCATGCTCCGTATATAAATGGGGGACTTGGCTGGGAGGGGCAGATCACTTCTTGGGCATCAGTCAGCAGGTGGTGAGCAATTGCATTGTGCATCACTTGTCTTTTCTTGGGTTTTATTTCTCTCTCTTTCTGCTATATTAATTTTCATTACAATTATTATATTTTATTAATATTATTTTATTATTATATTTTATTTTAGTTATTAAACCATTCTTATCTCAACCCACAAGTCTTACTTTTTTTTCCCAATTCTCCTCCCCATCCCACTGGGAGCAGGGAGGAGTGACTGAGTGGCTGTGTGGTGCTTAGTCACTGGTTGGGGTTAAACCACGACATCCTTCAAGAATGATACTACAGAAATGCAGGATTTTATCACCTCTAATTCTCTCTGTCCCTGAAGAATAATCATCACACAAGTTCAAGTGATAATGGCTGAACACATCTTTTCCCAGATACATGCTGTGCCTTTATGGTCATCTCTGTATAAAATACGGTGTGCAGCATGCAAACCTCCATAAGGGATATTCTTGAAGGAGATATTCTCCATGTCCCCATCTAACAAGGGTGAAGAATAACATATATCTTCCTTCCTTCTCATCTCTATCATGAAGTACCCAGAGAGCAGGTGTGCTGGAACCTCTGAGGGAGGAGAACATATTTTGTTTCCTACGTACCCTTTGTCTCCTTGGTATCCACACCCAGAGACCATACCCTTGCTCCTCTCATCTCTGAGGTCAGTAAAAAAAATCAGCTCCTTGTGAGTCAAATGTACCATTTGTATTTTGGTAGTACCTATGGTGCGCAACCCTACACATGAGTTGGGAAGTGGGCCTGAAAAGCTTGGGGAACTCATTATCTAAGGCTTGACTTTGAAACAAAAGACGTGGGAGTTTCTGTTGCTTAATTTGTTTTGGTAACCAGATAACTAACACACAATAATTGCTTTATTGCATGTAACTTCTCTGCTTGCGTTAATCTTCTCCAAATTACCTCTCAGTAAAGTAACAGTCCTTCCCTGGGGCCTTTCCCAGATGGAAAGCTCTGGAGTAAGAGCCAGAGAAAAAATCTGGATGCTGAGTGACAGGACACACTTATCCACTTAGCAAGGCTGAGTTATGGAGACACAAGACAGTCCTTCCAGCAAATAGCACTGTCTGCAGTGGCTGTAAGAGCCTTTCCTGAACAATTTCTGATGGCAAAGGAGAGACTCAGCCTCAGGATACTAGTGTCTTGTCTCCACCATGGTTTTATAGTAGACAACTAACATTAGATTTACCTTCCAGCCGTAAAACACCCTCCATTTTTGTCAGAGAAGACGTGGTATAAACAAGATCAGGGGCTCTATCCCATGTTTGCCTCTTTTTTTTCTGCCAGACTGCTCCTCCAAGAGATCCTGAAAAGCAACACTTTCCATGATATGGGAAGCTGACAAAGTAAGGTACTGAAAGAAAGGGATGCATCTGAGAGAAATGCTACAAGTAAATAAATACCCCAGGATAATTTATTTCTCTTTCTTTTGGCTTAAAGGAGTTACTGTTTTGCAATCCAGCCCAGAGAGATTGAACACCCCTTGGTGCCCTGCAAAAAGCCTTCTAATGTCACTGGATATTTATTACTCTGCTATTTAGCTGGTGATACCCCCTCTTTATCTTCATATTTTTTAATTAGTTTACCTTCTGGAGATGTCAAAATAAACACAGCTTTGTGATTTTTGGACCAGCCAAGCACCATTGTGGAAAATGGTATGTGATTACAAACTGTTTTTGCCACATGATTCCTAGCTACACAGGAGTCACAAAAGGTGAGGGGAAAAAAAGTATTTCAGGCATAACCCAACATTCCTTCTGTACCCACAGCACTCATTGACCTCAGGAGGAGACTTGGGCATTCAGGGAAGTCACAGCTCAACAATCAGGATCAGAGGGTCTCTGATGCATAGACACATGTTTAAAGACGCTAAAGAGGCAAAAAGGTGCCCCATGTACCTCTCAAAATTCGATTAGCTGCTTTAAATGCACACAAAATAATGCCGACATGTGACCACATGCCAGTGTTTTATTTTTATGTATATACACCTGAGTTAGTTACCTGGTCTTCTTCTATAATTAGTACAGGAAAATAGGCACTTTTAGACACAATTAATTTCAGTTGAAAGTAGTTGTCTAGTAAGGAGCAGACATTACAAAAGTGTGTATTTCTCACCACCAGTTGCGCTGGGAACTCAGGGTCATGAGCTCAGGTACAGCTGTCTACACTGCAGACAAGTTGAGCCGGATGAGATGAATCTTACACTTGAAGACTTGCTTATCATTTCTTGCTGTGGTTTCATGCGTATGTATAAGTTTATTTGTCACTTGAAGTTTAATTTTGGGGAGCGGGGGATATATGGCACGTAGCTGTTCTGGAAGAAGACGATGATTTGGCAAAGGCTCTGGACACCACTCTGGTATTATCACTAATGATGGTTTTTTGCACAGTTCACAAAAGGAAGACCACACCGCTGTCTTTATTCTGCACCGAGAGGCCTCCTGTACAGAAACAAATGTGCCCAGCCATCATAATCAAAGCATAAATGGAAAGTCTGGCTCTTTATTTTGCTCCATCTGTCCCCAATTTTGAAGATTGGTGAACTAGACTTCCATATGTTTTCTCACATTCCTCTGACTGACCATTAGCTTCTCCTTTGTGAGCTGGAGACTATGACTAGCACCTGATTTCACTTGAACCTGAGACAGCAAGCACCTCACATCCAGATGTGTTTGGAGTTTATTAGAGAGTGGGTTTGGACTGGGGACTTTTCTGAGTAGGCAGATCCAGCCACTCTCTTTCTCAGAAACCTATGCTCAAAAATTGTTTATTCTCCCTCAGCTGACTCTGAATATTTTTACACTTCAAAGCACCTATTTATTCACCTGAGCATTTCATATGTCAATGTGCTGTCATTAGCACATTTAATTGAATAATTCATTGTGACGATATGCCAGTCCATATATACCATACAGACAAATTTGTTAGCGCTTCTTTGGCTCACAGTAGTTTTAACAGCCCTCTGATACATCGGCTTATTTGAAGAACAAATATTCCCCATGTGTGTGAAAGAGAAAAAGGAGAGTATGCAGAAACTCCTAGAGGCATACAAGTCAAAACACACTGTTACACATTTTGTCCCCACAGGATAATGGTGAGATATCCACAGTATGTGGCCTACTTTTCTCACAGATGCAAGATGAAAGTCTTGAGAACTGAAAAATGCACTAAATGTTTGCTCCATATTCCCTTATCACACTCACATGAAGATCCTGATGTGATAGGTACAGATGGTCCCTCCTCCAGCAGCCTACAGGACCATGACCTAGTGTGGGAGTGCTCTGATCTGTTTTTTAAATGAAGTCTAAATGAGACATTTTTGGAAAAAATCC